>CM076574.1:1389715859-1390068959 GCA_034641835.2 Pinus albicaulis
TGTGAAATGGTAAAAAGGTTGCAAAATTACTCCAGGCCTTGGACTGATACTATCTTCTGTTCAGATGATTATGAGTCAATATATGTTTTAGAACAAAAGAAGTTTTGTAAATAATGAAGACCGTGGTATTTAAGTTTGACAACTAATGCAATTTAATATGCAATGGATGGCAATTAAACATGGAATGTAAACATAGTGAGCTAAGTTGGAACTAAACTAGAGTGCTACTAGTCTATAATAAATAGTGCTAAACTAACAAGCCATTATCAAACTTGAAACAAAATAACAGAGCATGAATTGAATGCAATTTGACTCCGGAGTACTCTAACTAAGTTATCATGCAATTAATCTATGGGATTCTACAGCTTATTTTGTCCATCATGAATGGTATTTTGGAAGAGCTTGTTAGAACAATCCTAGCTATACAATTCAATGCAAATGTAAGCATGAAAACTGAAAGCAATGACAATTAAAAACTAAGACATCACAACTATTTCCTACCCATTGTTATGATATTTTGGAAGAGATTTTTAAGAGTAAGATCAGCTATCCTACTTAGTGCAAACAAACAACTGAAACCTTCAGTATCACATTCATGCCTTAGTCATCATAATGATTTTTTGGAAGAGTTTACTAGAATAAGTTCAACTGTGATAATGAACAAAAGAAATTGAAATTAAAATCTATAACACTATAGCCATTTTTCATTCATTATCATGATATTTTGGAAGAGTTTCTTAGAACAAGTATAGCTATAGTGACTAATGAAATTAAATATGAACTCAAACTTCAAAAACTTGAAAACAAACTAAGATACTTATCTAGATTGCAAAAGTAAATCTGCTCAGGAGGCAGGGGCCCTCTACCACCAGACGGAATCTAACTCAAAATCAAATCAACGCGTTCAAAGTAATGCTGTCTTCTTCATTAAAGGAAAATAACTTAAAACAGAGTATTCTCGGTCTTCAGAAATATAGAAGTCAATCCACGAAATCTAATCAAAATCTAGAGCTTGTCTCTCGGTTTCCCAGGTACATTTATAACAAATATTCGTAACAAAACTCGCAACAATACGGGGATCATTGTCTTTTCATATCAAAATCGTACTAGAACTCTAAATATGGCAACGTAAAGGGACAAAGGACATCTGGACTGTCCTTGTCCTATTAGGAGTCTGCTTCCTTGTATGAGTTCCCACGTACAAAACCACGTCCCGAATTTCGTTCATTCTTCATGGTGAGCAACAAACGTTGAGGACATGATGTGGAATATACCCATGTGTGAATTTTCCTGAGAGGACACCTGGAACATGCTTGAACGTGAAGACAGCTGCAGAATTGGCGGTTAGCTACGGAATGTCTGCATTCTGTAGCTAGTTTCTGTTCAAAATGCATTACAATGACAAAATCACAAAACTTAGCAAATTAGCCATGTTATTCATCTTAAAAGTAATTTTAACTAATTTCATTGATCATTTGGGCTTGGGATAACAATAGACAAAAGAAAATGGGGTGAAGTATGATGGAAAGAAAGAACAATCTTGGGGCTCTTTCATGGATGAGCACCATTTTGAAAAGATGCTAGAGAAGGCCAACAAAGAAAAACATGTTAAGGCACATGGCCTGCCACTACTTGGCGAGGAAACTGGGAGTGTACAAAAAGCAAGAGTCTGGGATGTGAGATGCATTGAGAGAAAGCATCAAAAGAGGAGCAAGAACAATGCTACTTACAGATAATAATTTGTAGAGGCTACCTTGGCAAACAAAGCTCTTAGGGAGATTTTCAAACTGAAATTTCAAAAAAAATTGGACACTCTTTGTAATTTTGAATTTTTGCTCAAACGGACTTTCCTTGTCGTCGCGCCACACAGTGCTCGCTTTTGATGGAGGCATACTTTTGAGGAAAAATTAGCATATCTAGATTTTTCATGAAAAATATGCATGCTCACAAATGGACAAGAAATTTTGACACGTTTTGGGCTTCCAAAAAGGTCAAAAACACCGCAAAAATGACCTTTTTGCCCCTTTTTTGACACACAGGAAGCAGTCTTGGAAGAAATCAGTTTTGGAGGTGAAAATGGAGGCCAAATTCAAAAATTCCACTTGTGCTGAAAAGTAGACAGGTAGACCGTTCCAAAAAGCCCACTTGGAGCAACTTTGGACACCATGAAGGCCTCCAGAAGTAGCTACAAAAAGGCGCTACGCATAGGGAAATCAGCGCGGCACATTGGAGGAAATTTTCTCAGTTTGACCAAAAATACTCTGTTTTTCGCCTAGTTTCTTGACAGTTTGACTTTTCTCCTTCTAATTTTCAAAATTATGATGTAATTTAATGTGAATTGATGGATTTTGATGTAATTATGCTGAATTTTCACTCATAGAGGCAGATTCATCCCTGAAAAGGTAGTTTACAACTGAATGAATCAGTTCCCTAGTTTTTAGAGGCAAGCTGTTCCACTGCCTACTTTTTAGTTCTCAGTTTAGAATTTGTTGGAACAGCTCCTAAACTCATGAGATCGACCCCTAGAGGCTAGGATGAGTTTTTTTTTGCCTATATCTTATGTTTTTTCAGTCATTATCATGGTTGGACTTTTGGGAAAGCTTTGGAGCTTATTGTATACTCATTTCAGTAGTTTTGGCTAAGGAATAGACCAGTGGTTTGCAGCACTTTATGGGATTAATGTGGCATCTTGCTTTGGTATTGTGTTTTCTTCTATAATTGTAAGTCTACATGTGTTTTATGTATGCCATATCTCTCTTTATTTCATCTTAACTAAATCAAACAAAGATAAAGGTAGAATACATTGAAAGTGTAGTGCTCTACCTAGGGTTTGCTTACTTATCTATGTTTTCAGCTAAATGAAAAGGATCCTGGAGTTCTTCATGCCCTTTTCAACTCCTCATCTGTCTAAAACCTCTCCATATCACTCAATTTGAAGTACCAAATCACTTGCCTACCTTGCCCCATAGAGATCTCTGCAAAAATGAGCCTCATTCCCTAGGCCCAAATCTGCCTTTCACATTTCAGCCAACAAAACATCATCAAATTCAATCAAACACCTATGTACACATACCTAGCCTAAAATCAGTTATCACGTCAGTCATCTGAAGCTTTCATTGACCATCTTTTCTGAGATTGACAAGGAGAGAGCCTTCTCCCGACTTGGTAGGGCTAGCTACCAGGTTAAGAGTGGTATGATGTTATCCTAGATCCTACCTTTCTCAGCCTGAGGTCGATTTAGGCCCTAAAATATTCCAAGTCACTAAAAAATTTATTATCTCCCGTCATGTGAAAAGAAGCACCACTATCCAAGTACCACCCTGCTCCCAATGAACTTGACACTGTGCATGCGATCAATAAGAATTCAAACTCAAATTGCGAGGCAAGGGCCTCACCAGCTGCAGCTCAAGTAACCTTCTTGATATTCTTCTTTTCTAGATAGTTTGTGGAAATACGTCCATGCTCATGAGAGTGAAAACACTTCACTTTGGACATGTTGTGCTCCTTGCCATCTTCACTGGCCTCAGATTTTGAATGGAATTTCTTCCCCTTCCCCTTCTTTGCCTTGGCATCCAAAGCACAATCCTCTTCATCATCATGCTTTGATGAAGAGCCATATTTGGTGTTTTTCTTGAACTCCTCCTACACCAGATCCAACCAGAGTCATTCCCAATCTAGCAACTTTTCCCGTCCGTTGACAGATTATTCATAACTGTGCCAACTATTACGAAGTCCTAAGAGAGCCAAACTCACCGAATCATAATCAGTGATAGTTATTCCTAAACTACCAAGTTCATCCCTACATTTTAAAGACCTTGTTAAGTATACAGGAATAGTGTTGTTCTTTTCCATCTTGATCTTCCTTAGTTTATCTTTGAGCGCCAATGTCATATGGTCGATGATTCTCTCGAATAGAGCCGTCACAGCCTTCCACATAGCACATGGTGTGGCTTTCCCATGGAGTCTCTAGATAATGTGGTCTCGTACTCCCACCAACAGGATCCTCCTTGCCCTTGCCACTTTATTTTTCCACAAATCAAGATTTGCAGCATCTACAACATCTGGCTTAGGAACATCTTTGTTAATGAATTACTTCAAGCCATTGTCTTTGAGTACTACCTCTATCCTATCCTTCCAAGAAATGTAGTTCGGGTTTCCCTCAATTTCATACTTTAACCTCAAGCCATTGAAAGCCATTTCGATCCTGAATCAGCTATAGCACCAAGAAATTCTTTCTGCAAGTTTGAATTCTTTCCAACCACAAACTCAACTCTTGCTTCACATCTGCAATTTCATGTGGTGTGATACCATGTATAAATTATAAAATATGAATGTATATCTTGGATTCACCCAATATAACAATATACGAAATTTAAATACTCACTTCTACAAATATTTGCGAAATTAAAAACACAATCGCCAATTACAATTTCATGAAGAAAGATCAGTCACACACAACACAGAAAATTTCCTGGGAAAAGATTATAGCCAACAACCCAACTATATTCTATTGTATATTATATAATGGATCATGAAAAGATTATATATAAAATTCCAATCACAAGCGCTCTCAATACATCAACCAATTGTCTCACACTCTCATACAAAAATTGGCAAATCCCTTCGCCAATTTACTGTCTCCACACAGCCTGCATACACTACGCAATCCATAATGGAAAATAACCTTGAATAATGGATGCCTTCCCTGCCTTGAATACGTAAATATCATGGGCTCATACAATGTGTGTGTGCTTGCATGTGTGCAAGTGGATAATTTCACAACTTATAGTTATCTTCCCTTTCACCTAGAACTCAGCTGGGTCTCCACTGGATCTGACATGCATGCAGTTAATAATATTAAAAACACTAGTTGCATGTGATATCAGTACATGTGAGTTAATTAATATTTAATTCAATTGATCTCTCACTATCATATCTGCAGTTACAACTAGCACAACTAACTTTAACTCACTTAACCGAGTTAAACTAATTTACAACTTTTACAACTCTTGCACCACTGCACTTCCAACTTTGCTACAACTAGAATCACTGAGTTATAACTAAAATCAACCTGCATGTCCCACCAACCAACCTCTTAACTCGAAATTCACTTAGCTAACTGATTGTCAACTTTAGTTAACTATTTTCAAGCCCACAATGAGAAAAGATTATAGTTTAATGTCCATCTAAATAAAGGGATAATAAAAATAGAAATTCACCTAAAAAATATTCATTCACCTAAAAATAGCCTGTGTAGGCCCCATCCTAGTGTAGGTGCTTAATTTTCACTACGATCATGGATGTCAGTTCTAGATGCCAATTTCACTGTTTCTTGTTGCAAACTTGAAGATACAATGATGAAAAATACTAGTGTGATGATCTTGTTTTCTACTCTGAACCTTCTCATTCATATTAATCAAACTTGTGTATAAATGGTATAGAAAATCAGGTATTTTGACAAAGGTGAAATGCATCAAAAGCATGATATGATACCTATACAACCTGGAGAATCTTCCTTCACATGTGAAGTACTTCATTATGAAAATCATCAAAGGAGAATACTTTTTTTTGAGGTTTCCAAAAGGAAAAAGGTAATCTGGCTCCTCTCTAGCATGAGGCTTGAGAAATTGTTTGTAGTTTTCGATGTCTAACTCCATGCCTTTGAACCAATGCTATCCATGAGAAGGGATACCTGTTGCTGAAGAAATTAGTTCTGATGATAGGCCTATCTTGATACCTGCAATAATGACCTTTCCCATGTTTTAGCTTGTTGCAAATAAGATATTCAATTGAACATGACTCCCCTCTTCCATGAGCCTTTCACAAAATATCAAACATTTATCTCTCTCAAAGAATCTTCTCGCCAATGGCGAGGCATTTATTTCTTGCATTGTGAAGGGTTCTAGCCTGAGGTGGTGCCCTCCCTTCAGGATTTTCTTGTCACTTTCCTTTGTATTTTTCACAGGAATGATGAAAACCCTAGATTGTTAATTAGATGGGTTAATGAATGGAAATTGGAAAAACATAATGTAGGAAAATGTGGGTTTAGTGGATGAGATGAAGGGTCATGAAGCTGATATAAATTCTAGAAAAAATTTGAGTGGGTTCAGTTGTGTGTTAGGTTCAAGTTGTGGGTGGAATGAGGGAAAATGAGTGTGATTAAGGTGGAAAAATGCTTAAAACACAAGAAATTATCAATGTTTGACTATGAGAATATCATAATATAAAAGTGTTTTAGGTTTAGAAGGTGAAATAAGAGCCATGGAGCAAATAAAAATTCTAAGAAAAATTCAATGAATAGGATGGAGTTTTAGCTCCACACTAAAAGTGGAATGAGGAAAAATGGATGAGTGTAGAGTGGAAAAGCCTAGCAAAAACAAAAAATTCCCAATATTTTTTCACTATGAAAAAGATAGAATTAGGTTTTGGGTGAAGTGACTTGTTAGGGGTGGTGTAGATGATAGGAAAAGTCAGAACACTTCATATGGGATGTATGATTAGGGTTTTAGGTATTATGGTTAGTGTTGAGGTAGGTGGGGTAGGTTAGGATTTGCCACATGAAAAAAATTTATACATGAACAAGTGAAAGTGTGGAGAAAAGCACAATGAACATGAAATTGATTTAAAACCCTAAAAAACTTGACCAAAAGATAGCATAAGAATGAAGACTTACCTTTAAGGTAATGGAGATAAGTGGTAAGCTGGTTTGGAGATTTTTGGAGCTCAATATAGAAAACTTCTTCTTCTCCAGAAGCATAAAAATGGTGGAGAAAAGTGTAACAACGTGGAGGAAAATCATAACAACAGTGGTTGTACAGCTCCTACACAACGCTAATAAGTGTAAAACTATTGCATAGCACCCTAAAAAAGTGTAACAAAGGTGCCTAAAAGCATAAAAAATCTCCCATAACATAAAGAGAGGGGAAAAAAGAGTAACAATAGATGTTTGAAGGGTAGAAAATGGATTTTTAAGTTAATTTGAGCCTTGGATTTTGGAGTTGGAAAACCTTTGAAGGGAAAGTGAGGTAGAGAGGTGCTTGTTGAGCCTTGAAATTGTCTTCTCTTTTGCCAAACTTCACTTCATTTCATCATTCCTTTATCATTTCATAAACCTAAAACTCAATGAGAATTACTAAGATTACTTAAAGGTTGCATACAATGATTAAATTATTGTACTTTTGTGATTTTTGTTGTCTGAATGACTTTTGAACAGTTTAGCTATAGAATGCAGTCATTTTGTAGCTCTTCAAGCGTTTCGTAGCTGTTTTGGTGTTTAAGTATGTTATAGATGTTATCTGGAGAAAAGGCACACACAGGTGGATTACAAATCTTTCCTACATCATTCCTTCCCTTCCATGAGGACTAGATCGATAGCTAGAGGTGCCTAAGCATGTGATCAAAGCAAAGGTCAAGGAATTTGTCTTCTACATGAATCAGGACTCCTGATTTTCTTTACAGCAAAACATGAGTCCCAAAAGAGTCCTAATTTGATTTTAACTTCAAACCTACACCTGTACCTATTTTTGTTCAATGTTAGTTATGAATTTACATATAAATTAAGTTCTGTAATGCCAAGAGGAACAAGTTGATACTTGTTTTATCATTACAGTGATACTCTGTTTTCAAAACTTGTGATTAATAAAAAGGAGTTTTAACCTTCATGCTGTTCTGAACACAACCTTGAGGAGTTAAAGGATTAATGCCGAATTGATAGCAGAGGGCCCCTACTATTCGTGGAGGTTTTACATGTTTTCTAGATAAGTCATTTTCAATTTTTGTTCTGTCATATTTCCTTACTTGGACTACTTTCTGAAATCATAGCTTTTAGTATTATGTTTCATGTCATTTTTCTTAGATAAAGGATCCTCATGATATTATAGTTAGTCTCAGGCTCTTCCAACACATCTCTATTAAATGAATGATATTCAATTATAATATTCTGAGTTATTAGTATTTCACTTTCTATTATTTAGTTAAAAATAAGATCCTCATTATACTACAGTTAGACTCTTTCCAAAGCTTTTCGAATAAACCTCTATAATATGAATGAGATTTCCGTGTAATGTTCTAAGTTACTGTTTGTTTCAGCACTTCCTTTTATGTTTTAGGAGATCCTCATTGCATTAGAATTAATATTTTTCACAATCTCTTCCAACAAATCTCTTATTCAATGAGTTAGATTAAGTTGTAGTGATTTGAGTTACTTTTCATTTCATAAATGTTTATTTAAGCTATAATATCCATGGATTAGGACTCTCTGTTTTCATCATTTTCTAGTTAGGAACAGAACTTGCAAATAAACTGTTTTAATTCATTTATTAACATTTCTTTTTCTCTCTTTTAACATAGATTTAACTTCATATTTTTAGCATAGAGTAGCATACTAAGGATCAGACATAAAAACCCCAAAACATCAATAAAGCACTAAAAAAAATGAAGTAAGAAAGGGATACTAGGCACATATAGTGCATTACACTTCATCAGTTTACTAGCCCTGGTCGATTATTTATGCTATTAATTTAGGACAATGAATTGACTAAACATGTTGGCACTGTTGCCGGGGAAGTGTAAATAGGTAGCCTTATTTCCTATTTCCCAAAAACAATGATATGCGTAGAGAAAGAGATTCTAGGGGTAGATTTATAAGAGGAAAAAGCTTAATTCCCACAACTCCACTCACTCCACCAAGACCAATAAGTAGCACACCTCCAACTCAAACCCACATTCCATACTATACTGGTCATAGGCTTCCAAAAGTCTCAAGATTAGATATCCAATCAGGAATATCTCCCACTTCATCCACTAAAGCAATTCTAGAGGAAGAAGATCCAAGGACTCCCACAAAAGGGTTAACATTTTTCACTTCCATATGAGAATATATTTCAGCAAAATAATTAAAAATCCCTAGTGAAGAGAAGGAAAAGGACTATTTATTCAATATACCCTTGATAGAAGAACCAGTAGAACAAAAAGCTCTCCCAACTGAACCCTATATCAGTTTAGAAGAATCTATCATGGCAGAAGAAGGGGAAGGATAAGTCTTTAATGGAGAACATACACTATTTGGAGGAGGTAGAGATAGAGGAGGAGATTGAGGAAGAGGTAGACGTACAGAAGAAGGTAGAGGAAGAGGAAATTCAGAAGGAGGAAGAGGTAGAAGGGAAACTGGAAGCCCTTTTGGATTCCATATAATAGATGAAGAGACTAATGCAACTATGAAAAATATCTCACCCTCTTTTCTTCCAAAATTTCATGGACTAAAAGGTGAAGATCTTGAAACCTTCTTATTTGAATTTTAAGTTCTATGTAGAATCTATGATTACCTACAAGATGCTCAAAAACTTAAATTTTTCCCTTCAACATTGAAAGGAGCAGCATTAAAATCGTTTATGAGTTTAATCACCAGGTCTATTAGGACATCAAAGTTGATATTATGAAAAGAATTTCTAAACCCAGAATGTTTGGATTCTTGTGTGATCTTCATAAGGAAGAAGTATCCAGACATTCTGCAAAATAGGGTGAAAATGGAAGATTTGTTGGAAAGAATTTAACTATAGCATCAAGGGGAAAAAGGAAAGCTAGACAGATACTTTAAATCTCTTTGATGAAACAATTGGGGATGAATTGATAGATATCATAATATGATGGAAAGGAACATATCTCTTTTAGATTACCTGATGTTTCGAAATTATGTATTGATCTTTCAGAGAAAATCTATGATTAAAAGGATAAAGAGACTACTGCTCTTGCAAAGACAAAAATATACAATGGAATAGTATGTAGGGTAGAAATAAGAAAATATTTCTTAGTAAATTCAATTACTTATGAATATTATAGTGAAAATGGTGCCTTTGTTGAGCTAATTTATGTACCTAAAGCTAACAATTATTTATTATCAATCCGGGTTGTTTATGCTTTGAGGCAAGTTCACTATATGTAGATGGATTAGTAAGTTTCTTTGAGCAAAATAAGACCAAAACTAAGGCCCAAAACCCTTAAATTACAAAACAAGAAGAAAGCCAAAACTGATGCCTTAGCAATCTTTTGTCCCAAATGTAGGAAGAAGCATGCCTTAAGAGATTGTCCTTTGGATGCAAAAGTAATATAGACCTGTGCATTTTTTTCAGAAAAGCATGAGACCAAGAATTGTCCCTCAATCCCTGGTCTTAAATCTATCTTCCAAGAAGAAACAACCACAAATTCCATAGAATCTCTTAATTTTGTCTCTAGAAGACCTTGGAAAGGACCTCAAACATAGGGGTTTAGTAATCAAATGTATAATCAACCCCCACTTAATTGGAACTCTTGGCAACAACCTTGGCCCCAATTTCAAAATCAATCTCAACCTTGGGCTCAAGGAGCACATTGAAGGTTCTCCCAATATTTTCAATATATACCATCTTATCCATCATATCCAAACTTTCCTCCTCAACAAAATCCTCAGCAAAATCCACAACATCAAAATCAAAATCAAAATCCACCACTTCCATTACTATTTCATCAAAAAGAAAATCATTTACCTACCCAGCCAATACCAAACCCCAACAATAAAAGCCCTCAGAATACGTATATGATAGAAGGTCAAAAATTTCCAACCTATTTGATTAATCTTTTAGACCTTAATGATGTTCAACTTAGGTCTGGAAGAATACTTGAAAGAAAGAAAAATTATGTAGTTATACAATAACAAAACAATTCTGAGGAAGATTCTCTATGGGTAAATAAAAGTTTTGAAGAAAACACATCTCTTCAAGACCAAAATATTGAAAAAGAAAAATAGAAAGAACCAATAATTTCAACTCCTATGTTAGAACAACCATCAACATCTACTACTACACCTCCTTTTCCTAAGAGATTACAAATTGATAGAGGTGTAGAGAAACAAATTATGATGCCTAACTATGATTTCCTAGATGATTTAAGAAATGTTTGTATTAATATTCCATTATTACAGGCCATCAAGGAAATCCCAATTCTAGCAAAGACAATAAAAGAGTTGAGTATGAAAAAACCAGGAAAAAGAATAAAAGAGATAAAGAAAATACAACTAGTAGGAAAAATAGCAGACATAATGATGGGAAAGATTGCCATTCCAAAATATCTAGATCCCGGAAATCCAGTTTTTAAGATACATATCAATGGAATTGAAATTACAAACACACTTATTGATCTAGGAGTAGCAATGAATATCATGAGTAGGCAAATCATGGAAAAACTAAAACTTCCTAATCTTCTTTTTACACCCACACTACTACAATTAGCACATAGATTTGTAATCAAACTAGATGGGTTATTAGAAGACATTCTAGTGTCCTTAGATTCTTGGGAGTATCCTATGGATTTCATGATCCTAACTCCTTAAAATGATCTAGGAGGACATCCTATTATATTAGGAAGACCTTGGCTAGCTACAACTGATGTTTTCATTAGCTGTAGATCTGGTGATATGTACATCTCTGATAGAAGTTCAACCAAGAAATTCACCTTGTATCCTCGAGCAAGAACAATCACAAAATTAGATTATACTCAATGGATTGATGATGAAGAAGATATACAACCTCTCTTCACTATTTCAAAAATTAGTGAAGATAGTCAGATTTTGAATGCCTTAGAAAATCATGAATATTATTCAGAATACAAACATGTACAATTCCAAGAAGAATCAAACATTGAGCTTTTTTCATCTAGACAAATGTCTCTTTAATCCATGGAAGAATTTGGTAGCTCTACAACTGAGATATTTCCTGGAAAACCCTTAAACATAAACAAAAACCTAGAAAAAATTCAACATGAGAAGCTAGTCAAAATATTACAGAGACATTCTTCTACATATACATGGGAGTACACTTATATGAAAGGGATTAACCCTAATACTTGCACTCATCATATCTATATAAAGGAAAATTGTAAACCAATTAGACAACCTCAGAGAAGGATGAATCGAAACCTTAGGGATATTGTTAAAGAAGAGTTGCAGAAATTGTTAAATGTCAACTTTATTTATCCCATTTCAGATAGTCATGGGTTTCTCCTTTGGTTATTGTACCCAAGAAAAATTGTAAATGGAGGGTATGCATTGAATACCAAGAATTAAACAAAGCTACTCTTAAAGATCATTTCCTTTACCTTTCATAGATCAGGTGTTAGAGACATTAGCAGGAAAAATGTACTTTTCATTTTTGGATGGTTTCAGTGGTTATAATAAAATTAAAGTTTCACTTGAGGATCAAGATAAAACCACATTTACCTATCCTTGGGGCACCTATGCCTACCGAGTATTACCTTTTGGATTGTGCAATGCACCTACAACATTCCAAAGGGCAGTATTGGGAATCTTTTCAGATCTAATACATGACTGTGTAGAAGTATACATGGATTACTTCACAGTGTGTGGAAACACATTTGAAGAATCCTTAGAAAACTTGGAAAAAGTTCTAAAAAGATGTAAAGAAGCAAAACTTTCATTAAGTCATGAAAAATGTTTGATGATGTTTACTGAAGGGATTGTCTGAGGACATCATATTTCAGGAGATGGGATTAGAGTTGATAAGTCAAAAGTTGAAGTCATCTCTAGATTATTAATTCTAAGTTGTCGGAAATATGTTAGGAGTTTTCTAGGATTTACAGGTTATTACAGAAGATTTATAGAAAAATTCACTAAGAGAGCATCTCCACTTTTCAAACTACTCTCCAAGGACTGTGAATTCAATTGGAATCATGACTGCTAGTTAGCATTTGAAACCATGAAAACAAAAATATATAAAGCACCTATTTTAAGGGGACCTAGCTGGAAATTACCTTTTCACATCTTGACAGATGCCTCAGATACAACTTTAGGAGTTGTGCTGGGACAAAAAGACCTGATTCCTTATGCCATCTATTGTTGGCAATATGATGCAATGTGTGGTCCTTGATGGCAACCTACTTGATGAAGTTTTCCTTGATGGAATCCTACTTAATGAGTTACCTATGATAAGCAACCTATCTGTTAAATATGTAAGGATGTTGTAGCTACATATTAGTTCAGATGTGATAGAGAAAAGAATTCTAGTAAGTGCTAGAGAAATGATGAATTAGATATGTCACAAAGCATACGTGGGTTTGTAAAGGAAAAGTAGTGTATGTACGCGAAAAAGTGCGTACCAAGTAGCGTATGCCTATTTGCACTCTGAATTTATAAAACCAGGGGACATTACCATGGTATTGGCCTACTGTATTCAGTGCTGGATTATCTATTTGATCTCGTCCAGGAATACCATCAGCGGTTGAGTGGTTTTGACTCATGGTGTTGACAAAGGCTAAATCTATATAATGAGAAGAAGATCATAGTGAACGCGTGTGCATGTGTAAGGGTTGTTAATAAATAAATATCTTTAAGAGATATCTACATGGATGAACTCTGTTCTTAATTGTTAGATCTGAATATATGATGCACCCATGGATATAATGATGGTTCAAGATCTCTAGATCTAATGATGATGAATCTCCAGAATAACCTAATGAAGGGATGGTGAAGAACCGGTGCAAGTCTACTGAATTAAATGAATAAATCTAGGTAAGGTTTATAGATCTAGTCTACAAAATTTGTTTTTACAGATCTATACACTAGTTGGTTTCAAAAAAAGTGCGTATATACGCGGGTTCTCTACATGAAAAGCGCGTATGGCAGTTAGGGTTTTTTACATAGAAGTATACGCGGGTTGATGTGCAGGAAAGCGCGTATGTATGCGGATTCAGTAAAGCAAAGTAGCATATGATATTTGAATCAATATCTGTTCAGGGTTGAGTTTGTATCTGCATATCTATTCTGAAGTCCGGGTTTTAATGAATACTTCACTCTGAAGTATTTCTGAATGGAATGGGTAACAGTTGAGTGATTGATCTGAATTAATAATGTACCTATGAAGAAAATGATGAAAAGGGATCTCTAGATCTAAAATGACTATGTATTTTCTAGATCTGTTTATGGAATGTTTAGATCTGTGATCTGGTGAATCTTTGCTGAAGGAGAGGGTGAAATCTGAGTTATCTGTTCTGAAGAGTTGCATAGTTCTGAAAAGTTACAGATCTGTACGCATGTTCATCTCAGCAAAAGCGCGTATATATGCAGGTTCGTTTCAACAAAAGCGCGTATACGCAGGTTTGTCTTTGTTAAAGCGCGTATATACGCAGGTTCAGTGAAGTAAAAGTGCATATGGAATCTAGGGTTTTGCTGAAGTGTGTGGAATGAAATGTCTGATCTGTTTTACTGATATCTATCAATGATGTATTCATACAGTTCTGGGTTGTTTGAATGTTGAAGATACTGCTGATTATGTTGATTGAAGATCAAGTTGTTGGTCGATTGGTTGATGAAGTTATTAGTTTCAGTTTGATGTATGGAATGGTTGTAGTATGAAAATTTGATGAAAAGTGACCTACAAGGTATGTTGTGTGGAAGCTGTTGGATCCAATATGAAAATTGATGAAACGTGGTCCATGGTGGTGTTGAGGGTCAAAGCCTTCAGTAAGGGGGTTGGAGCTCCCTTCCAGTAGTGGTTGGAGAACGAGAGAAGGTTGCAGCGTTCTGCAGGTGGGTGCCTGCGTGCTGGTATGAGTTTGCACCAGTACAAAATTGTAAGAAATATTCTTTATAATAAATATTGAAGACAGAGACAATAGCAGCGGTGGTTTTCTCCCGAATTGGGTTTCCACCTTAAATACTGGTGTTTATGTGTGATGGTTTATTTTGTTATTTCTGCACAAGTTTACTACTTACTAAACATCTGATGAATGAATGATGCAATGATCTAAGTAAAGAATTAAATGCATAATAAGATCTCTGGGCATACGCAAGTTTTCTTAAGGATATCCGCGTGTATACTCAAGTTGGGTTCAGTAAAATAGCGTATGGTTTTAAGAGAAAGAAAAAGTAAAAAGTTTTCAGTCAGATCTAAATACTGATTCACCCCCCCTCTCAGTATTTTTCCCAACAATCTACTATACAAGTAAAAATTTGACTCCTTAAGAGTTGAATTATACTCTAACTGAAAAAGAGTTCTTAGCTGTTTTTCATGCCATAAATAAATTCAGACACTATATAACAAGCTATGAAACCTTTTTCCACACAGATCACTCTGCAATTAGGTATTTGATGAACGAATATATTACTAATGGCAGAGTCACAAGATGGTTATTTCTTTTACAAGAATTTAACATCACCATTCTAGATAGGCCTGGAAAGCAAAATACAGTCGTTGATTTCCTATCCAGACTCCAAAACATTAAAGACAATACTCCAGTTGAAGATAAATTCCCTAATGAATACCTCTTTGCAATTACTACTCAAACTCCCTGGTTTGATGATATTGCCAATTATCTAGTTTCAGGAAAATTTCCTTCAATTATGAATGCAATAAACAAAAGAAAAATCATTTATGACAGTGAAAAATGTTCATGGATTTCTAATGAGTTATATAGAACAGGTTCAAACTTTTTTATCAGAAGATGTGTTCGAGAAGATGAGATGCTGAGATTCTCAAGGCATCTCATGATGAACCTTGTGGTGGAAACTTTGCTGATAAGAGGATAGCTTATAAGATCCTTCACCTAGGATATTATTGGCCATCCCTCTTTAAAGATGCTAAAGATTATTTCAAAAGGTGTGATAGTTACCAAAGTGTAGGGAAACCTTCCCCTTCAGGTGAAATTCCATTGCAACCTCAGGTGCATATTGAACCTTTTGAGAAATGGGCTTTGGATTTTGTAGGACCTATTAATCCTCCATCAAATAAAAATAAATATATATTAGTTTTCACTGATTATGTTACTAAATGGGTAGAATCCAAGTCATTACTTTCTGCTACTGAAGCATTTGTAGTTAATTTTCTTTTTGAGGAATTTTTTAGTCATTTTGGTGTCCCAAGAGAAATTTTTACAGATCAAGGAGCTGAATTCACATCAAAAATGGTGGAACAAATGGTAGAGAAGTACAAAATCAGACATAGAAAATCCACTCCTTACCATCCACAATCAAATGGCCAAGTTGAATCTACCAATAAGGTGATTGAAGGGATCTTGACAATGACTGTTCATTTACATAGAAGAGATTGGGCAGAAAGTCTTCCTGAAGCCTTATGGGCCTACAGAACTACATGGAGAAACACAATAGGACACACCCCTTATGAACTTGTATATGGAAAATGAGTCTTTTTTCCTATAAAGTTTCAGATCCAAACTTTCAAAATGGCAGTCCAGTTAGGACTTGATTTGAAAGAAGTGAAAAAACATAGACTAGAGCAGATTAATGAATTGGATGAGATCAGATAAGGTGTAGTCCAGAGAACAAGCATAGTCCAACAACAAAGGAATAGATGGCATGACAAGTATATCAAAGAAAAGAAATTTAAAGAAGGTGACTGGGCAGTCTTCCTTGATTCAAAATTCAAGGATTTTCAAGGTAAATTTCAAACTCATTGGCTTGGGCCATATGATATTGTGAAAATATTTGAAAATGGAGCAATAAATATTAGGACAATAGACGAAGGAAAGGTAGCATTTCTTGTAAATGGACACAGACTGAAATTGTATCATAAGCCACTTTCAAGAGAAGAATTTGTTAATAAATTTCAGGATAACGTTGATATGAAGTTAGTAAAGAAGAACTCTTCTTCTTCACTAACTTAGGTGTATTTTTCTTCAATAATTATAATATATATATATATAAAATAAAATAAAATACAAAATATATAAATGTGAAAACCAATCATTGATTGGCATGTTTATACAGAAAGTGTAAGGTGAAAATCAGAACTCTTTTAACACTTTATACTTTCAAATTGTTCTTGTTCTGCAACTAAATATCAAAAAATCACAAATTACAGATTCATTTTCACTCCATACTTCATTTCATTCATATTACATTCCATTTCACACTCGTGATCTATCTCATTTCATTCCATATTCATGATCCATCTCATTCCATTCCATATTCATGATCCATTCCATTCCATATCCATATTTCATAATTTTTAACGGGTACATTCTGCAGCTTCCTGTTCTGTAGTCAGTCTTGTTCTGCAGCCAATTTGACCCTACAAGCCTACTTCAATACACAAAGGATGATAGTCAAAGAATATTATGGAGCTTAGAAGATCAACATTTTACAAAATGAAGGACAAAAACAACAAGCAAAAAAATCAAAAGGGATGAGGTAATCTGTGTGAAATTATTTTGATAGCAAAACATGAAAGATATAGTATGGTTAATTCATATGTTTCCTAAAGTTAATCTATCATTCGAATTTATCTTTTCCTATCATAAAAACACTTCAACTATATCCCTTACCATCTGCTCCATAACGGTTCATCATTAATTGAATAAACGGTCAAAAACTTAGATGTGACCTATTACGTCACGTCCTTAGATCATATCATTTATTGATGATTTTTGAAAATGATCATAAAATCTCTTCGTGGTATCTCATTTCATATCAAACTCTTAACCTGATCATTTTCATCATTCACCATTACCTTGTTCATTCATCTGTATCCACTCACTGCCATTACATTCTATAGCTAGTTTCATCTCCAAAGAAGTCATTTTAATGGAAAAATGAGCTTCCAAAGCTACTCTTTCTTCAGGCACAGGATCAGAGACAGAGCAGTAGACCTAAGTCAAAGAAAAGAATAAATCAGTAACAAGGAGAAATGGGGCTAGTTCTGAGAACAAAGCCAATTTGGATCAAATATTTAGAAGGATACCCGCAGGTTAAGGGGCTATTATACTAGGTTGGGTGGCTAAAATTTGTGGAGAAGTTCAATGGATTCCAAAAAGAAGTCACGAAATCATTTTCTAGGTCATTCGAAGGATCAGAGGTAGAAATTGGGGATATTAATTTCACAATCACAGATTCATTCATAGCTGAAGCCACGGAATTGCCAAGACATGGAGAACATTGGTTTTAAAACAAAGAGTTCCATAATGAAACTTGGAAAAAAACGCTAAAAAAACTAGGTATGGACATTTCATTATTTAGAAAGGGGATTCCTAGTATAGATTGGAAAAATAAATGGAGGAATATGTTGTTAATTTTACAAAAATTCATAACTTGTGAGGGTAGATTCGACACCTTGTATGTCTATCATATCACACTGATGATGCATTTCTTAGACGATGAAATAAATTTACCTTTCTTCTTACTTAATAGTTTGAAAAGGATGGCCTCTAATGTTTAGAAAAGACTCCAATTCCTAGAAACTACTCTACACCATCATGGCCTAATAAAAATAATGATTGAGTTCCAGTTGAACAAAGTAGGAGATAGCTGGGATGAATTTCTTCTAAGAAACCATTTTGAAGAACCAAAGGAAACAATATCTAGAAAAGAAACTGTAAGAAGAAGTAGGAGGGGAAAAATTGATAAATTTGTTGAAATCAAGCTTGATACATCAACACAGGAAGATAGTGAAGAAGTACTCTCTAAAAAATTGACAAAGATCAAGAGACAAATTAGGGCTAAAAGAAAAGAGAAATTAACAAGCGAATTTGCTGAGGAAAAATATGAAAATCCACCCAAATTAAGGAGAAGCTCTATATTAAAAGGCATGATGAAAAAGACAGGGACTAAGGAAACATGAGTTATAAATATTGAAGAAGAAGAAACTCCAATCCAATCACCAGTTGATAGATCTCCTTTACACCAGTATGAAGAAGACCCTAACAAAATAACCCCAGATATAGATCCATCTCAACAATAGATTTATGACTATGTGGAATCACTAGAAAAAAGGGCGTTAGAAGATCAAGAAAGATCTCTCAGTCCACAGGAACCTCCAATAGAAATTTTGAGAAGAGACAATTATGAATTGGAGATATTGAATAACCATATCAAGAATGAAAATGAAATCTTAAGAGAGCAGGTAAAATTGAGGATTAGCATGAACAACACTCTCTCTCAGCAAATGAAAACACTGTATAAAGCAAACAAGAAGCTAAAGAAGAGAGACAAGAAACTGAATAGGGAACACATTGGTCTTAGGCTCAAATTATTCATGAGGAAACCCAGAATGGCACTGACTACCAAAAGAAGCAGAAAAAGGAGGCTAGATGTTCTTGCAGAAGTATCTGTGCAAATGGAATAAAGTTTTGATGAAATTGCATGAGGACATGTAAGAGTTTTGCAGTGGGGTTATGTTGAGCCATGAAATTCTCTTCTCTTTTGCCAAACTTCACCTCATTTCATCATTCCTTTATCATTTCATAAACCTAAAACTCAATGATAATGACTAATATTACTTAAAGGTTGCATACAATGATTAACGTATTGTGCTTTTGTGATTTTTGCTATCTTAATGATCTTTGGATATTTTAGCTAAAGAATTCAGTCATTCTATAGCCAGTTAAGCGTTTTGTAGCTGTTTTGGTGTTGAATTATGTTATAGGTGTCATCTGGAGAAAAGGCACACATAGGTATATTCCAAATCTTTCCTACATCATTCCTTCCCTTCCACGAGAATTGGATCGATAGCTGGAGGTGCCTAAGCATGTGGTCAAAGCAAAGGTCAAGGAAGCTCTCTTCTATAGGAATCAGGACTCTTGATTTGCTTTACAGCAAATCATGAGTCCCAAAAGAGTCCTAATTTGATTTTAACTTCAAACCTACACCTGTACCTATTTTTGTTCAATTTTAGCTATGAATTTACATATAAATTAAGTTTTGTAATACCGAGAGGAACAAGTTGATACTTATTTTATCATTACGATGATACTCTGTTTTCAAAAACTATGATTAACAAAAAGGAGTTTTAACCTTGATGTTGTTCTGAACACAACCTTGAGGAGTTAAAGGATTAATGCCGAATTGATAACAGAGGGCCATTGCTATTCAAGGAAGTTTTACATGTTTTCTAGATAAATAATTTTCAATTCTATTGTGTCATATTTCCTTACTTAGACTTATTTCTAAAATCATAACTTTTAGTATTATGTTTCATGTAATTTTCTTAGATAAATGATCCTCATGATATTACAGTTGGTATATTTCTGAGGCTCTTCCAATACATCTCTATGAAATGAATGAGATTCAATTATAATATTTTGAGTTATTAGTATTTCATTATCTGTTATTTAGTTAAAAAGAAGATCCTCATTATACTATAGTTAGTCTCTTTCCAAATATTTTCCAATAAACCTCTATCATATGAATGAGATTTCATTGTAATGTTCTAAGTTACTGTTTTTTTCAGCACTTCCTTTTATGTTTTAGGAGATCCTCATTGCATTAGAATTAATATTTTTCACAAGCTCTTCCAACAAATCTCTAATTCAATGAATCAGATTAAGTTTTAGTGTTTTGAGTTACTTTTCATTTCATAAATGTTTTTTTAAGTTGTAATATCCATGGATTAGGACTCTCTATTTTGATCATTTTCTAGTTAGGAACAAAACTTGCAAATAAACTCTGTTTTAATTCATTTATTATCATTTCTTTTTCTCTCTTTTGACATAGATTTAACTTCATATTTTTATCATAGAGTAGCATACTAAGGATCAACCATAAAAACCCCAAAACATCAATAAAACACTAAAAACAACGAAGTAAGAAAGGGATACTTAGACACATATAGTGCATTACACTTCATCAGTTTACTAGCTCCTGGTCGATAATTTATGCTATAAATTTAGGACACTGAATTGACTAAACAGTGCTTTCACACACATTAAAGGGTAACAATCAGTGAAAATCATTTATGTTTTTTCATTTTATAAGCTTGATATGGCATTTCACCTTTTGACATTTTAAAATGACCCTTTGAACTTTTAACATTTGGAAATGATATTTTCAAAAGAAGACAAGTTATCTTTGAAAATTGGAAATGAACCTTTTGTCTTTGACTAAGATGATAAGTTAGAAAATACCTCTAATTTGAAGCTTTGACACTTGAAATGACTTTTTTGGTCCTTTTAATGAGACAATAGGACATAATTTCTATTTTCATGAGACAATGAGATAGAATTGAGTTTCTTTGAACTTTTTTGAAACTTGAACATTTGAAACGATACAAATTGTCTTTATTTCATTTCGTAAACATGATAGCTTCTTATTTATGGTTTTATGAGTGAAATGAAGGTTTAAATACTTATTTTAGGTGACAATTTGAACACTTTTCAAAGGCAGAGTTGACCCTAGACAATGACCTATATGAGGTGGAGCGACATAACCCTAGATCTTGAAATTGATTATGATGGAGATGACCTTGATAATGATGGTGGAAATGAATGAAATGAAGTAGTAGCATACTTGACCTAGACTTCTTCACCGGTTGGAAACCTTTGAAGGTAAAGTGAGGTAGAGAGGTGCTTGTTGAGCCTTGAAATTTTCTTCTTTGCCAAACTTCACTTCATTTCATCATTCCTTTGTCATTTCATAAACCTAAAAACCAATGAGAATGATTAATATTGTTTAAAGGTTGCATACAATGATTAAATTATTGTACTTTTGTGATTTTTGTTGTCTGAATGACTTTTGAACAGTTTAGCTATAGAATGCAGTCATTTTGTAGCTCTTCAAGCGTTTCGTAGCTGTTTTGGTGTTTAAGTATGTTATAGATGTTATCTGGAGAAAAGGCACACACAGGTGGATTACAAATCTTTCCTACATCATTCCTTCCCTTCCATGAGGACTAGATCGATAGCTAGAGGTGCCTAAGCATGTGATCAAAGCAAAGGTCAAGGAATTTGTCTTCTACATGAATCAGGACTCCTGATTTTCTTTACAGCAAAACATGAGTCCCAAAAGAGTCCTAATTTGATTTTAACTTCAAACCTACACCTGTACCTACATTTGTTCAATGTTAGTTATGAATTTACATATAAATTAAGTTCTGTAATACCGAAAGGAAAAACTTTTGTTACTTATCTTATCATTACGATGATACTCTGTTTTCAAGTCTTGTGATTAATAAAAAGGAGTTTTAACCTTGATGCTGTTCTGAATACAACCTTGAGGAGTTAAAGGATTAATGCCGAATTGATAGCAGAGGGCCCCTGATATTCGAGGAGGTTTTACATGTTTTCTAGATAAGTCATTTTCAACTCTGTTCTGTCATATTTCCTTACTTAGACTGCTTTCTGAAATCATAGCTTTTAGTATTATGTTTCATGTCATTTTCTTAGATAAAGGATCCTCATGATATTACAGTTGGTCTCTTTCTCAAGCTCTTCCAATACATCTCTATTAAATGAATGAGATTCAATTATAATATTCTGAGTTATTAGTATTTCATTTTCTGTTATTGAGTTAAAAAGAAGATCCTCATTATACTACAGTTAGTCTCTTTCCAAAGCTTTTCCAATAAACCTCTATAATATGAATGAGATTTCCGTGTAATGTTCTAAGTTACTGTTTGTTTCAGCACTTCCTTTTATGTTTTAGGAGATCCTCATTGCATTAGAATTAATATTTTTCACAATCTCTTCCAACAAATCTCTTATTCAATGAGTTAGATTAAGTTGTAGTGATTTGAGTTACTTTTCATTTCATAAATGTTTATTTAAGCTATAATATCCATGGATTAGGACTCTCTGTTTTCATCATTTTCTAGTTAGGAACAGAACTTGCAAATAAACTGTTTTAATTCATTTATTAACATTTCTTTTTCTCTCTTTTAACATAGATTTAACTTCATATTTTTAGCATAGAGTAGCATACTAAGGATCAGACATAAAAACCCCAAAACATCAATAAAGCACTAAAAAAAATGAAGTAAGAAAGGGATACTAGGCACATATAGTGCATTACACTTCATCAGTTTACTAGCCCTGGTCGATTATTTATGCTATTAATTTAGGACAATGAATTGACTAAACATGTTGGCACTGTTGCCGGGGAAGTGTAAATAGGTAGCCTTATTTCCTATTTCCCAAAAACAATGATATGCGTAGAGAAAGAGATTCTAGGGGTAGATTTATAAGAGGAAAAAGCTTAATTCCCACAACTCCACTCACTCCACCAAGACCAATAAGTAGCACACCTCCAACTCAAACCCACATTCCATACTATACTGGTCATAGGCTTCCAAAAGTCTCAAGATTAGATATCCAATCAGGAATATCTCCCACTTCATCCACTAAAGCAATTCTAGAGGAAGAAGATCCAAGGACTCCCACAAAAGGGTTAACATTTTTCACTTCCATATGAGAATATATTTCAGCAAAATAATTAAAAATCCCTAGTGAAGAGAAGGAAAAGGACTATTTATTCAATATACCCTTGATAGAAGAACCAGTAGAACAAAAAGCTCTCCCAACTGAACCCTATATCAGTTTAGAAGAATCTATCATGGCAGAAGAAGGGGAAGGATAAGTCTTTAATGGAGAACATACACTATTTGGAGGAGGTAGAGATAGAGGAGGAGATTGAGGAAGAGGTAGACGTACAGAAGAAGGTAGAGGAAGAGGAAATTCAGAAGGAGGAAGAGGTAGAAGGGAAACTGGAAGCCCTTTTGGATTCCATATAATAGATGAAGAGACTAATGCAACTATGAAAAATATCTCACCCTCTTTTCTTCCAAAATTTCATGGACTAAAAGGTGAAGATCTTGAAACCTTCTTATTTGAATTTTAAGTTCTATGTAGAATCTATGATTACCTACAAGATGCTCAAAAACTTAAATTTTTCCCTTCAACATTGAAAGGAGCAGCATTAAAATCGTTTATGAGTTTAATCACCAGGTCTATTAGGACATGGGATGATATGAGAAAATCATTTCTAGACAGATATTTGGATTACTGTATACCAGTCAACCATAAGGAAGAAGTGTTCAAGATGATGCAAAAAGAGGATGAAAATCTGGAAGATTTGTTGGAAAGATTTAACTATAACATCAAGAGGGAAAAAATGGAAATCTTAGACCAAGATACTTTGAAAGCTCTTTTGTTGAAGACAATTAGGGATGAATTGATAGATATCCTTAATATGATGGGGAAAGGAGACATATCTCAACTTTGATTACCTAATATAGCAGAATTATGTATTTATCTTTCAAGAGGAAAATCTAAGATTCTAAAAGGACCAAGCGACCCTGCTCTTGCAAGGGCAAGAAAATCTACAACTGGAATAGTATGTAGGGTAGAAATAGAAAATATTCTTGACGAATTCAAAAATAACATTCTAGGGAGTCTTAGTGAGAAAATGGACACCCTTAAATTACAAAACAAGAAGAAAGCCAAAACTGATGCCTTAGCAATCTTTTGTCCCAAATGTAGGAAGAAGCATGCCTTAAGAGATTGTCCTTTGGATGCAAAAGTAATATAGACCTGTGCATTTTTTTCAGAAAAGCATGAGACCAAGAATTGTCCCTCAATCCCTGGTCTTAAATCTATCTTCCAAGAAGAAACAACCACAAATTCCATAGAATCTCTTAATTTTGTCTCTAGAAGACCTTGGAAAGGACCTCAAACATAGGGGTTTAGTAATCAAATGTATAATCAACCCCCACTTAATTGGAACTCTTGGCAACAACCTTGGCCCCAATTTCAAAATCAATCTCAACCTTGGGCTCAAGGAGCACATTGAAGGTTCTCCCAATATTTTCAATATATACCATCTTATCCATCATATCCAAACTTTCCTCCTCAACAAAATCCTCAGCAAAATCCACAACATCAAAATCAAAATCAAAATCCACCACTTCCATTACTATTTCATCAAAAAGAAAATCATTTACCTACCCAGCCAATACCAAACCCCAACAATAAAAGCCCTCAGAATACGTATATGATAGAAGGTCAAAAATTTCCAACCTATTTGATTAATCTTTTAGACCTTAATGATGTTCAACTTAGGTCTGGAAGAATACTTGAAAGAAAGAAAAATTATGTAGTTATACAATAACAAAACAATTCTGAGGAAGATTCTCTATGGGTAAATAAAAGTTTTGAAGAAAACACATCTCTTCAAGACCAAAATATTGAAAAAGAAAAATAGAAAGAACCAATAATTTCAACTCCTATGTTAGAACAACCATCAACATCTACTACTACACCTCCTTTTCCTAAGAGATTACAAATTGATAGAGGTGTAGAGAAACAAATTATGATGCCTAACTATGATTTCCTAGATGATTTAAGAAATGTTTGTATTAATATTCCATTATTACAGGCCATCAAGGAAATCCCAATTCTAGCAAAGACAATAAAAGAGTTGAGTATGAAAAAACCAGGAAAAAGAATAAAAGAGATAAAGAAAATACAACTAGTAGGAAAAATAGCAGACATAATGATGGGAAAGATTGCCATTCCAAAATATCTAGATCCCGGAAATCCAGTTTTTAAGATACATATCAATGGAATTGAAATTACAAACACACTTATTGATCTAGGAGTAGCAATGAATATCATGAGTAGGCAAATCATGGAAAAACTAAAACTTCCTAATCTTCTTTTTACACCCACACTACTACAATTAGCACATAGATTTGTAATCAAACTAGATGGGTTATTAGAAGACATTCTAGTGTCCTTAGATTCTTGGGAGTATCCTATGGATTTCATGATCCTAACTCCTTAAAATGATCTAGGAGGACATCCTATTATATTAGGAAGACCTTGGCTAGCTACAACTGATGTTTTCATTAGCTGTAGATCTGGTGATATGTACATCTCTGATAGAAGTTCAACCAAGAAATTCACCTTGTATCCTCGAGCAAGAACAATCACAAAATTAGATTATACTCAATGGATTGATGATGAAGAAGATATACAACCTCTCTTCACTATTTCAAAAATTAGTGAAGATAGTCAGATTTTGAATGCCTTAGAAAATCATGAATATTATTCAGAATACAAACATGTACAATTCCAAGAAGAATCAAACATTGAGCTTTTTTCATCTAGACAAATGTCTCTTTAATCCATGGAAGAATTTGGTAGCTCTACAACTGAGATATTTCCTGGAAAACCCTTAAACATAAACAAAAACCTAGAAAAAATTCAACATGAGAAGCTAGTCAAAATATTACAGAGACATTCTTCTACATATACATGGGAGTACACTTATATGAAAGGGATTAACCCTAATACTTGCACTCATCATATCTATATAAAGGAAAATTGTAAACCAATTAGACAACCTCAGAGAAGGATGAATCGAAACCTTAGGGATATTGTTAAAGAAGAGTTGCAGAAATTGTTAAATGTCAACTTTATTTATCCCATTTCAGATAGTCATGGGTTTCTCCTTTGGTTATTGTACCCAAGAAAAATTGTAAATGGAGGGTATGCATTGAATACCAAGAATTAAACAAAGCTACTCTTAAAGATCATTTCCTTTACCTTTCATAGATCAGGTGTTAGAGACATTAGCAGGAAAAATGTACTTTTCATTTTTGGATGGTTTCAGTGGTTATAATAAAATTAAAGTTTCACTTGAGGATCAAGATAAAACCACATTTACCTATCCTTGGGGCACCTATGCCTACCGAGTATTACCTTTTGGATTGTGCAATGCACCTACAACATTCCAAAGGGCAGTATTGGGAATCTTTTCAGATCTAATACATGACTGTGTAGAAGTATACATGGATTACTTCACAGTGTGTGGAAACACATTTGAAGAATCCTTAGAAAACTTGGAAAAAGTTCTAAAAAGATGTAAAGAAGCAAAACTTTCATTAAGTCATGAAAAATGTTTGATGATGTTTACTGAAGGGATTGTCTGAGGACATCATATTTCAGGAGATGGGATTAGAGTTGATAAGTCAAAAGTTGAAGTCATCTCTAGATTATTAATTCTAAGTTGTCGGAAATATGTTAGGAGTTTTCTAGGATTTACAGGTTATTACAGAAGATTTATAGAAAAATTCACTAAGAGAGCATCTCCACTTTTCAAACTACTCTCCAAGGACTGTGAATTCAATTGGAATCATGACTGCTAGTTAGCATTTGAAACCATGAAAACAAAAATATATAAAGCACCTATTTTAAGGGGACCTAGCTGGAAATTACCTTTTCACATCTTGACAGATGCCTCAGATACAACTTTAGGAGTTGTGCTGGGACAAAAAGACCTGATTCCTTATGCCATCTATTGTTGGCAATATGATGCAATGTGTGGTCCTTGATGGCAACCTACTTGATGAAGTTTTCCTTGATGGAATCCTACTTAATGAGTTACCTATGATAAGCAACCTATCTGTTAAATATGTAAGGATGTTGTAGCTACATATTAGTTCAGATGTGATAGAGAAAAGAATTCTAGTAAGTGCTAGAGAAATGATGAATTAGATATGTCACAAAGCATACGTGGGTTTGTAAAGGAAAAGTAGTGTATGTACGCGAAAAAGTGCGTACCAAGTAGCGTATGCCTATTTGCACTCTGAATTTATAAAACCAGGGGACATTACCATGGTATTGGCCTACTGTATTCAGTGCTGGATTATCTATTTGATCTCGTCCAGGAATACCATCAGCGGTTGAGTGGTTTTGACTCATGGTGTTGACAAAGGCTAAATCTATATAATGAGAAGAAGATCATAGTGAACGCGTGTGCATGTGTAAGGGTTGTTAATAAATAAATATCTTTAAGAGATATCTACATGGATGAACTCTGTTCTTAATTGTTAGATCTGAATATATGATGCACCCATGGATATAATGATGGTTCAAGATCTCTAGATCTAATGATGATGAATCTCCAGAATAACCTAATGAAGGGATGGTGAAGAACCGGTGCAAGTCTACTGAATTAAATGAATAAATCTAGGTAAGGTTTATAGATCTAGTCTACAAAATTTGTTTTTACAGATCTATACACTAGTTGGTTTCAAAAAAAGTGCGTATATACGCGGGTTCCCTCGCGATGCGCCACCGCATGGCGCTAGGCTTTACACAGAAGCATACTGGGTTGGATGTGCGGTGAGCGCATATGTATGCGCTTTAAAGAAAGAAAAGTAGCATATGATATTTGAATCAATATCTGTTCAGGGTTGAGTTTGTATCTGCATATCTATTCTGAAGTCCGGGTTTTAATGAATACTTCACTCTGAAGTATTTCTGAATGGAATGGGTAACAGTTGAGTGATTGATCTGAATTAATAATGTACCTATGAAGAAAATGATGAAAAGGGATCTCTAGATCTAAAATGACTATGTATTTTCTAGATCTGTTTATGGAATGTTTAGATCTGTGATCTGGTGAATCTTTGCTGAAGGAGAGGGTGAAATCTGAGTTATCTGTTCTGAAGAGTTGCATAGTTCTGAAAAGTTACAGATCTGTACGCATGTTCATCTCAGCAAAAGCGCGTATATATGCAGGTTCGTTTCAACAAAAGCGCGTATACGCAGGTTTGTCTTTGTTAAAGCGCGTATATACGCAGGTTCAGTGAAGTAAAAGTGCATATGGAATCTAGGGTTTTGCTGAAGTGTGTGGAATGAAATGTCTGATCTGTTTTACTGATATCTATCAATGATGTATTCATACAGTTCTGGGTTGTTTGAATGTTGAAGATACTGCTGATTATGTTGATTGAAGATCAAGTTGTTGGTCGATTGGTTGATGAAGTTATTAGTTTCAGTTTGATGTATGGAATGGTTGTAGTATGAAAATTTGATGAAAAGTGACCTACAAGGTATGTTGTGTGGAAGCTGTTGGATCCAATATGAAAATTGATGAAACGTGGTCCATGGTGGTGTTGAGGGTCAAAGCCTTCAGTAAGGGGGTTGGAGCTCCCTTCCAGTAGTGGTTGGAGAACGAGAGAAGGTTGCAGCGTTCTGCAGGTGGGTGCCTGCGTGCTGGTATGAGTTTGCACCAGTACAAAATTGTAAGAAATATTCTTTATAATAAATATTGAAGACAGAGACAATAGCAGCGGTGGTTTTCTCCCGAATTGGGTTTCCACCTTAAATACTGGTGTTTATGTGTGATGGTTTATTTTGTTATTTCTGCACAAGTTTACTACTTACTAAACATCTGATGAATGAATGATGCAATGATCTAAGTAAAGAATTAAATGCATAATAAGATCTCTGGGCATACGCAAGTTTTCTTAAGGATATCCGCGTGTATACTCAAGTTGGGTTCAGTAAAATAGCGTATGGTTTTAAGAGAAAGAAAAAGTAAAAAGTTTTCAGTCAGATCTAAATACTGATTCACCCCCCCTCTCAGTATTTTTCCCAACAATCTACTATACAAGTAAAAATTTGACTCCTTAAGAGTTGAATTATACTCTAACTGAAAAAGAGTTCTTAGCTGTTTTTCATGCCAGAAATAAATTCAGACACTATATAACAGGTCATGAAACCTTTGTCCACATAGATCACTCTGCAATTAGTTATTTAATGAACAAATCAATTACTAATGGCAGAGTCACAAGATGGTTATTGATTTTACAAGAATTTAACATCACCATTCTATATAGGCCTGGAAAACAAAATATAGTAGCTGATTTCCTATCTAGACTCCAAAACATTAAAGACAACACTCCAGTTGAAGATCAATTCCCTGATGAATATCTCTTTGCAATTACTACTCAAACTCCCTGGTTTGCTGACATTGCCAATCATCTAGTTTCAGGGAAGTTACCTTCAATTATGAATGCAAGAGACAAAAGAAAAATTATTTTTGACAATGCAAAATATTCATGGATTTCTAATGAGTTATACAAAACAGGTCTAGATTTTATTATTAGAAGATGTGTTCGAGAAGATGAGATGCCTGAGATTCTCAAGGCATGTCATGATGAACCTTGTGGTGGACACTTTGCTGATAAGAGGACATATTATAAGATCCTTCACCTAGGATATTATTAGCCATCTCTCTTTAAATATGCTAAAGAGTATGTCAAAAGGTGTGACAGTTGCCAAAGGGTAGGGAAACCTTCTCCTTTAGGTGAGATGCCATTGCAACCTCAGGTACATATTGAACCTTTTGAAAAATGGGCTTTGGATTTTGTAGGACCTATTAGTCCTCCATCAAGACAAAAGAAATATATATTAGTTTGCACTGATTATGTTACCAAATGGGTAGAGGCCAAGCCATTACTTTCTGCTATTGAAGCATTTGTAGTTAATTTTCTTTTTGAGGATATTTTTACTCGTTTTGGTGTCCCAAGAGAAATTTTTACAGATCAAGGAGCTCAATTCACATCAAAAATGGTGGAAAAAATGGTAGAGAAGTACAAAATCAGACACAGGAAATCCACTCCCTACCATCCACAAGCAAATGGCCAAATAAAATCTACCAATAAGGTGATTGAAGGGATCATGACAAAGACTGTTCATTTACATATAAGAGATTAGGCAGAAAGGCTTCCTGAAGCCTTATGGGCCTACAGAACTACATGGAGAAACACAACATGACACACCCCTTATGAACTTGTTTATGGAAAACCAATCCTGTTTCCCATAGAGTTTCAGATCCAAACTTTCAAAATGGCAGTCCAGTTAGGACTTGATTTGACAGAAGCACAGACTAGAGAAGATTAATGAATTGGATGAGATCAAACAAGATTCAGTCCAGAGAACAAGCATATTCCAACAGCAAAGGACTAGATGGCATGACAAGTATATCAAAGGAAAGAAATTTAAATAAGGTGACTGGGCACTCTTGTTTGATTCAAAATTCAAGGATTTTCAAGGTAAATTTCAAACTCATTGGCTTGGGCCATATGAAATTGTGAAAATCTTTGAAAATGGAGCAACAAAAATCAGGACAATAGATGAAGGAAAGGTATCATTTCTTGTAAATGGACACAGACTGAAATTGTATCATAAGTCACTTTCAAGAGAAGAATTTGTCAAGAAATTCCAAGATAACATTGATATGAAGTTAGTGAAGAAGAAATCTTCTTCTTCACTAACTTAGTTGTATTTTTCTTCAATAATTCTAAAAAAATTAAAAATAAAATAAAAATGAAATAAAAATAAAAATATAAAATATAAAAATAAAAGTATAAATATGAAAACCAATCATTGACTCGCATGTTTATATAGAAAGTGTAGGGTGAAAATCAGAATTCTTCTGACACACTATACTTTCAAATTGTTCTTGTTCTGCAACTAAATATCATAAAATCACAAATTGCAGATTCATTTTTACTCCATACTTCATTTCGTTCATATTTCATTCCATCTTATGTTTCACTACATTCATATTCCATTCCATTTCACACTCATGATCCATCTCATTCCATTCCATATTCATGATCCATTTCATTCCATATCCATATTTCATAATTTTTAACAGGTACATTCTGCAACTGTTTGTTCTGTAGCCAATCCTGTTCTGCAGCCAATTTGACCCTGCAAGCCTACTTCAGTACACAAAGGATGATAGTCAAAGGAGATTATGGAGCTTAGAAGATCAACATTTTAAAAAATGGAGGACAAATACAACAAGCATAAAAATAAAAAAGGCTGAGGTAAACTGTGTGAAATTATTTTGATAGAAAAACATGAAAGATATAATATGGTTAAATCATATGTTTCCTAAAGTTAATCTATCATTCAAATTGATCTTTTCCTATCATAAAAAAACTTCAACCATATCCCTTACCATCCGCTCCATAACGGTTCATCATTAATTGAATAAATGGTCAAAAACTTAGATGTGACCTATTAGGTCACGTCCTTAGATCATATCATTTATTGATGGCTTTTGAAAATCATCATACAATCTCTTCACGACATTTCATTTCATATCAAACTCTTAACCCGATCATTTTCATCATTCACCATTACCTTGTTCATTCATTCGTATCCACTCATTTCCATTACATTCTATAGCCATTTTCATCTACAGAGAAGTCATTTTAAGGGGAAAAAAACCTTCCACAGTCACTCTTTCTTCAGGAACAGGACCAGAGACAGAGTAGTAGACCTAAGTCAAAGAAAAGAAGCAATCAGTACCAAGGAGGAATGGGGCTAATTGTGAGAACAGAGCCAATTGGGATAAAATATTTAGAAGGATACCCTTAGGTTAAGGGGCTACTACAACAAGTTGGGTGGCTGAACTTTGTGGATAAGTTCAATGGATTCCAAAAAGAAGTCATGAAATCATTTACTAGGTAATTCGATGGATCAAAGGTTGAAATTGGGGATATTAAGTTCACCATCATAGAGTCATTCATCGCAGAAGCCACAGAATTTCCAAGATAGGGAGAACGTTGGTTTAAAAACAAGGAGTTCCATAATGAAACTTTGAAACAAATGCTAAAAAAACTAGGTATGGACATTTCAGTGTTTAGAAAAAGGATTCCTAGTACAACTCTGAAAAATAAATGGAGGAATATGTTGTTAATTTTACAAAAATTCATAACATGTGAGGGTAGGTTCAGCACCTTGTATGTCTATCATATTATATTTATGATGAATTTCTTAGATTATGAAATAAATATACCTTTCTTCCTGCTTAATAGTTTGAAAAGGATGGCCTCTAATGTTCAGAAAAGACTACAATTCCTAGAAACTATTTTGCACCATCATGGCCTAATAGAAATACTGATTGAGTTCCATTTGAAGAAATTAGGAGATAGCTGGGATGAATTTTTTTTAAGAAACCATTTTGAAGAACTAGAGGAAACACTCTCTAGAAAGGAAACTGTAAGAAGTAGGAGGGGGAAAATTGATAAATATGTTGAAATGAAACCTGATACATCAAAATAGGAAGATAGTGAAGAATTAATCTCTGAAAATTTGACAAATATCAAGAGACAGATCAGGGTTAAAGGAAAAGAGAAATTAACAAGTGAATGTGCTGAAGAAAAAGATGAAAATCCACCCAAATTGAGGAGAAGCTCTAGATTAAAAGGCATGATGAAAAAGACAGGGACTAAGAAAACAAGAGTTATAAATATTGAATAAGAAGAAACTCCAATCCATTCACTAGTTTATAGATCTCCTTTACACCAGTATGAAGAAGACCCTAACAGAAGAACCCTAGATATAGATCCAACACAATAACAGATTTATGACTCTGTGGAATCACTAGAAAAAAGGGTCTTAGAAAATCAATTAAGATATATCAGTCCAAAAAAACCTCCAATAGAAATTTTGAGAAGAGACGATTATGAATTGGAGATACTAAATAACCATATCAAAAATGAAAATGAAATCTTAAGAGAGCAGGTCAAATTGAAGAGAAGCATGAACAACAGTCTCTCTCAGCAAATGAAAACAATGTATAAAACAAACAGGAAGCTAAAGAAGAGAAACAAGAAACTGAACAGGGCACTCATTGATCTTAGGTTCAAATTATTCATGAGGAAACCGATAATGGCATTGACTACCAAAAGAAGTGGAAAAAGGAAGCTGGATGTTCTTGCAGAAGTATCAGTACAAATGGAATAATGTTTTGATGAAATTTCATGAGGACATGCAAGAGTTTTGTAGTGGGGGTATGTTGAACCCTGAAATTGTCTTCTCTTTTGCCAAACTTCACTTCATTTGATCATTCCTTTATCATTTCATAAACCTAAAACTCAATGAGAATGACTAAGATTACTTAAAGACTCCATACAATGATTAAATTAATGTACCTTTATGATTTTTGTTGTCTTAATGATTTTTGAAGAGTTTAGCTATAGAATGCAGTTATTTTGTAGCCAGTCAAACTTTTCGTAGCTATTTTTGTGTTTAAGTATGTTATAGGTGTCATCTGGAGAAAAGGCACACATAGGTGGATTCCAAATATTTCCTACATCAATCATCCCCTTCCACAAGGACTGAATCAATAGTTGGAGGTGCCTAAGCATGTGGTCAAAGCAAAAGTCAAGGAAGTTGTCTTCTACAGGAATCAGGACTCCTAATTTGCTTTACAGCAAATCATGAGTCTTGAAAGAGTCCTAATTTGATTTTAACTCCAAACCTACACTTGTACCTATTTTTTTTCAATGTTAGTTATGAATTTACATATAAATTAAGTTTTGTAATACCGAGAGGAACAAGTTGATACTTATTTTATCATTACGATGATACTCTGTTTTCAAAAACTATGATTAACAAAAAGGAGTTTTAACCTTGATGTTGTTCTGAACACAACCTTGAGGAGTTAAAGGATTAATGCCGAATTGATAACAGAGGGCCATTGCTATTCAAGGAAGTTTTACATGTTTTCTAGATAAATAATTTTCAATTCTATTGTGTCATATTTCCTTACTTAGACTTATTTCTAAAATCATAACTTTTAGTATTATGTTTCATGTAATTTTCTTAGATAAATGATCCTCATGATATTACAGTTGGTATATTTCTGAGGCTCTTCCAATACATCTCTATGAAATGAATGAGATTCAATTATAATATTTTGAGTTATTAGTATTTCATTATCTGTTATTTAGTTAAAAAGAAGATCCTCATTATACTATAGTTAGTCTCTTTCCAAATATTTTCCAATAAACCTCTATCATATGAATGAGATTTCATTGTAATGTTCTAAGTTACTGTTTTTTTCAGCACTTCCTTTTATGTTTTAGGAGATCCTCATTGCATTAGAATTAATATTTTTCACAAGCTCTTCCAACAAATCTCTAATTCAATGAATCAGATTAAGTTTTAGTGTTTTGAGTTACTTTTCATTTCATAAATGTTTTTTTAAGTTGTAATATCCATGGATTAGGACTCTCTATTTTGATCATTTTCTAGTTAGGAACAAAACTTGCAAATAAACTCTGTTTTAATTCATTTATTATCATTTCTTTTTCTCTCTTTTGACATAGATTTAACTTCATATTTTTATCATAGAGTAGCATACTAAGGATCAACCATAAAAACCCCAAAACATCAATAAAACACTAAAAACAACGAAGTAAGAAAGGGATACTTAGACACATATAGTGCATTACACTTCATCAGTTTACTAGCTCCTGGTCGATAATTTATGCTATAAATTTAGGACACTGAATTGACTAAACAGTGCTTTCACACACATTAAAGGGTAACAATCAGTGAAAATCATTTATGTTTTTTCATTTTATAAGCTTGATATGGCATTTCACCTTTTGACATTTTAAAATGACCCTTTGAACTTTTAACATTTGGAAATGATATTTTCAAAAGAAGACAAGTTATCTTTGAAAATTGGAAATGAACCTTTTGTCTTTGACTAAGATGATAAGTTAGAAAATACCTCTAATTTGAAGCTTTGACACTTGAAATGACTTTTTTGGTCCTTTTAATGAGACAATAGGACATAATTTCTATTTTCATGAGACAATGAGATAGAATTGAGTTTCTTTGAACTTTTTTGAAACTTGAACATTTGAAACGATACAAATTGTCTTTATTTCATTTCGTAAACATGATAGCTTCTTATTTATGGTTTTATGAGTGAAATGAAGGTTTAAATACTTATTTTAGGTGACAATTTGAACACTTTTCAAAGGCAGAGTTGACCCTAGACAATGACCTATATGAGGTGGAGCGACATAACCCTAGATCTTGAAATTGATTATGATGGAGATGACCTTGATAATGATGGTGGAAATGAATGAAATGAAGTAGTAGCATACTTGACCTAGACTTCTTCAGTGACCAAAATTATTTTCTAAAAAATTGTTTGAAAAGGTAAAAAAATTTTACCTATGACTTTAGAAAAACAACTGAAAGAGTTAAATTTCGGTCACTGACATACCTGAGCTAACATTGGATCCTGCTGGGGATGGAAGCTCCTTTATGAGGTGTCAAGAGCACTAAAGATCAGATAGCCTTACCATTGGGTGACAGATTCAATACTGTACACCAAAAAACTTTGAAACTGTAAATGATGAGCTAAATCTGGAAATGTCTTTGACTAGAAAAAAACTGACTTGGCACTGACTTTGACAACTGACTGGAAATGTTTTGAAATTTTTTAAAGAAAAAATGAGATGAATGTAGAAGTCTGATGGCATTCTTCTTGGGCTTCAAACTTCTGCAACAACTTATTTATTTCTTGGACATCAAATTAAAATGATATATACAGTTACAGTGAATTTCATCTTCAATAATTAAGTAAGATAGTGTCTAAGGAGCCTATCATTTATTGGTCCTCCTATCACTTCTTTCCGTTCAAGATACTCCAGTATACATGTTTATTACCTCTAAATACAGTGATCTTGTAAGGTCCTTTCTGTATATTTTCAAACTTTCCATGCTTACTCTTGTATTCATTAAGGGCATCCCAATGAAGAACAACATATTCAAGCTTGAAATCATCACCTTTGGTCTTCCTATCATAAATATTTTTGATTTTATCATGAAGCTTTGAATTTTCATTGAAGACTTCATCTCTTGACTATTGTAGATGGATCATTTGGCCGATTCTATGCTTGATATCATTTGGTTTACTATCAATCTCTTGTATAATTTCCATCACTTGTATAGCTAGAGAAGTAGGGAACACCATGTCAAAACCATACAAAAGCTAGAAAGGTGACATAATGATTGAAATTTTTGTGTTAACTATATCCGTCTATAGAGTATTGGTGAGCTTTTTATGCCAAATCCTCTTGTTTTCTTGCAACATCTTCTTGATTATGTTCATCGAATATTTATTTCACGATTCAACAAGCCTATTTCCTTGAGGATATTATATTGTGGAATGAACAAGCCTAATGTGATACTTATAACAAAAGTGAGTAATTTTCTTGGACTTAGAGGCAACTGCATAGTTAGTAATGATCTTGTACAGACAGCCAAAACGAGACAGAATATTGTTCTCTAGAAACTGAATAATTACATTGTCAGTAGCCTGCCTCGTGGGGATGGCTTCAATCCATTCAGTGAACTAATATTTGGCAATGAGTATCCATTTCTGTTGAGTTGAAGATAGAGAATGGATCTCACCAATGAAGTCAAGTCTCTATTGCTAGAATGGTGCTTGCATGTCAATTGGCTATAAGGGCAAGGGCAAGGGCAAGAGCTTCCTTTTTCTCTAAAATATTTTACATTCATGACAACTCATGATTGTTTTATAAACATCAGAAAATATTTTTTTCCAATAGAAGCTCACCCTCAAGGTCTTGTTAGTTGTAGTCTTCCAATAAAGATGACAGCCATAGTCACCTTTATGAAAAATTTTCATCACTTTTTCAACTTCTCCTTCAACCAGGGAAAGTTTTAAGGATGGGAATTTATCTTAAAGTTTAAAAACTCGCGAATCTTAGTAGTCCCCAATATGTAGATTGTAAAACTTTTGATGTTATTTTTGTAAAAATATTTATTTTTCGATTCGTTTTATATTAGTATATATAAATTTTTGGCTATTTTTACGGGTAAAAATATTTTTATACTATAAAATTTGGGCAAATCAATTAAAAAAAAAAAATGAAATTGGCGAATATTGTTTTTGGAAAAAGCATGGAAAATTAGCCCACGTGCGAATATTAGCCCCTAAAATTTTCCATGCCTTCAACCAAAAAATTCAGCAACACTCCACCCTAATCTTTCCAATACAGGAAACCGTTAAGAATGTAGTACTTAAGAGATATTTATTGAAAATATATAGCCTTAATACTTGGAAATATGGGAGGAGGATTCAAGTGTAGCAAGACATGAACTATATCAACATACCAAGCTGATAAAGAGAAATTTTTAGATACCTCAGGTAATGTTTCAGCCTCTTGTTCTTCAAATAATGTAGCAATAAAATTAATGTCCAAAACATGGAGATTTGAATCCGCCAAAATATTATCCAGACCATGTCCTTTGATCAACTTTGTGGGCTTGATATCCAATTAATATTCTAACATAGCAATGATCCATTTACCTCACCGCCCTTTAGGATCATTCTATGTAAGAACATCCTTGACAACAACATTTAAAACATATGCAATGACATGAGAGTGGATAATGTAGACCCAGAAGCCCTCCAATTCTTTGAATAATTCCAAGGCCTGTTTCTTAATGATGTTGTACTTCAAGACTGTGTCTCTTATTTTCTACTAAAAAAGGTGATGGGTTGCTCTGTGTTCTAATTTTTCTTTTGCATAAGGACAACAATAAGCGTGTGCTTTGAGGAAAATGAAAAAATGATAAAATAAAGTGTATAATCAGAACTAATAAGAATAGAAGAATGAGATAAAGCCAATTAAACTTTATTAAATGATTTCTTCACCTCTTTAGACCATTTTACTTCACTATCTTTCTTCAGCATGTCAATAATTTTCCTTAAGTGTTCAACAATATTGGGGACAAACCTTCTCAAAAAATTGATTTTGCCATTAAATGATTGAATTTCCTTTTTTCTCCCAGGATAGTCCAAGGTCTAAATTTCTAGAATCCTTCAATGATATATCCTAATTCCATCTTTTCATATGATATGGCCCAAACATTTACCTTAATCCATAGCGAAAATACTCTTCCTTGGGTTCAACGATATGCCAACTTTTTACATCTCTGAAAAAATATTTTCAAGTGCTACAAGTGTTTCTCACATGTCTTGGAAAAAACTGTGATATCATCAAGATAAATGACCGAAAATACATCCTTTTCATTGGCAAAAGCAATATCCATTGCTTGTTGAAAATTAGCCCCTTCATTCTTCAATCCGAAAGGCATTTTCACATACATGAAGGTGCCCCAAGGTTTGTGAAGGCCGTATTTTCTTGATCATATAGATGGAATAAAATATGATTATACCTAAATTGTCCATCCAACAATGAAATTATAGAAGATCTATTGGAAAAGGGTCCTCCAAAGGCTGCGAAGTGGGATAGTTTTGAGTATTTTTGTATATTTTTGTCATATTTTATTCTAATGCAGGGGTTTTGGGGTGGGTCAAAGCCCTGAAAGCATTGTAATTGGTAAAAGGGTAGACCTAGAGTCCGCAAACCATGGTTTGCGGACCACAGGAAAACTTAGGCTAAATAGTTGTAAATAGATGAACATTTTGAGTATTAAGGAAGAGAAGAATTGGAATTGATGCTACGTGTCAACTATTAGATATATCTAGCATTGGTTTGGGTAGGACTCCTACTACTGTGTGCGGGGAGATCCTCAGTCTTGTTGTGTGCAAACCCTGCTAGGCTATGTGTGGACCCTGCTAGGCTGTGTGTGTGGGCTGGTTTTTGGTATTGTAAGTAGATCTGAAAGACTAATGAATGTGGAAGTATTGTTGGAATATTTGAATCTATTGGAAATTACTATTAATGTGAATTTGTGATATATCCTTATGCTATATATGCTCCTATGTTACTGATTTAGGCTACTAAAGGTGATTGTGTTATTTGCTTAAGCTGCGAAATGTCTATATTTATGATTTGTAATTACGATTAGCTGCAAATCTATTTCTCTGTTCTGATAATTGGCAAGACACATGTGGAAGAAAAGCTCTTGAATAGATCTATACTTTATAACAACTTTCTTGGGTTAAGTTTCATGTTGTGATGTTTCTGCTATGAACCGTTTCTGGAATAGGTCTATCTGGTACGAACCTCTGGGGCTATGAATTGACTTACCTACTCTCTCTCAGGGTGCAGAAACCTGGTTCTAGCACCCTCCCATATAGCTTTGGGTGAGACTTTGGCCTGCAAAAGTAGGTCACTGCCGAAAGGGCCAGTAGTATAGGGGTTTGTTGGTAAACCTTAACCTTCGAACCTAGGTTAGGACCGGTTGAGCCAACAAATGGTTCTGTTGCTAGGAACGAGAGCATTTTGAGAGAGACCGGGTAACTCCAAGGCCGTATTAGAGACTTGAAAGAAAATAAGTCAATGAATGGTTTGAGAAAAAAGTTCAGAAATTCAGAGTAAAAGAAAACCGCAGTAAGAAGTTGACCACCGAAGAGTGGAAGAACAAGTATATTTTCACGGAGATCTATGAGATCTTCTTGGTAAAAATTACGATCGAGCTCCAGGAGTGGCTCGCAAGGTTGGTCAAATTTCAGAAGTGTTGGAAAGCTGAGCGGGTCACACAGTGGACCCCAAAATTGATCTAGCAGCTAGAGAATACTGATAACACCATCATTCACATGGTGGATCAATGGGTGGATAGTGTACTAGGAGGGTTTGTAACATAGTTTTCCATTGATCAATTCGTCTCCTATTCTGAAGTGGAGCAACGATTTTTCAAGGGTTTCTGAGGTAAGTTTCTGAAAACCTTACCCTTACTGATCAAGATATTACTATTCAAAAAGAATATTATATGTAGCCACACCGAGTGAATGACCTCTGATTTGGATGGAAGTACAAAGAGAAGTGGCAAATACTATTTGACCAACCAAGAAGGAGATAGATCTGTCTATATTCTGGTAAGAGAAGTGGCTACGCAGAGTCCTCCAACCACATGACTTTCAAACCATCATAGGGGAAATAACTCACCTACACCCCCGCCACCACCAAAATACAGCATGGTTGCGCACATGAAATTACCTACCTTTAAGGGTGTGGGAGATGAAGACATGGTTTAGTTCGGGTTTGTCACAAGATCTATATGGACTGCGCAGAACATAGATATTGATGTGGTGAAAAGGGAACAATTTTCCCTTGCCTTTGAAGGAAGAGCCTTGGACTAGTACATGCGGTACATCGGCCAGCATGCGAACGCAGCCATTGAAGAGATGAAAAAACAGTTAAAGAAGCCTAAGTTCTACTCGCAAATAGTGGTGGACCTAAGGGATTTCAAGCAAGGGCATTTTGAGTCTATGTGGGAGGTCTATCAATGACTAAAGAAGGTGATCAGAGAAGGAGGATTTCAGTATGATGACAGGCAACACACGGAATGTTTCATCGCTATGTTGATGCCTCACCTACATGTACCTATGGGTCACTAAACTTTCGAATCGTAGGAAAAAGCCTTGGACGTCGCTATGAAGTTAGAAGCTATGCCCAGAGATCATACCCAGCTGGGCATCTAACAGATCCAAGTACAATTGGAGGTGATGCACATGGAGATCCAAAATCTGTGAAAGGCGTGAGGAGCAGAGGCTAGTCCTAAAATATGGTGCATATGATGTAGGACAAATCATCACACCAAGAATAATTGTCCTTTGTTAGCCGACTATTTTTAGATCACGGGACCTAGCCCGTTGTGCCATAGGGAAATTTTAGGGTCAAGTGGGCTAGCACTATAGTGCAATGATTATCACATTGCGGCGCTACATGACACAAACCACTTCCCCCTCCTTTCTTCGTATGTCCCGGAGGTAAAGTAGTAATGGTGCAGGTTTTGCAGGTCTGTAGGAAATGATGAGCAGAACTGCGGGATGTATGATTTGATGATCGATCAAGGAAATCTCTCTATGGTATAGTTGGATCCGTCCTTGACAAGATCCCTCTCGGGCATAGTTGGCTCCCCAACTAGGGCCAGGGGAGGAGGAAGAGGTGGCAGCGCAGGTGAGGGACGAGGGCAACTAATCTGTTATAACTATGGAGAAGTAGGACACTTTGCAAGGGACTGTTTGAACACTACAAGGTAATCCTGCCAGTATTGCAGACAATTGGACCATGCGATTGAAGACTATCCAATATTTATAGCAAAAATACAAGAGAAGCAACTAACACCTATGCAGAATTTGCAGAGGGTTAAGGGAGAACTTTGAGATAAAGATCCAAGCGTGAATGTTGTAATACATAGTGGGATGGCCACCGAGGGACCTGGGGAGAAGGTTGTGATTAAACCTTTGATCCGACAATAAGTTATCAAACAGGAAGGTTTGGATCTAAAAAAGGAAAAGGAAACATTTTTCACAGCTCAGAAAGAATTTTCTAAGGTGGAGGCATCTTCTTCTCAGGCACCTGCGAACCTCAAGGCAGATGAGGAGGTCAAACCATTTTTGTAGGCATGTATGAAGCTGTTGCGTAACCCAAAGGTTGTGGAGAGTCTTCAGGCATTAATAGATAGCTGCGCAGCGTGGCCTAACCTACCCCCAGAAATCAAGGATGTGCACAAACTATACAGTTATAAGGAACAAACCAGTAGGGAGATGTAGTTGACAACACAGATCGATGACTACAAAATGGATCAAGTTATTTTGGACCTAGGGTCAGATGCGAATGTACTACAAAAAAAATGTGTCAACAAATGGGAGAACCTAAGTTGGATTGGTCCACTATCTAGCTACGTATGGCCCATCAACAGAAGATGATACCCTTGGGGAGACTGTTGAGGATCATGGTAGATATCGTAGGGGTCAAGGTCTGGGTTGATTTTGAGGTAATTCAGGTTTTAAAAGATGCAGACCCTTACCCTGTGCTCCTAGGGTTAGAGCGGGCCATAGATATCGGAGACATCATTAACTTAAAGAAGAGAAGCATGGTGTTTGAAAATAATGACATAAGGGTGATAGTACCATTAGATCCTGCAGAAGGCGAACGACATATAGAGCCAGTGCGCGATGAAGAGGATGTGGATCACATTTATAAGTTAACTATGGAGGATGAATATTGGATCAATCCCACAGCAGATGGTGTACTCTGCTGGGATAAAGACAGTGAATTCTTCTCCGACTCCAACGAGGAGATCGAAAATTTGGAAAATTCTTTACACGATGTCTCTGCACTGTGAGGTCTTCGGGTTACAAAGAAATTCTGCTGCATTTCCTCTGAGGTAAGAGACCTACCCTATTTCGATGGTTCTGTTTGAAAGCATTTGAAGTTGAGGTTCCAAGAGGATGAAGGATAGGGACCCTTAACCTAACCATGCGTACAAAACTTGCATGGTGGTGGGACACACATAAGAAGGCATTCCAGGACTGGGAAGAATGTTGCGATATGATGATCCTACGATTTGAACCACCCGCTCACTTGCGTGTCCAAACCTACCTTGGCCCAAAAGACCCACGCAAATATCTGTTTTCTTGGATGAAGAAATGATGTGACAAGACTATAGAAGAGTGGGTTCATCTATTTATTCATGCCTTGGGACCACTTCCCACTGCATGGTATTTAGATGCGGAGCTCCATTACCACACTTGCCACTGGGAGACATTGAAGGATGAATTTCTAGGGACATTTTGGATAGTAGGTGGAATGGAGGTGCTTAACGCAGCTCTGTAGGAAATTGATACAGTGATATGGGGTGAATCACCCACTTATGTCACACCTGAGGTACCAACATGGGAAATGCATCTACCAAACATAGTCAATTTCCACAACCTAGCACGAAAAGAGTGTGAGGATGATCTGCAAGCCATCTCTATCTCAAAAGTAGAAGAGATGCACACAATTCCGAGACCACTCAAGCTACGAACAGGTAGCATTAAGATGCAACCAAAGATGCCTCCAATTGGGGATGCGGATAAAATAGACAAGATTCTCATAAATCTGGTCACTCCTGGAACAAGGAGACATTTGTGTTCAATCCTCAACCTCACAAGTTATTACAGGAAGTTCATTCGGAAGTATGCACTGATCGTAGCCCCTATGAAAACCTTGGTTACGAAGGATTTCCTGTTCTTTTTGAATGATGAGTGTCAAAAGAGATTTGAGTTACTTAAAGAAAAGATGGTCTCGGTGCCTATCCTCATCTTTTCTGATTGGGAGAAGGTATTTCATGTTCACGTCAATGCATCAGGAATTACTCTCGGGGCTGTCCTTACACAACCGGGAGAAGGAGATATCGACCATCCAGTTGCTTTTGCGAGTAGGAAACTCTCTAGTGTGGAACACAACTACTCCACTACAGAGCAGGAGGGATAGGTCATGGTGTACGCTTTGCAGAAATATCATCATTGCTTGTTAGGAGGACACTTCAAAACTTTCACCGACCATTCAGCCTTGAAGTACCTGGTAAATAAGTCTATGTTGGAAGGGAAAATCTACCGATGGCTACTGCTATTTCAAGAGTATGACTTTGAAATCATCGTCAAGATGGGAAAGTTGAATGCTTAGCTGGATCACTTGTCCCGAATTGAGAGTGGCAAGGAGCCAACCAACCTAGAGGATAGATTGCATAATGCACAACTATTTTCTACTAAGGTAGTGGACACACATTTTGCTGATATCATTCAGTTCTTGACTAGTGGGAGGGAACCTATAAAGTACTCGGTACAAAATAAAAAAGAATTAGTCACCTGGGCTATAGATTTTACCATCATCGCAAGTCATTTATATAAGATGGGAGCTGATGAAGTATTGTGGAGATATGTTTTGTCACATGAAAGGTACATTATCTTGGAAGAGGCTCATGACAGAGTAACAGGAGGTCACTACGTATGGAAAGAAAGGACGAAAAAGATCTTGAGAGCTAGGTTATGGTGGCCAACTTTTCATAGTGATGCTCATGATTATTGTAAAGCCTGTGGTACATTCCAATGAACAGGGAGGCTGTTCCGCAGAGATGAAATGCCCCTTCAACCACAAATGGCTCTACAAGCATTTGATAAATAGGCCATCGATTTCATATGGCCTATCAACCCACCAGGGAAGAATACGAGTGCACACTACATTATTACTGTCACTGATTATGTAACCAGGTGGGCCGAAGCACAAGCAGTGAAGGATTGTACTACAAAGAACGCTGCACATTTCATCTTTGAACAAATCCTGACTAGATTTGGATGCCCGAAGATCCTCATGAGCAACAGAGGTATGTACTTTGTTAATGAAACAATCCAAGCTTGAATTAAGGAGTTCTGGATCTATTATGCGAAGATCACATTATATCACCCACAAGAAAATAGCGTGGTTAAAGCTTTTAAAAAAATCTTGGAGCAAGCATTGACAAACGTATGCAACGCTGATCGTAGCGATTGGGATGTGCACATCCCATCGGTTCTTTGGGCCTATTGAACAACCTTCAAGAAGTTAACGGGGAAAACCCCATTTAGGATGGTTTATGATAAATAGGCCGTTATGCCAATGGAGTATATTTTTCCTAGTCTGTGCATCATATCTTTTACGAACATGGCAGAACTTGACATCATGGAGGAGTGATTAGCAGAGCTTATGGATTTGGAGGAAGATTGGTTTCTTGCTAATTTCCATCAGATGGATCAAAAGGCCCACGATCAATCCTAGCATGATCGACATATTCACCAAAAGACATGCGTGGAGGGCCAATTGGTCCTCTTATATGATAGCCAATTTGCAAAGCATCCAGGGAAGTTCCGACAACACTGGCTTGGTCCCTACACTGTTAAGGAAGTCACGGATGGTAGAGCTGTTAGGATGGCTACCCTGCACAGTGATATGCTACCAGGCTACGCCAATGGTAATCGGCTCAAACCGTATCAGATCAAATGACTATATGGTCAGAATAGGTGTGCAGGCATAGGTGGAGAACCCGCCATCACAGTGACTTGGGACGAGTCACAAGATTGTGTTGGGGGATTGTTGGAATAGGGTACTCCAAAGGCTGCGAATTGGGATAGTTTTTAGTATTTTTGTAGAAATTTTGCATATTTTAGTCTAACACAGGGGTTTTGGGGTGGCTTAAAGCCCCGAAAGAATTGTAACGCGTCAAAGGGTAGACCTAGAGTCTACAAACCACAGTTTGCGGACCACAGGAAATCTTAGGCTAAATAGTTATAAATAGATGAACATTTTGAGTCTTAAGGAAGTGAAGAATTTGAATTGATGATGCGTGTGAACTATTAGCTCCATATAGGGTTGGTTTGGGTAGAAATCCTTCTGTTGTGTGTGCATAGTCCTCAGTCCTAATGCGTGTGGACCTCGGTAGGCTATGTGCGCAGGCTGGTTTTGGGTATTGTAAGTAGATCTAAAAGACTAATGAATGCGAAAGTATTGTTGGAATATCTGAATATGTTGGAAATTACTGTTAATGTGAATCTGTGATATCTGCTTAAGCTACGAAATGTTATTATGTCACTTTCTTAAGCTGTGAAATGTTTGTATTTATGATCTGTAATTATGATTAGTTTTGAATCTGTTTCTCTGCTCTGATAATTGGCAAGATGCACATGGATGCGAAGATATTGAATAGATCTGTACTTGATAACAACTTGTTTGGGTTAAGTCACACATTGTGTTGTTTCTGCTGTGAACCATTCTATGAATAGGTCTATCTGGTACGAACCTCTAGGGCTGCGACTTGACTTAACTACTCTCCCTGAGGGTGCAGAAACCTGGTTCGAGCACCCTCCCATACTGCTTTGGGTGAGACTTTGGCCTACGAAAGTAGGTCACTGACGAAAGTTCCAGTAGTATATGGGGTTGTTAGCAGACCTTAACCTCCAAACCTAGCTCAGGACCCCTCGAGCCAACAAGATCCAACTACCGTTTGTAGAATATGGTCCATATTTGGTAGTGGGTAACTTTCCTTCAATGACACTCTATTTAGATTTCTGAAATCAATGCACAAATGAATATCCCATGTCTTCTTTCTCACTGGCACTAGATTAGACATCCAATTTGAAAAGCGAAGAGGCATTATAATACTGGCAGTAAATAAAATATTTAACTCCTTTTGAATAGAGGGCAGCAACTTGGGATTCATTCTTTTTAACCTCCGGCGAAACATTTTCTGATCTGACTTCAAGGGAATGGTATGTTGAATTATGCTCTTATCATATAATTTCAAATCATAATATTCCCAAGACAATACATTAGAAAAATGATACATAAGTGATGTGTATTTACGTTTCATTTCTTCACTCAAACATTTTGAAATTTTTTCCATCTTTGACTTTTCTGGAGTGCCATGGTTGAGATCTTCCACTACCACTTCTGTCAGTAACATAGTCAGTTTGCATGCAACATCATATTGATCAAAAATCTCTTCCAAAGGTACCAAACCTCTTGGAATGGAGTTATCTTTCAATTGAAGCACTTGCAACTCTTCTGCATGGATATCTTGGTCATCTTCATAGCACTCGTTATCCATTTCAGAATTCAAAAATTCCTATTCTCTCTGCAAGAAATTACTAATCTATTTATCATCTTAAAATACCTACCAATACTGAACATTGTCTAGGACAGTGAGGCTTTGTTTGACATTTATCTCACACTTCTTATTAGGATACAATGGAATTTTGAACATGCTGGCCAAAGTAGCAAGAGAATCAACAATAACATTGTTGTCCCTTGGGATCAATGATAAAGTGTACTCGGTGAATTTCTTGAGGATGTCTAGCATTGCATTTTCATAAGTTCCCATCCTTGGATGCTTGGCCTAGTATTCCCATTTGAATTTCTTTATTACTAACTCAGATTCGCCATATACAAAAATCTTCTTGGAACCTAGCTTCTTAAGAATTTTTAGACCAGCGATCAAAACCTCATACTCAGCTTCATTGTTTTAACATTCAAAATATATCTTGTAGGAGGACATTCAAACATTGGGAGGAATGCTTAGTGACTAATTTACAGGGTTGTGAATCCAAACTCCAATGCCAACCCCTTCTTTTCCCAACAGTCCATCAAAGTTCATGGTCCACAAACTACTTTCCTCATTCGGAAACTGTAAATCGAATGGTTGAACTTTGATTGCTACATGAGAGAGTTTTTTTATAACAAAATTTTATGTCTCTTTCACTGTTTCATCACTTTTTTGAGGTGATGCACTTGGTTACAAACCACTTAGCATCTTTTCATAAATTTTTGCATTTTCAAATTCTAAAAAAGAATTTGAAAATTTAGAATTTTATGTTTTTTATTTAATCAAAACATCGGAGGATGTTAAAAATTCATCATTGGACAAGATAAGGGAATCTAACCTATATGAAAAACATGTATAGGATGGTTATTTGGATTTTCTTGACTGCTGATCATGCACTTCATATTACTTTCCCAATATAGTTTCCTAAGTTATCCAAAGATGGGAATTTTAGCATATGAAAATTCAAGCTGTAAGGTACCTCTAACCTTTTCTCCCCATGACTGAGAAAGAAACATTCCATATCTATAAGGGATATCAGCCATGAAAACATCCATGAGGAAATTCTTAGCTGGGATTTTCTCTAGTTACATCACTAGATCTTTGATCAGGCCAATACATTTCACCCTACCTGAATCAAATGAATAAAGATCATGATAAGGTCTTCTGATATCTAGTCCTAATCTATCCATAATTGCCTTGGGAATGAGGTTTTAAGAGGCTTATAAATCAAGCATGGCATTATGAAGGATAAAATCATGGATTTTGAGGCTTATACAAAATGGCGGGACCTCACTATCTTCTTTATCGCCATCAACAGTCGTACGAAAAAGAAGCTCACAGTGATCATCGATCACATTAACCATGTCGTACATTTGATCAACTATAAGAAACATAGCTACTTTAAATTTGTACTGATCATTCTTAACTATTTTAGTTATAGGAATGGAGACTTTCAATTTGGCAATCTCATTTTCAATAATAAAAAGAGCATAATGTTTTTCTACCTCTTTCAATGGTGCATCTTTCCTTTCAGGCTGATCTTTGTGCGAAGACAATTTCTTCTGTCCTCCATATTGGTCTTATTTATCCTTTTTTTGACCACTGGAGGACTCTTCATTTCCTTTAGCATGATTAGGAACATTATGTCCTTTTCCTTTACTTTGATTTGGAGCAGAAACTTCTTTGTGATGAGCATCTACTTGAGCATTATGTTTTTTTCTTTGGGAAGTTATAGGAACATTCCTATTCCTCAAACCATAATGTCTCTTCACTTGAGAAAGAGAATTTTGATATCCCTTCTAATAATTTTCTGTGCATACTAATAACATCTCATCATTTGAAAATACATATTTTTGATCATCTCGTGCACAATTTTTTACAAAAAATTGATCTTCTTCATCTTGGAAAATAGGCTATTGATTTTCCTAAAATAAGTGGTTCTCACCATAAATTTCTTCTTCATCAGCCTCATCAGGGCCTTTAGTATAATTATGCTAAAATGGAGTGTGAATTTTTTGCTGACTTTGTGGATCCTGGCCCCTCTCTTCCCTCTTCTTGATCATGTATTGAGGTTGCTGATTTCACTGCTAAAATTGGGATTTCTAATGGAGGGTTCAACTTGTCAATCAGCGATGGACATTTTATCCATCATCTTCTCTATGGTCTTGATCAAGGTATCTAATTTTCCCTTTGATGAAGTCGATGTTTCCTCTTTAATAGTGACTCTTTTATCCATCTTGATTTTAGACTTTTTGATGATCAAATTAGCTTCCACAGTCACTATGTTTCTCTGCATTTCTTCAAGATTTGACGGGTTTATTTCCCTCAACTAATAGGCCATTTCAGGATCAAAACCATCAGGATAATGAATTAAGGAAAGGCCTGGAGGGGGCTTAATATTATTAGGAATTGAATCATATATTTTATTGAATCTAGCCGTAATTTAAGTCTTGGATAGACTCATTGGGATTCCTTTTCAAGGAATTGTACTTAGTTAAAATTTGCAATGGGTTTTTCTTCTCTTCCCATCTCACCATAAACAATTCAATCAGCTACTTTGAAGGACCTATTAAACCAGCTGTGAGAAAGTGAAACCATTTCTTTACCTCTCCAGAGAAACTTTCTGCAATGATGTGCATCTTGGAATCATAAATGTTGATCTCTTCAAGATCTATGAAAAACATCACCATGGAAATGTGATGATAAGATATAACCTCTGATGGTCCACTAAAAAGAGGAAGTCTCTGACCATCGTTATGAGGTAGCGGAGTAAGTTGAAGTGGTAGGGTCGACGAAACAAATCTGGCCAGCACTAATGGAGGGGGTGGTGGAGGTGTTGATGGAGTGAAAAATTGTAGAGGTAATTATGGAATGAAAGGAAGGGTTGATTATGTATCTGTATGAGAAGGTGTAATGAGGTGGTTTCTAAAAGAAAAGTTTCAGACTTACTTAGAAACAAAGATATTTCATATTCTGAACTATTAAAAAAATCTTCCGAAACAAATCTCGTAGGCAAGGAATTTGATTTCACAAGTGGAGGAATAACTCTTTCAACCTTCCGAGACTAGGTTTTATGCTTTCTAAAAAGACTCTCAAGGTCATACACAATTGGTGAGGGATTCAATTTTACATTTGACGTGGTATGTCTGTTAGGAGCCAACTTAAGATAGGAATTTTAGACCGTTACACATCATTTTTTTACCATGAAATTTGACTATTCATATGGGTCTATCACTACCTATATCATGTTCCCTTAGAGGTAAAAAACACCAGTGTTCCTAAATCAAGTCTTGGAATTTGAGAAAAGCTTTTTAAAACCCTTAACAGTCTACTTTCGCGGGTTTTCTAGCCTTTCCCTGTGCATGCACTGCTGTTCAGTCCATAAACTTGAAAATTCCTGCACTTTTTTCCATTATTACCTACACACCCCTGTGAAAAGAAAATAAAAGAAAAAGTAAATTATAAAATCCTAGTTGGCTGAATATTATCCCAAGTGGAAGGTTCTAGATTCGTGATCAGTTTGTGCTTTATCCATCCACTCATGGAGCTTATCCCTTGGTCCATGGAGCTCAAATCCCTTGATGAGAGGAATTCATCCCCCTCTTCATGGAACTAAAACTTCCTCCGTTTACCTATAAATTGAGCTCAATTTTCAGGTTGAAGGGTAGATTGTAAATTGTAGCTGCTGAAAAGAATTCAGAAGAGTGCATACTTTTTACACTAGTGAGTTGTTTTTCGCATGAGAATGACCACACCCTTGTGTCTATAACTCCATGATGGTATTTAGAGAGGAAGGTTTATCAAACTGAAGGAGAAATTATTGTTCAGGTTCCCGGGAGAAATTTGTATGACATCAAAGCATTAGGTTGTAAGATTACTCGTTTTATTCAAGGTAATACATATGGATATCTTTTTCTCATTGAGTTGTTCTTATTCTTTTTGAAATAACATCAATACGTAGACTCCTTGATCACTAAGTTGGATTAGATTTTCTTAATTATTATATGCTGTAGCTTCTTTGATCCTTTGTCTTGTCTTTGCTTGCAGGTTCTATTTATTATAGAAACCAGTTTGGAGCAATGGGACAAAAGACTACATCGAACGTTTAGATTTCAAGGTAGGGGCATATCTTCTCTACTTTCTTATAATAATTTTGAAATGAAATTAATCTATAGGAAAAGGTTTTGAAATGGATCTTTGTTTCTAGTTACTCGTTAGAGTACTAGGGAGATTGCTCTTGCCCGCAAGATGGATTAATCCACGTAACAAAATGGTGACCCTACTTGGGATCTAGAGCTTAGTTTTCTTTATTTTTTTTCAGTTTGAATTTTACATTTTTCTGATTTTGAATTCTCTCAGTCGAGTTGCGTAGATAACTTTTAAGAATCCATAAAAAATAAAGTTGATTATTTCTTTTTTCCAAATTTTTTCCTTGCCTCCGCGGATTTTAGCAGAAAATAGTGTGGCAACCTGCACATCTTTTAGTTCAATTTAGTGCACATGCACTCTGTCTTCCACTATAAACCGTGCACCTCCAGAAATTAAAAAATAAAAATACATTTCTCTTTTTTAGAGCCAGATAACCGGATTCTTTATATTTTCCCTGATCTATCTTAGCTTTCAAACCTTGTGTGAGAATTTAGTTTCAGCAACTTTTCTGTTTTTGTGATTTATCATCCAATTTGAATTTTATAAGTGAGAGTTTGCCCTAGTTTAATGCTGCTCCATCAGAATTACCTTCATTTACCTCAGATGACTGGTATGATGATATTTTACTTTTGAGCCATTAGGATCATTGTAAACCTTAATTCTATGAAAATTGATTCCTTTTTCATTTGCAAATTTGGAAGAATATTTTGGATTACTAAAGCCTGATATAACACCAATGAACTTTTGGATGTTTTCGTTTCTACTGAGATAAGTAGAAATTTTTTCTTAGTCTGATCACAAACTAGGATAAAACCTCCTCAAAATTTCTAGATAAACTTCAAAATTAGATTTTTCTTTGATTTTGAAATTTATGTTTTTAGAGTTTTTTAGAGATTGCTTTCCTTTGGAAATGGATCGTTTATTGAATTGTAGGTTTTGATTTGATTGTTCAAGGAATTTCATAAAAAAACTCAAAAACAGGCTATTCCTCTCTTCTATAAAAGGAATTTCATTTCAAAAGAGTAATTGATCATTCTTGCAAATTGAGTTTTTCATGAAATCATCTTCTTTTCAAAAGAATTTTGTTTATGAATGAAAGAATTGGTGTTTTGAAAATTGATAAATCTCTCAAAATTTCCCTTAAATAAGATTCATTGAAAAAGAAAGAGTTTCACTTCTCATTTAGATGCATTTAGAGTATTTTTGAGTCGGGCCACAACATCATTAAAGTTTCAACTCCATACCCTTTGTCTTAAGCAACAACCAAATTAATAGAAATCGTTATTAAAATCAATCTATATATTTTACATTTTCTAGGGCTCATTCCACCAACATAGCTTAGGCTAGTGTTTTGGAATAGGTTGTAATAAAAATTCCAAAACAATTTAAACAAACAAGTAGAATCTTGTAGTAGGAAAATCCAATTGTGGCCATTACGGGAATTTTGAGGTCTAAAATGGGCCTCCTAAGAAAAATGTACAAAAAAAATAAAATTTGTAAGAACCAATAGGATCAATATGATGACGTCAACCATGGGGGATGATTCACAATTTTTTAAGGGTAAAAATATTAAAAAATAATAAAATAATAAAATAATTTTTTCAACTAGTATTTTCAACTTATCTCCTAAATTGTTTACTCAAATTTTTAGAGGGAGTACTCATTGGATGCAAAATTTAATTCCTCATCCAAGGAGTACCCATTTTGCATACTTTTGATCGATCCTTATACATGGAAAATGAGAAATACATGAAAAATGAGATTGTAATCACATTTTCATGTATTTCTCAATTTTCATGTAGAAGGTCCATCAAAATTATGCAACATGGGTAATCCTTGGATGAGGAATTAAATTTTGCATCCAACGAGTACTCCCACTCAAAATTTGAGTAAAAAATTTGGGAGATAAGTTGAAAATACCAGTTGAAAAAGTAGTTTTTCCTTTTTTCCCTATAAAATTTGATGATGTAATCAAATCTTATTTTGTTATTTCCACTATTATTTTATAATTTCCTTAGGAGGCCCATTTTATACCTCAAAAATCCCCTAATGATTTGTGCTCTAGGAAGCTCTTGTTAAAAGAGTCAAGCACGATATGATGTCGAAACCAATGAGGTAATCGTACCTATCTCATTGGGAAAGATAGAAGATATGGACGTAATACAAATGGTAGACCTCAGATTAACCATTGTCGAGGAGCCTGAGGTCACTTGTTGGCAAACCTCAGATTTACCATATCGAGGAGCCTTCAAGGGGATTGAGCTTGATACTTTTCCCTTGCATGTATATCGGATCGTAGACTATTCCCCCAGGTACATTTGTTTCCGTCGGTGACCTTAATGACCATAATATTCAGGAATTTTCCCAATGTTACGGTGGAGGGAAGGTCCCACTGTACCTGGAATAGACGTCGGCTAGACTCACTTGGACATTCCGGAGGGTACTCTTTTCTTTGAGATGGCATAAGTGGAGTGACTTGCACCGGACTATTTCATTAAGCAGGCTATCGAAGTAACTGTTCCAACCGCAAAGGTTTCCACATTATAATTCTACAACATTGGATTTCATCACCAACTAGTGTTTATAGTGTTGAAACATATTATATGTGTGTGGATTTTCCCTTAGATTTTGTAGACGTGTGTTCAATTTTATTGTTTGCTCAGCGACTTTAGGTCTATTTTGTTGACATTTTTTTGGATTTCATGTGTTAAACATTAACCATGGTTGAATTACTGTGACACTCCCATAAAATGTAGGGGAAACCCACTGAGTACACACCAAGTCAATTAGAAAATATTAAATCTGAAAGAGGTCAACCATCAGGAACCAGATCTATTGAACAAGAGGATACATCAATAATTATACATCATGATTACAAAGTAAACCAATGTCAGATTGAAGAACAACTAGAAATTTTAGAATTAATCACACTTGAGTCTGCAACTGGTGAATTTTCAGATAGTCAACTTATTGGACCCAAGATATCTGAACCTGAAACTGAATCTACTTCATCTGAGTAAACTTTTGAGTTCATATCCCAAACCCCTGGTCATCCTCATTCACCTCGAGTGAAGTTTCGCATCATCGAGAACCTTCCTCCTAGCCTAATTAGTATCGAAGAGATTACTGACATAGAAGAAGAATTTGTACTTCCTTCACGTCAAGAATATTTAGATCTAAGGCATAGTGAATCGATTTACCATTATAGCCCTTTTAAACCAAATCCTTGATATTCTCAGTTAACCAACTTTCTACATAATTCTGGTCTCAATTATTTGCCACCCCATATTCATTTTTACTCCATACCCAGAGGTAGTTATAGGCTTTCATCAAACATGTCTCATGAGTCATCCATGTTTTCTTCATCACCAGAAACATTTTTGTATGGTGGTCCATCAGTTCCTACAAGATACGAGTCACTTTCTGGTACTTTCTCAGGACAATCTCCTTCTTTCGAAAAACTTATACAATCAACTGGTCCCAATGAATCTATTACCAAAACATTGACAATGGAAAAATTCTACATGATGTCTAGAAATATCCTTTACCTTACCCTCAAGGTAGCAATTTACCACCTGGGGGTCATCCTCACGGGCAGTACTATGTAGTAGGGCCACAACCAATTCAAGGGCAATACTCTATCCCAGCGCCACAACCTCTTCAAGGGAGGTACCCTATTCCAGGGAAAAAACCTATTGAAGGACAAAAACCTCCTTTGGGGAAATTTTTTTATCAAGAACAAAAATTATTTCAAGGAGGTCAACCTTTTTGTGGAAATTATCCAAAAAATTATCAAACTTACATTCCAATTCCTCAACCTGGTTATGGTCAACCTGACGCACCACAACCTTTAATGGGAGCTTCTTATCCTGGGGTAAAAATAGTCTGGAATCTGTCATTGAACCAACAGAATTTGCAACCTACCGTGAAATTAGCTTATAATCAACCTGGTCAGGCAATTGGTTATACCCAAATCCAGCAACCTGTCCAACCTACACTTCAAGTTATACCTCAGGTATTTGTATCTAGTAGTATTCAACAACCTGTTCCGAGTAGACCTAGAACTCCTATCCAATATGTTGTATCAACTTTTGTTCAGCAACCTAGTGCACCTATCCCTAGAGTTTCGCAAGTTCCTATTGCTACAATCCCTCAAGTAACAACATCAACTATATCACAACCAATCCCTCAAGTCACTTTTCATCAACTTGGACCTACGGTTCAGTCTACTATTCAAACCTCTCCGGACAACCTAGTACAATTACAATTCCAAAATTCCAACCTTATATAGGTCATTTTGTTTATCAACTATATCAAGGGTAGTTTCAATCTGGACCCGTAGGACAAAATTGAGTCTACCAAAGTTAACCATACCCTGGTTATACATATCATATACCAGCTCAACCTTAGTTTGGTACGGCTAACCTTGGTTATCCCACAAGGATTTCAATTCCAACTGCAAAGGCTATTCCAGGCTATCATGGATGTCCTCCTCCTGGTGCTAGTATCGTTCGTTAAGGTTATCAGTTTTCTCAACAGGACCCTAATCATCGGTTACCGTCCATTGCAAATTTGGACTTTCCAGATTTGTCGTGCCTCACAAATGATCTGATTTATTATCTTCCGTTTTGGCCTCCAATGCTGAATATGTTACCTAGTGATATTCCTAAGTTTTAAGGTAAATCAGGAGAAGAACCCTCAAATCATGTCATGACTTACCACCTTTCATGTGCATCCAACTCTTTAATCTATGATTCTATTCGATTTAGATTGTTTCAAAGAAAATTTATAGGCTTAGCTACAAAGTGGTATATTGAAGTACCACATGGCTCATGTAACAATTTCAACACATTAGCAAGAGATTTCTTAACACACTTTCAGTTCCTAGCCCGTTACAACAATGGAAAGAAACCCTTAACTTCATTAAAACAAAGTACATCTACATAGATTTCATATCACAGACATGAATGGAGACATAGACGACATTTAGGGAAAGTTTTCATTCTGGATCAAATCTTGGCAGAATGGTTTATCAAATCATTAATTCCAAATATCACTAAATATGTAGCTAAGGGAGGTTTTTCTACAGAAGAATAGGTCATAGCTCAAGCAAAATACTTAGGCCTTGTATATACACAGTCTGGTACTTTATACAAAAAAAATCTTGACTTGTCACATCTAGGTCAAATAACTGCAACTCCTTATGGTTCTCATTCTACAGATGGTGTAATTGGTATAGTTAGCACTAACAAGAGTAAGAAGAAGTCATCCAAATCTACTTCTCCCATTATAACATTACTAGATTCACCTAGAGGAGATTATTCCCTTCAAACTTCTAGTGACATTCATGTTGTGGACTCATCCACAGCTAAATCTAAAAATATTAATAAGAAGAAAGGAAAGAATAAAGACAAACAAAATACATCTCCCTAAGATAAAGTAGAAAACAACGAACCAGCTGATGAAAAACAGAAACCTCGTTATCCTGTCTTACCTGTGACTAGGATCACTATACTAAAGCATGTCCAAATCAGTCTGAGGTCTCTAAGTTTGTCAAAGGTTCAGCCACACCCAATGTCTTGAAGGATCCCATTCCCACTCAAGATAGTAAAATGATAGGATATTCTTCAATTTCTGTTATAAAACTAGCTCCAAAAATAGAATAAAAGAGATATCAATGCCTTATAAACAAGCCACTTCGAGGGGGAAACCTCCAATACATTACATGAATTAACAATTCTTGGATGATACAAATGAAAAAATCTCCTTTCTATATGTAGGAGTCCATGGAGCCACAATGTAATCCTAGCCGACCTAACAATAATAATGTAAGGGCACAATAATAACAATATGAGGATTACAGGGGTACAAAAATAACAATAAGGGGGGATACACTAACATAATAAGGGACTACACTATTAATATAGGGACTTAACATGCCCCTCTCCTTCAAACAAGTGTTGTCCTCAATGCTTTATTATTTCTTGATGCTTCTATATAAAATTCTCATCCTCCCATGTGGAATATTCTTCAGGAAGGTTCTTCCACTTGTTGAGATACTCTAAAATTGATCGTACTTTTCGAGTTCTTTTTTCTGTGACTTCTTCAGAACTTCTTTCGATGTGAGGTTGATCTTCCTATTGTTTCATTAGATTCTGCACCAAAGTTAGGTTATCCTTTGAGAGTTGGAGAATTTGTTGTTGATGCTCGATGTGATCTTCCACTAATTTGTCATCCATATTAGCTATTATTTGATCCTTCAAACCATCCAACTTAGCCTCCATTTTTTCTTTTAAACCATCTATGTCATCTTTGGTTGGTCTTCGTAAGATCAAAATTTGTTGCACTTGGTACCGTAATTTTGATATCTCATACTGCAATTCCTCCTCTTCATGCGTCATAGTATAGCTTTTTGAGGGCTTAATTTGTATGGAATTATTTTTTGGAGGCATTATAGAACCCAATACTGATAAAAATTCTAAATTATGCCCTTGGAATCACTTCAAACTTCTTTTTCCAATAAACGTTATGCAATTTAAAAAACCAAATACACACCTTTTTCTTGCTTTTGAGGAGGTCGATAGTGAAACTAAATTATCTCTGTGATTTCGATTCTGCAATATCTAAAATTTGGTACTATGGTAGCCCATTGAATTCTCTTTTGAATGCCATGGGTCTGACCTGATTTGGATTCTTGAAGACAAAGTTGTGCCCAATTTGCTACGATGACCTAATTATGGACTAGTTTAGTAGAGAGTAATTGTATGACTTGTCACGTGTCACTGTTTCCTCCTTCTGCTCTAAACTTGATATAGAGGAAACTACAGTCCATGTGCTTGTAGCCACATCTTACGAAATTCTAATCCTATGCTCAGAGAGAGAGTTATGAATATTTTCCCACAATCACCTCTTTGAGATGAAATTCGGGAGCCTGTAAAAGACCTAACTTCCACAGACCATATCTCCAAATATATTGCGAACGAAGCTCTGAAATTTTGCATCGATGTTCCTCAGGATTTCTGCTTCATGCTCTAAAAATTTTAGCTTCTGAACCCTCGTAGAAAAAACGTTATAGCGACAGTTCTGCGATGACATGTTTAGGTTAAATTCAGGAGCTTGCAAAAGGACCTAACTTCCACAGATCATATCTCCGAAAATATTGCGAACCAAGCTCTGAAATTTTGTGATGATGTTCCTCAGGATTTTGGCTTCACACTCTAAATTTTTTAGCTTTTTAACCTTCTCAGAGAAAACGTTATAGAAAAACTTCCACGATGACCCGTTTGGAGCAGTGAAACCCTAGAATCCAAAGCTTTGATACCAAATGTTATGAAACTATCTCCAAAAATAGAAGAAAAGAGATATCAACGCCTTAGAAATAAGCCAATTTGAGGGGGCAACCTCCAATACATTACATGGATAAACAATTCTTGGGTGATACAAATGGAAAAACCTCCTTTCTATATATATAGTCCATGGGGCCACAATGTAATCCTAGCCGACCTAACAATAATAATGTAAGGGGACAATAATAACAATATGGGGGGTACAGGGGTACAACAATAACAATAAGGGGGGCTACACTAACATAATAATAGACTACACTATTAATATAGGGACTTAAAAATTTCATTGACAGGTATTTTAATGATGTTTCGGGTCATGGTTGTGACACGGTCCCAAGACTATGGAACTAAAAATATTGTAACTGGTAAAGAGACAGAAAATTATAGCCAAACACTAGCTATACCTCATTCAGTTTACGAACCGCTTCAAATCAAGAAGCCTAATCCTGATTTAATGATTATACCACCTGCTAAAGGTTTACTTCAAAATTCAGCTTTCAATCCATATGCGAGAGGTGCTCAGAATTACACCATTTTTTGAAGATTTGGCGATATACCCTTCAACAATTGGAGCCTTAGAAGTGCTACAATAATTTCTAGCACAAAGGAAACTACTATTATCAGCTATCGGAGCTATTGAACCTCTAGATTTTAACCTCATCATCTTTGACCTCAAAAATTTTACACCAAGGCTCCCTCATCAGATGGCTTTTCAGATTCCACTATTAGTCAAATCCAGACGAGTTTTTCATACTGTAATTGATGAGGGGGCATCTTCGTGTATACTGTCATTAAAATATTGGAAAATCCTTGGTTATCCAACACTCAACCAATCACTGAATATCCTTAAATCCTTTGATGGAATAGGATTTCATCCATACGGAATACTCTAGAATCTACCTATAGAAGTAGAAGGCAAAACTGTTAATCTAGAGGTGGAATTTGTTGATGCCCCTCTTGTTTAGAACCTTTTTTTTGGGTCGTATTTAGTCTTATGCCATGATTGATATCATTTCATCAATATTTCTGGTCATCAAGTTTCCTCATAAAGGAAAGACCGTGAAAATCGATCAGTTGTCATACTTTTCATCAGACCCTGCTTCTACAGACAACATCCAACAAAGATGTTGGTGTAGGACTAGTGGAGGATTGCGCTCTCATGGGAAATTTCTCCATACCTCCACCCAACGTACCGCAAAACATTTCCAACATCAATATGATCTCATCAAGCACTATACCATTTGATGACACGTGGGTAGTGCATTCAGAATTAGAATTGGACTCTTTAGATAGCGAGATGCCTTTGAGTCCTTTTGAAAAGGAATATGTAGCAGTACAATCGTATTCTAACACACTTTCAACTACTCCTGATCAAATGAATGTGATCAACGAAGAATCATTTTTTCTATCAAGCTCACTCTTGACATCATTTTTAGATTCCTTTCAACATATATTTAACACTGATGAAAGTATTCGAGAATTTTTTTCCTCGAATGAATTACCTTGGGATGATCTACATCATAGATCTTCATTTTTACCTGATCTTAATAATTTGAAAACGATTTTTCATCTATTTTTACGATTAATTATGTCAAGGAACCACAGAATCCCATATTTATTACACATTCAGATTATGAGACTAATTTGGGAACTATTTCTACAATAGTTCATATCGACATATCAGTCAAACCTAGAATTATTGAAAATATTCATATAGGTGCTTCTTGTACGATGGACAAAATTAACCCTTACAAAGCCCTATTTCAAGAATTCAGAGACATTTTTTCCTGGTCTTACGAAGAGATGTCAGGAATCAATCCAAAGATTGTAATTCATGAAATTAATACATACCTAGATGTTAAGCTTATTAGAAAAATATTACATCCAATACATCCGGGGAAAGTTGCAGCTATCAAAGCTGAAGTTGAGAAGCTATTACGATCAGGACTTATTTATATAATTCCATTGACAGATTTGGTATCTAACATAGTTCCCGTTATGAAGAAACAAGGGATCATAAGAGTATGCGTTGATTATAGTGACATTAACAAAGCATGTCCAAAAGACAACTATCCTACACCCTATATCGGCCAAATTATTTATGATTGTGTCGGAAATGAAATATTCTCATTTATGGATGGATTTTCTGGATATAATCCAATCAACATACTCCTTGCTGATCAACTAAAAACAACATTTATATGTCCTTCGTGGACATTTTCTTATTTCAAATTACCTTTCAGACTAAAAAATGCTGGTTCAAATTTTCAAAGAGCTATGTCTTATGCTTTTCATGATATCAAACATATTGTACAGCCTTATCTGGATGATTTACCTACTCATTCTTTACGCAGAGAAGATCATCCTACACACTTACAGGCTATTTTCTTGAGATGTAGGCATTACAAAATTCGTTTGAATCCGCACTAATGTGTTTTTTGTGTACAATCAAGATGATTACTTGGGTTCATAGTTTCTAAATATGGAATTCGTGTCGACCCTTCGAAGGTTGAGGCCATCATCAATTTACCTCCTCCTTCCAATCTTCGCCAACTCCAAAGTTTGCAAGGGAAAGAATTTTTTTTACATAGGTTTATCCCAAACTATGCTGAGTTAACAAAAGGTGTTACCCGGTTGTTGAAACAAAGTGTTCCTTTTATTTGGGATGAGATTGTTGAAAAATATTTTGATGCAATGAAAAACATGTTGACCCATGCACCGTTGTTGCATCCGCCTAATTACCACAAGGATTACTTTATATACTTAGTTGCCTCTGATACCACCATTCGAATGGTCTTGGTTCAGGAGGATTATCTCACAATGAAAATGTGATCTATTATCTAAGTCAACATCTTGATTCGACGGAAATCAAATACTCACATGTGGAGAAATTGTCCTTGGAAACAGTCCAAGCTGTTCAAAAATTGCATCACTACATACTATTATGTAAAACAATTATGATATCTAATTGTAACCCGATGATGTATATCTTGACAAAACAATTACTCATGGGAAAATACTCCAAATGGATGGTCATCCTAGAATATTTTGAATTAGAATTCGAAAAATCCAAGTCAAAGAAATCACTAGTGTTTGCAGAGCTTATGCGTGACTTTCCGAATACTGAGACAAATGCCTTGGTAGAGAATCCCAGCACCGATGAATCTTTGTTTCTCATCAGTACTTTAGAACCATGGTGTGGAGATATCATTATATATCTTCATACCCAAACCTTTCACCTAGATATTTCACATTCAGTTCTACAGAGAATCTGATATCAATCCCAGCAATACAATATTGTTGGCCACACTCTTTATCGACGTGGAGCAGATTATGTTTTCCGACGTATAACTCACGAAGAGGTTGCAAATGTTTTAAATGATTTCCACTCTGGAGCATGTGGTTTTCATATGTATGGGTTTGAAACAACCAAAAATATATTGCGCGCTGCTTATTTTTGGCCATCCTTATTCAAAGATTGTATTATTACAGTCTGAAAATGCCACAAGTGCCAAAATTTTGACCGAAATATGCGTTCACTTCCAGCTCCTCTTCACCTAATTATTTATGGCGATCCTTTTGTGAGATGGGGCATTTATTTCATTACATGTAACCCTCACTCGGCTGGGGGGCATGGGTATATTATTCTCACCGTAGATTACTTTATCAAATGGGTCGAGGTGATGCCAACATTCGCGGTTGACGATAAACTGTAGCTACTTTCATATTCAATCATCTCATTTCTCATTTCAGTGTGCCTCAAGCTATTATCACAGACCATGGGAGTCATTTTTGAAATATTATGATGACCAAAATTTTCGATCAAGTTGGCCTATGCCATGATAATTCTACTTCGTATTACCCACAGGATAATGGTCAAGTTGAGGCCATCAATAAGGTTTTAACTACCATGATTAAACGTATTGTTGGAGCTCATAAATTGAATTCACATACCATTTTTTTTTTGCATTGTGGGCTTACTGAACCTCTACAAAAACTGTTAGGAAACCAGCTCCAAAAATAGAAGAAAAGAGAGATCAACACCTTATAATTCAGCCAGTTCGATGGGGCAACCTCTAATACATTACATAAATGAATAATTCTTGGATGATACAAATGACCAAAACTTCCTTCTATATATAGTAGTACATGGGGCCACAATATAATTGTAGCCAACCTAACAATAATAATGGAAGGGCACAATAATAACAATATTGGGGTTATAGGGGTACATCAATAACAATAAGGGACTTAACTAGTAATATAAGGACCTAACATGCCCCTCTCCTTCAAAAAGGTGTTGTCCTCAATGCTTGAGTAGCTCTGGGTGCTTCTCTATAAAATTCTCATCCTCCCATGTAGAATCTTTGGTGGGTAAGTTCTTTCACTTGATGAGATACTCTGAAATTGATCGATTTCGTAGCTATCAAGTTCTTATTTCCATGATCGCTTCACGTTCCAATATGATTTTTCCTTCCTCATCAAGTTCTAGCAATACTGTTTGAACGAATATTTTCACCTATAACCTTCTTTAAGCATGAAACATGGAAAATTGGATGCACTCACAAAGAAGCAAGAAGCTCCAATTTGTATTCCATAGTACCAATCTTTTGCAACACCTTGTAAGGACCATAGTACTTTGGCAATAATTTATTATGCTTCTTAGCTTGCTTGAGGGATATTTGTTTGTATGGTTGTAGCCATAAAAATACCCAATCTCCTACATCAAAACTTCTCTCATTGTGATATTGATCTTCTTGTTGTTTCATTCGATTTTGTGCCAAATTTAGGTTATCCTTTAAGGGTTGGAGAACTTCTTGTTGATGCTCGATGTGATCTTCCACTGCTTGAGCCTTAGAATTTTCTCTTAAATATGATGTGATGGATGGTGGATGATAACCATAAAGTGCCATAAATGGGGTTATTTTTCTGCAGTATGGAAGGAAGTGTTATACCACCATTCAGCAAGAGGTAACCACTTGAACCATTTTGTTTTTTTATCAGATATAAAACAACAAGGATATCCTTCCAAACATTTATTCAATATATTAGTTTGACCATCGGATTGAGGATGATAAGATGGGCTATGAGCTATTTGAGTACCCAAACAAGAAAATAACTCCGTCCAAAATTTTCCAGTAAAAATGGGATCTCTTTCACTCACAATAATCTTTGGGTTTCCATGTAGATTTTGAATTTACTCCATGAGAGTAGTAGAAAATGTACTTTCTTTAAATGGATGAGATAATTCACAAAAGTGTGCATACTTGGTAAGTCTATCAACTACCACCATGGTGACACTCTTTCCTTTGGACTTCGGTAAACCTGTGATAAAATCCACTGAAATCTCCTCCAAACGTTGACTTGGAATTGATAAAGGTTATAGAAGACCCGAGGTCTTAATTGTCTCAAATTTATTTTGCTGGAAAACCAAACATTCTACTACAAAATTTTGAATATCAGATTTAAGGCCATCCCAAAAAAATTATTTCTTCACCCTGTTGTAAGTTTTTGAAAATCCTGAGTGTCCTCCTAAAGGAGAACTGTGCAATTCCAAAATAATATTTTGTTTTAGTTGGGAAATCTTACAGATATATAAGCGATATTTGTACCATAAGGAATCGTTTTTCCAACTAAATGTAATAGAAGTAATAAGATCTTGCTGCAACTTTTGAATTTGTGTCCATACTTATTCGTCCTTCTTCCATTCATCCCTTTCTTCGGTTATCAAATATGGTTGGATAATAGAAATGGCACAGAGCAATGCTTTCACCTCTTCATTATTTATTGAAAGTGCACCTGCAAGAACATTTAGCTTCCGTTTTTTGTAGATTATTTCAAAGTCATAACCCAACATATTTGTGACCCATTTTTTCTTCTCTTCTGAAGATAGTCTTTGTTCCAAAAAGTGTTTAAGGCTATCATGATCATTTTATACCTTGAAGTGTCTTCCCATTAAGTAAGGTCGCCATTTCTTTAGTGCATGTAGTATTGCTAAGATTTCCTTCTCATAAATAGATTTCTGTAAATACTTTCATTTGATTGGACAACTTTCAAAAGCAATGGGTCTTCCTTCTTGCATTAAAACAACAACAATTCCATTTCTTGAGGCATCACATTCCACAAAAAATGTTTTTGTGAAGTTTGGTGTATCTAATACTGGTGCTAGGAACATTGACTCTTTAAGATGTTCAAAGGCCTTAGTTGCTTTAGGAGTCCATGAAAATGCATCTTTCTTCAATAATTTTTTTAGAGGTGTTGCTTTTGTCTTATAATTCTTAACAAGCTTGCGATAATACCTCGTTAACCTGAGAAATCCCCGCAACTAATGGTTGTGGGGACTTTCCATTCCTTAATGGATTTAATTTTGTTAGGGCCTACCTTAACACCCTCATGAGATACAATATGACCCAAATATTCCACCTCTTTTACTCCAAAGAAACATTTGGATGTTTTTGCATATAATTTTTTCTCCTGCAATAGTTTGAGCAGCTTGTCAACATGTTGAATGATCCTTCCAAATCTTGTTGTAGTTTAGTATATGATCAAAAAATACTAGCACAAATTTTCTAAGGAAGGGTCTAAAAATGGAATTCATCAACCCTTGAAATGTAGAAGGTGCATTGGTAAGGCCAAAATTCATGACCAAAAATTCATAATGACCCTCATGAGTTTGAAATGTTGTTTTCATAATATCTTCAGTCTTCATTCTAATTTTATGATATCCTGAACGAAGATCCAACTTGGTAAAATAAATTGCTCCATGTAATTCATCCAATAATTCATTAATCATAGGAATGAGAAATTTATCTTTAATAGTTATATCATTGATCTCCCTATAATATGGAAACATGTACCATGATCCATCCTTCTTATGCACCAATACTACTTGAGTAGAGAAAGAACTTTGACTAGGTTGAATTATACTAGCCTCTAACATTTCTATAATCATACATTCAATTTTTCTCTTTTGGACATAACGATATCTATAAGGCCTTATGTTTGGAGGAACACTTACTGGAATCAAACGAAGAGCATGATCATTATCATGAATAGTTGGGAGTCCTTTAGGAGTTTCAAACACCTTAGAATGATTATCCAAGACTTTTTGGAGATCTGCAGAAATAGATGATTTTGATGTTGGAACTTACAGTGAGCATAATTGAGAAATTATGCCTTATTGTTCTTTCCTCAGAAGCCTTGTCATGATGTCAGATCTTATTATCTTTCCCGGCTTCCCTGTGATACCCTGTAATTCGACTTCCTTTCCTTCTGAAAAAAAAAATTCAAGAAAATTTCTTGAAAATTAAAAGCTACCATCCCCAAAGATTGTAACCATTATACTCCTAGTACAAAATCAACACCTCCCATTGGAATGGAAAGAATTGGACTATTTAATACATATTCCCCCATGTTTAGCTTGATATTATGGCATTTTCCAGACCAATTTATGGTTCCTTCATTTGCAACCATCACTTGAAATTATGGTTCTGGTTATAGGAAACAATTCAATTCCTTGGCTACCTGAATCAATCAACACTATTACATTTTTCTTCTTGATATGTCCTTCTATATTGAGAATTTTAGGAGTGGTAATTCCTGCCAATGCATTACACGATATGGTTGAACTCATTTATTCATCTTCTAGTGTTGGTTCCTGGTGTAGATCCTCTTCTTTTGAAGTTTCTTATTCATTTTATTCCTCCTCTTCACAATCTATGTAAAATAATTTCTTCTCAGCACACTTATGACCTTCAATGTATTTGCTATCACAACTGTAGCAAATCCCTTTTTCTCTTTTTTCTTCAAATTTTTGTGTTGTCAACATTGTAGGTTGTGGATGTCTTGGAGTAGCAACACTTCCATATTTATATATGTGAGTGGTAGGCTTCCTTGTCACCATAATTTTACATTCAATTTTTCTTGCCAAGCTGAATGCCTTTTCCAATGAATCAGGTTCCCAAATGCGAACTTCATGTGATCCTTTAAAGTCCCTATGAAGACATCAATCCTGTGTTTCTCTAGAATATCAGTTACCCTTATATTCAATTTTTGGAAGTCCTCAATGTGCTCCACCACTGAACCCTTTTGTTTGAGATTTATTAATTGGATAAAGAAGGTGTTGCTTTTTGTATCATCATAATGTCTATCATTTCCTCTGTAAAAATTTACCAAGTGAAATTTTTTTTATGGGAGCAAAGCCATCAATACCATACAAATGTATTTTGTTCTAAATGTAAAGTTGCAATGTGTACATTTTGTGTGTTTTTCACATTAATGAGATCAAAATATTGCTCCATCTCTAGTATCCATGTTACAAGATCCTTGCCATCAAACTTCCTCATATCCATATTTGGAATATGGTGGTTCTTCCATCCAACATTAGAGTTTATGAAATCGCAATTAACATTTATTTTTTTCTCATCATGAGTTTCCTCTACTATATTTTTGCCATTAGAAAACATTTCTTGTATCAACTTTTTCAAACCTTCCATGTTTGATTTTAGATCATTCTTCATGTTTTCCATGTTGTCTTTCATTTTTTCATCTATCTTAGCTTCCATGTCATCCATATTAGAATCCATGCCAGCTTCCATGCCATCCATATTAGCTTCCATGCCTTTTTTCAAAACTTCCATTTCATTTTTTGTTTCTCTTTGCGAGAGTGAAATTTGGTGCACCTGCTCTTGTAATTTTGATATTTCATGTTGCCATTCTTCATCTTAATGAGTAATAGTAGAGCCTTCAGAAGGCTTAGTGGGTGTTGAATTATTTTTAGGAGGAATTTTAATAATGCAATGCTGATATCTATTCTACAATATGCCCTTGGAATCAATTCAAACTGATTTTTCACACAAGGCTTATGCACTTCGAAAGAAATACACCTTTTTCTTAATTTTGAGGAGCTCGATATTGAAATTGAATTATCTCTATGATTTTGGATCTTCAATATCTGAAATTTGTCCTTTTAATAGCCCTATTAATCTTCTTTCAAATGCCATAGGTATGACCTAATTTGGATTCTTCAAGACATAGCTATGCTCAATCTCCCACAATGACCTAATTATGGATTGTTTTAGTAGAGCGAACTTGTATGCCATGCCACACATCATTGTTTCCTCCTTTGAATCTGAAATTGATATACACAAAACTACATTTCGTTTACTTGCAACCACTTTTTATGGACTTCCAATTTGATGCTCAAAGAGAGAGTTATGAAGCTTTTCCCATGGTCACCTCTTTGAGATGAAATTCAGGAGCCTTAAAAAACCCAAATTTCGACAGATCATATCTCAAAAAATATTGTGAATCAGGCTCTGAAATGTTTCCACAATATTACTCAATATTTCGGCTTCACACTGTAAAAATCTCAGCTTCTGAGCCCTCGTAGAAGAAAATTTATAGAAAAAATACCACAATGACCTGTTTAGGTTAAATTCAGAAGCCTGCAAAAAGCCCTAATTTCCACAGATTATATCTCTGAAAATATTGTGAACCAAGATCTGAAAATTCTCCATGATTTTTCTCAAGATTTCTTCTTCGCTTTATAAAAAATTCAGCTTCTAAAACTTCGTAGAAAAAAATTTATAGAAAAAATTCCACGATGACCTTTTTGGAGCATCGAAACCCTTGAATCCAAAGCTATGATACCAAATTTTAGGAAACCAGCTCCAAAAATAGAACAAAAGAGAGATCAGCGCCTTAGAATTTAGCCACTTCGAGGGAGAAACTTCCAATAAATTAAATAAATGAGTAATTATTGGATGATACAAATGACCAAAACCTCCTTCTTTATATATGAGTCCATGGGACCACAATATAATCCTATCCAACCTAACGGTAATAACATAAGGGAACAACAATAACAATATTGGGGTTACAAGGGTACAAAAATAACAATAAGGGGGATACACTAATAACAATAAGGGACTAAACTAGTAATATAGGAACCTAAAAAAAACTTCTACAGGGTTCACTCCTTTTCAGCGTGTATATGGTTGAGAAGCTATGCTACCCATTCAATGTGAAATGCCATCACTCAAATTACCCATTGATTTGTTACTAACTACCTATGAAGCGGAAAATCTCTTTCTATACTTAGAACAATTAGATGAAACTCGACACATTGCTACATTGGCTACCAAAGCTCATAAAAAGCATGTGAAATCTAAATATGATCAAAGTGTTAACCCTTTCATTTATTCAGAAGGTGACCTAATTTTAGTATACGATCAAGCTAACAATAAGCTAGGCAATGGAAAAATAAAACCGATGTGGAATGGTCCCTATATTATGAAGCGTGTTCTTGCAAAAGGAGCCTATGAGTTAATTGATTATGACAGGGTCTCTTTGGATAAACCTAGAAATGGTATTTATCTTAAGATATATAATGCTTTAATTTCGTGTCAATGTCTCTCTTGAACAATGGTTACTTTTTAGAATAGTGTGCCTCATATTAGACAAGTATGCCTAGATCAATTTTGTTGTTACTACTATCATTGCTTATCTTGATTACCCTTGATATTGCATATGTCGAAATCCCTTCAAACATACATTGGTTTTGCTGATGGTGCCTGTCGTAGTACACAGAATATCTCTTCCGTGGCTTGTTGGAAATATGATGAAGAGTGTTGTCCTTGATGGCAACCCATTGAATGAAGATGAAGGCATGCGACTATTGACATGTGTTGTCCTTGATGGAAAATCACCTGATGAAGTTATTCTTGACTTGATGGACTTGGTAAATGATGTAAATCTGATATGATATGATGTTTTTTGACAATATGATGTTGAATGTTGTCCTTAAAAGGCAACCCACTTGATGAAGATGATGACAACTTACTTGATGAAGTTGTGCTTGATAGAATATGGTTTGATGAACTAAATCTGATGAATCTACAGTATGTACAGAAGGCAATGAAGAAAGGAATTAAGCATGTGCTAATTCTATGATGAAAAAGAGTATGTTTCTTGGTATACGCGGATTGGTCTAGGGAAAGTCGCGTATGCACGCAGAAAGGAACGTTCCAAGTCGCGTATGGGCTAAAGCGCTCAAAAAGTGCAAAACCAAGGGTAACCACCATGGTATTGACCCATTGTATTGGGTAATGATTCGTCTAATGACCCCGTCCAGGAATACCATCGGAAGTAATATTGTTTTGACTCATGGTATTGAAAAAGGGGCCCGTGGTATTGAAGGCTAATGGTATTGTTTGGCTCATGGTATTGGAAAAGGGGCCCGTGGTATTGAAAAAGGATAAACCTATATAAGGAGAAGAAATTCATTGTGCACATCACAAGTGTGGGTGCAAGATGTCTAAGCTTGAATGAATACTTCTCTCTGAAGTAGATCTGAATGGAAAGGGTTACACTTGAAGATAAATCTGAATCTATGATGCACCTATGAAGAAATTATGAAGCGGGATATCTAGATCTGAAATGTATTTGTATCTGCTAGATCTGTTTATGGAGTGATTAGATCTGTGATGAGGCGAACATCTGTCTGAAGTAAAGGGTTGAATCTGAACTGAATATCTGATCTGAAGAAGTATGCTGCTCTATAATGATTGAATATCTATACGCTACTTTGTCGTGGAGGAAGCGCGTATATACGCGGCTTCAGTGAAGAGAAAGCGCGTATGCGCAATGAAATACATACAAAGGTATACGTTGGTTTGTGTGGACGTAAGCGCGTATATACGCGACATCAGTGAAGGGAAAGCGCGTATGAAAACTAGGGTTTGCTGAAGCAAGGGGTATGAAATATCTGATCTGTTCTGCTATGTTTCTGCTATCTGATCTGTGTTGATATGTATATGTTGGTGATGTATGGTTGAACTTAAACATATGGAAAGGGTCCAGTATGAAAAGATGATGAAATGTGGCCTGAAAATGTCGTTCTATTGAAGTTTTTGGATCCAGTGTGAAAATTGATGAAACGTGGTCCAAGGTGGTGCTGAGGGTTGTAGCCTTCAGTCAGGGGGTTGTAGCTCCCTTCCAGGTGAGGCTGGTAAACGAGATCGGGGGGTCGTAGCTCCCTTCCAGGAGAGGCTGGTAAACGAGTTAGGGGGTTGGAGCTCCCTTCCAGGAGAGGCTGGTAAACGAGCAAAGGTGGGTGCCTGCGTGCTGGTCAAGTCTGCGCCAGCACATATGTTGTAATAAGTTTTCTCTATAATAAAATATTGAAGGCTGAGCAACTGCAGCGGTGGTTTTCTCCCGACTTGGGTTTCCACCTAAAAATCCTGGTGTTCATGTGTGATGCTTTGTGTGACGATTTATTCTGTTCTTACTGCACATGTTTACTGTTTATAGAACATCTAATGAATGAAGATGGAATGATATAAGTGAAGAACTAATGGCATAATTAGATCTCTGTGTATACGCGAGTTTTATGAAGGATATCCGCGTGTATACGCTACTTGGCTTCAGCAAAGTAGCGTATGGGTTTTAAGGAATGAAAAAGTAAAAAGTTTTGAATATGCAATAAATACTGATTCACCCCCCCTCTCAGTATTTTTCCCAACATGGCTTGGGTTATCTATTCACCTGCTCATGAGTTATTTTCTAGTCATGGGATATGCCTTTGTCAAACAACAAAAAATATTGCAGAATATAGTGCAGTCATTGAGTTATTATCTGATGCCACTTCATTTGGTATTTTACGTTTGATCATTAGGTCAGATTCACAAATCATTATATTACATTTAAACAAAGTTATGCAATTACAAATCCAATGTTATTAAGATTATTTTTGAAGGTTCGTCTCTTGGAACAACAATTTGATTATATTGAATATCAACATATTTCAACAAATTTAAACACATTGGATGATGCATTAACTAATCGGCTCTAAATATACATTTGTAACATTAAAAAATTAAACCAAAAGAACATTCAATCCATGCTGAACAAGATACTCAAAGAATGAAAGTAGTAATATCATTAGAATAGATACGTTTGTATTCAAAAAATATTTCATCATCTGTGATCATAGGTTCAAACACCTTATGATATAATAGATACTTATACAAAAAACAAAAATTATAAATCTACATTGACCATCAACTATCCGTGATGATGATCATTGTAATAGACAATAGCATGTGCCACCTTGCACAGAAATCTTCTGAATGGACCGGCAACACTTGTCACATGTCTCTGAAGCATGAGAGGGATATCGTCTGTTCTTATCTTAGGAATATCTATGGTCAATATCTCAATTTTTTGCTCCAGGTTTGCTACGATCTCTGCTGCTTGGTCCTATGGAAGTGCTACGGGCTATGATTCTCACCTTTCAAAGTGACGAAGCGTTTCTGGTCGTCGTGGACCGACAACTGTATTTAAATATTTTTTTCAGTATTGGATAATAAAAATAAAATAAAAATTATATTAAAAACATCAAAATAATTCAAGAACCTGTCTCATCCCATTGTGCCCCTGGAGGCAAAGATGTTTCAGGATCACCCCTGTAATCCATTCTTGCATAAGGAAAGTCGTCAATGGTGAAGACTTGGTTCCTAAGCCACATGAAATATGTCAGAGTAAACTGAACTACTAAACCACCCTCACCACCATGCCGAGCCATTAGTGCTACCCATAACACCATTTAATGTTCCTGAGGAGTCCCATGATCTACTGGAATCGGTTGAGAAGTGAGAAATGGAATTCTCTCTAAAGCAAATGAAATAAGAATGGCGCCATATTCGAAGATTTTCAACTTTGCATTATTTTCTCTATTCAATTGGCCTTTCATATTAGTGAATAATCCTTCACACCAGTTGAATATGGTTCCTCCAAGACACTCAACTGTTCTTTACATTTGTGATATAGTAGCCACATGAGAAGCTGCACCCCTGCACAATCTGCTTACTGTAAATGCTATGGCTTCAAGATCTAATCGCAAGATAGTTTGGATATCTATGCCACCATCCTTCAAATATGCATCATTGCTACAATATTTTTCTTTGTAGGTAGAAGTGGGAAGACCTCCCTGTCTCATCCCAAATAAGGATATACTTCTCCCTCTCTAGGATAATCCGGTAAGGAAATTTGTGTCCTCTAGCTCAATCTTGAGCTGGTGGTAACCAATTATGAAGCATTGGTTTTGATCGTCTGACATTTTTACAAGCCATGTCATTAACTCCACTTGTGCCTTCATCCCTTGAACAACCCAAAATTTATATAAACCACATTTCTTCAATGCACACATGGCTGCATTGTCATCCATGGCTTCATTATCTATGAGCTCGTGCTCGCATTATCGCCAATCCAACATGGTTAAACAACCTACAAGTCAACAAATTTAACAGTTAAAACCCTTTGGAATTTAAAATTTTCACAGTGCCTATGTAGGTTTTGTGTGCAGATAGTGCAGTCATCCACATGCGCTCCACGCAGAACCCACAGAAGCCCGATAATTTTTCTTTTTAAAACTTTTTGGGGTCCACGGTTATTACATGGATTTCTTGTGGACCCCTGAGGGCTTATTTTGAAAAATAAAATTCTCCTAAGGAATGAAATAAGGCTTAAAATTAAAAATGAAATGGATAAAAATGTCGCTAAGGATGATGTGTCTTACTGGGTTCTGATGATTTAAGAAATGAACGGTCGGTTTTCCTGATATCTGCTCTAGAAGTTTGTTTTGGCCAAAAGCTTTCTATGCATTACTCTAAAAACAAAAGGTGAAAATGACTTGTTTTAATCCCTTTTTAAAGTTTTTAATGAAAAAAATATTATTATTTTATTTATTTTTCACTTTAAAAGGTCATCTTTAAATATTTTTACCTTTTGGAAATAGATATGTGTAATATTTTGAGTCTTTGTGCAGGATACAGGATTTTTGGTGAAAAGAATTATTTTGACATTGAGTATACTTTTATCACTTTTTCGGGCTCTGTAAAATTATGAAAATGCAAAACCCCAGATTTCTCCTTGAAGCCCTTTTCAGACTCTCAAATTATGAAGAAATCACCGAGTACTTGAATATTCAAACTTGTTAAAGTAAATGAACAGTCGTCCCTTCAATATAAGTTTACCCCTTTTCTGGACTGAAATTGAATAATTACAAAAAAGGTATACGTTGAATAATCATGGTGAATAGAGTTCTCTCCGACATTATTTTTCCACTTTTTGGGCCTAAGAGACTAAATTTACGAAAAATAACAACCATGGAGCTTACTTATTTTTTTTCTTCTGACTCCCTAAAACTGGAAAACATCGAGTTTCTCTTATACTAGACTGATTAAAATTTAACATAAAGGACCTGTCGATTACGAATAGGACTGAACCACTCCTTCTTAGGGTTTGATTTTAATACTTAGATGGACTCATCAAAAGGATGATCTTACACAAACAAGCAAATAGTATCCTCCTCAAGCTTGACAAAATAAAGAGGTACTTTCCAGTAATGGTGGGGGGAAAAGAGAGAAAAATAATCCAATTGTCACCCTTATTTAAAAAGCAACATGCCACTCTTGAACAGGACACTTTGTCACACTTGTACCTGGGTTGGGAATCCTTTGTCTAAAATTTAATAAAACCATATTGAATGTCTTCAGCCAGATTCTGGGTGTTAGCTTTAGGTCAAATGTTGCCAAACCATCTGCAGTGTCATTATGTGTTCAAGGGAGAGTTCAAATAAACCATTCATTGCAAAAATTTGTCTCCATTCACATTGACCATCCTTAAGTTAGTCCTTGCAAATTATCTCTTCAAAAATTGATCTAATGGTTTCGTGTTGTAGGATTTCCTGCGATGGATCACTTTTTATCGACTTTAGCTCATCATCTAGAATTTTTATCTAGAATCATATCAGTACCTTGGGATCTGCATACCCTAATGGCAAGTTTCTCACCTTTGACGATAGGTTGCATCATTGACCTTCGATTAAACGATTCTATGAGTGTTAAATTGTAAATCATTCAGTCACACTTCATAGATTGTACTGGAGTACTTTGAGAGCCATTGTCATTATTGGTGGCTTCTCTGACACTTGTTAATGATTTACATCATTGAATGGTAATCAAGTGGTTTCTACCATGTTTGACTTCGACACAATCAATCACATGGATAGAATCGTACTAGTTCGAGAAACAGAAATCAAGACCCTGGATCTAGTTTCCACCATTGAGGCTGCGAGGGATTTTATTATTCACGATACAGTAGACTACACACGACAGATGGTTGCACCCATATTGTGTCTACTTTTGGTGTAATATTGAAACCATATTTGTATCATAACATTTAATTATTTTTTATCCAAGTATGGGAATGCCTACCTCAGCGATGATATATATATATATATATATATATATATATATATATATATATATATATATATATATTCATTGAATGTTTTTACAGGTTTTTTGACCGAAATTTCCAATCCAATCCTCAGAATGATAAAGAACTTCACTCTTCAAAATAACCTCAGACTTCGCACTTTAGGGGGAAATTTGTTACACACTATTTTGTTGGCATGACATTTGACTATTCATATGGGTCTATCACTACCTATATCATGTTCCCTTAGTGGTCAAAAATAACAACATTTCTAAATCAAGTCTTGGAATTGGAGAGAAGCTCTATAAAACCCTTAAAAGTCTACCTGCATGGTTTTTCTAGCCTTTACTTGTGCATGCACTATTTTTCAGTCCATAAACTGTGACAACTCCCAGACCTTTTTTCACTACTACCTGCACACCCCCGTGAAATGAAAATAAATAAGATGTAAATTCTAGAAGCCTAGTTAGCCGAATATTCTCCCAACTGGAAGCTTCTAGAGCCGCGATCAGTTCGAGCTTTATCTCTCCACTCATGGAGCTTATCCCTTGGTCCATGGAGCTCAAATCCCTTCATGAGAGGAATCCATACCCCTCTTTATGGAATTGAAACTTCCTCCATTTCCCCATAAATTGAGCTCAAGTTTCAAGTTGACGGGTATATTGTAAATTATAGTTGCTGAAGAGAATTCATAAGACTGCATATTTTCTACACTAGTGAGTTGGTGTTGGCATGAGAATGATAACACCCTTATGTCTATAAATCCATGCTGGTATTCAGAGAGGAACGCTTATCAAACTGAAGGAGAAACGATTGTTCAGGACCCCGGGAGAAATTTGTACGACATCAAGGCATCAAGTTGTAAGGCTATCCTTTTTATTCGAGATAATACATATCGATATATTTTTCTCATTGAGTTGTTCTTATGCTTATTGAAATAACATCAATACTTAGAATCCTTGATCACTAAGTTGTATTAGCTTTTCTTAATTATTATATGTTGTAGATGCTTTGATCCTTTGTCTTGTCTTTGATTGCAGGTTCTACTTATTGGAGAAACCTCTTTGGAGTGACAGGACAAAAGACTACATCGAACTTTTGGATTTCAAGGTAGGGGAATGTCTTCTCTACTTTCTTATAATAATTCTTAAATTCAATTAATCTAGAGGAAATTTTTTTCAAATGGATCTTTGTTTCTAGTTACTCGTTGGAGTACTAGGGAGATCTCCCTTGTCCAGAAGAGGGATTAATCCACGTAACATAGACTTTGGATCAGATTTGAGAATTCAACCTATTTTGAATGCTATAGCTTGTAACCTACAATTCTAACTTTCAGAGTATTAAAGTGATATTCCCAGAGAAATTTTAGCAATCTCTCCCCAGAAATGGCACAACAAATTTTATTACTCTCCCCAAATTCCCAAGGCTGAAAATGGGGTTGAAGAAAGGTAACCTAAGACCAGGGTTCAGGTCAGGTAGATAGCCCTACCAGCACAAGATAGGGCTCTCTAATTGTCACTTTTTAAGTCAAAGGAATCATTCAGTATCTAATTATAGTAGGATATGTATGTAGGGTCAGTAAATACGTTTTGTTTGATATTTTTAGTGCTTGATAGAAGATTCAGTGAGTAGACTGTGTATAAGGTTTTTTAGGTATGAACTCCAAGGTGAATTTGCAGAGAATATCTGAGGCTAGATAGGTAGTTTGAAATAATTTTAATAGTTAATTGAGAATAGGATGAAGTATAAGAGAGTTTTAATGAGCACTGAGGTGAATTCATTTAGTTTATAAGAAAATAAACATAACAATATAAACGTTCTCTAAAACAGAGCATGCATAAACATGATTTATGCTCATAAAATTACAAGATAAACATATATGAATAAGAAGACATTGTATTAAGCATGAAATGATAAGAATATATAAGAAGAACCAATTCTCCAATGCATACCACAAGTATCTCAACACAATTCCTGCAAATATGTCTCTGATTTCATTCCAAATTAGTGATTACAAGAGCTCCACTGCAATATGAGACTATCCAACCCAACAAAAACCTAAATAGAGTCTACTTATAGAAAATATGGACTATGAAACCTCATTAGGTCTAAATATCATCCAAAATGGATAATAAATACAAAAGGTGAGTCATTTCCTAGTTTCTAGGGAGGTTAGAAACCATTCCCTGAATTTTAGCTATGAACTAGGAGTGTTTGTCCCTTACATTAATTACATATTCTGTCATTATATGAAGAAGAAAACAACTCAATAGGTCTAATTCCAACTCCTGGGACAAAAACACCTCGAATTTGTGACCATTTCTGAGCTTGACAAGTTTCCTAAGGAAACCAATGCTGATTTGTGACATTTCTGACAGAAGGGTAACAAAACTTTGCAGAAGCATAACAAAAATTTGGAGGCACTTTTGAGGCACTTTTAAGAGTATAAATCCATTTCTAAAAGAATGGTAAATTAGCCATGTGTTTCTAGTTTCGTGAATGTCTTTAATTTTTCAAACTAGAGCATGAGAAGGCCTCCAGAAATCCATTCTCCTAAGGTTACTCCAAAAGCGTAACAAAGGCTCCAAAAAGGTGGAAGAAACATGAAAAATGGGTGGTTTTTGGTGTTTTTCTTCAAAATTAAAGCTTATCATGCCAATGGGTTCCTGATATGTGATGTACTCATCAAAATACATCCATCCATATAAGGAAATCATCATTTAAATGCCCCCAAAACAAGAGTAACAAACGTTCGTTACCCTTCTGCAACAAGGAATTTCCAGAATTTTGCAAAATTCACATAAAATACCAAAATTGATAAAAAATTCTCAAAATTGGTTCTATGGCACCTATAAGTGATTATATAAATATCAAAATAATATTCAGCCAATAATTCCAAGCTATCATTCTCTTAAAGCTTCATTTGTGCCTCTTTTAGCCTTTTCTTCAATTGTTTCAGCCTTTTTTGAGAAATGGTGTTTCGGTGCGATAGTGGTTTTCCATGTGCCTTTGTAGCTTATTATCCCTTTTAGCCCTATTCAAGAAATTCTCCAAATTCTCATTTAATCCTGATAGCCAAAGTTCTTTGTATTCATTAATCTCGATGGAAATAATCTCATCAAAGGTCAACTCTTGAGGTGGATGAGTTGACTATATTTCTCGCTCGAATGCCCTTTTTAGGCCTCTTGTTTTTAGTCTTCTTGTTTATGTTTCAGTGTCCATTTCCTGAATTTGATAATAATAAAAAACCTCCTTACCTTTACCTTTTTTTTCCTCTATGTCTGACTTGGGCTTGCTTTGTAGGAGTTGATTCACTTTCAATTCAAAAATTTCTTGCTGAAGGAAAGTGATTTGAGATTTGGCAGTGGAGAGGATCTGTTCAATTCTGCTATTTCCTTATATTTCTCTTTGATGATCTCTTCAGCTGATCTAACCTCCACCTACTCTACTACCTCAACCTCTAATGGTGTTGACTCACTATGTTGATGCAAAAGACACTCCTCCTCTATCTCACTATGTCAGACAATGGTGTCAAGTGTAAGGACACTTCCAGAATACTTAGGTAGAAATACTTGTCTCTTCCTGTTCTCATATGTGTGAGTAAACTCAACAAAACTAGGAGCATCTAAAGGTTGAGTTGGCATGATAGAAGAGCCAACCTCCATTGGTTGTGCTGAGGATGTACTAGGAAATATAGAAGGGTTGATGGTAGGCATTGCAGACAATCTCTCCAAGAAATTTTCCCAAGTCATGTTGATGGAGGACAACTGATGCGATATAATGAGCTTGATTAGACCATGATGAAAAATACTAGTGTGATGATCTTGTCTTCTACTCCCAACCTTATTATTTATCTTAATCACACTCTTGTAAAAATAGTATGGAAAATCAAGTGTTTTGAAAGAGGTGAAATGCATCAAAAGCACGATATGATACCTATACAACCTAGAGAATATTCCTTCACATGTAAATTAATTAATTATGAACATCATCAAAGGAGCATACTTATTTATGAGGTTTCTAAAAGGAAAAAGATAATCTGGCTCATCGCTAGCATGTGGCTTCAGAAATTATTTGAATTTTTCAATGTCTAACTCCATGCCTTTGAACCAATCCTCTCCATGAGAAGGGACATATGTTGCAGAAGAAATTAGTTTTGATGATAGGCTTATCTCCATACCTTCATTAGTGACGTTTCCCATGATGTATCTTGTTGCAAATAAGCTGGTCAATTGAACACGATACCCCTCTTCCATGAGCCTTTCACAAAATATCAAACACTGAGCTCTCTCAAAGCATCTTTTAGCCAATGGCAAGGAATTTATTTCATGCATTGTGAAGGTTTCTAGCCTGAGGTGGCACCCTATATTAAATATTTTCTTGTCACTTTCCATTGTATTTTTCACTGGAATGATTAAAACCCTAGATTTTTAATGAGATGGGTGAGTGAATGGAAATATGGAAAAACAAAGTGTAGGAAAATGTGAGTTTAGTGGATGAGATGAATGGTCATGAAGCTCACATAAATTCTAGAAAACATTTTGTGGGTTTATTTGTGTGTTATATTCAATTTGTGGGTGGAATGAGGGAAAATGAGTGTGAGGAAGGTGTAAAAATTCTTAAAACACAAGAAATTCTCAATGTTTGACTATGAGATTAGCTAGTGTAAAAGTGTTTTAGGTTTAGAAGGTGAAATGAAGGCCATGAAGCTAATAAAAATTCTAAGAAAAATTAAATTAATATGAAGGCATATTAGCTCCACACTGAAAGTGGAATGAGTAAAAATGGATGAGTGTAGGGTGGAAAAGTCTAGAAAACACATGAAATTCCCAATGTATTTTCACTGTGAAAAAGATAGAATTAGGATTTGGGTGAAGTGACATGTTAGGTGTGGTGTAGATGATAGGAAAAGTGGGGATAATGTATATGGGATGTATCAGTTATGGTTTATGTATTCGGGTTAGTGTTTAGATAGGTGGGGTAAGTTAGGGTTTGCCACATGAAAACATTTTATACATGGACAAGTGACAATGTGGGGAAAAACACAATGAACACGAAATTGTTTTAAAACCCTCAAAAATTCGATGAAAATATAGAATAATAATGAATACTTACCTTTAATGAAGATGTTACAAGGTAATGGAGATAAGTGGTAAGTTGGTTTCGAGGATTTTGGATCTCAAGATAGAAAACTGCTTCTTCTCCAGAAGTGTAACAATGATGGAGGAAAGTGTAACAATGTGGAGGAAAAGTGTAACAAAAGTGGTTTTTCAATGCTCAAAAGCATAATAGTGTTGCATAGCACCCTACATAAGCATAACAAATGTGCCAAAAATCGTAACAAATATCCCAGAAATGTAACAAGAGGGGTAAAAAGCATAACAATAGTTGTTTGAAGGGTAGCAAATGGATTTTTAACTAAATTTGAGCCTTGGATTTTGGAGTTGGAACAAATTTGGAGGGAAATAGAGGTATATAGGTTCTCTCACACACATAAAAGGGTAACAATGAGTGAAAATGATTTATTTTTTCCCTTTTATAAGCTTGAGATGACATTTCACCTTTTGACATTTGAAAATGACTCTTTGAACCTTTAACAATTGGAAATGACATTTTCAAAACAGAATAAGTTGTCTTTGAAAATTGGAAATGACCCTTTTGTCTTTGAATGAGATAATAAGTGAGAAATGAGCACTTTTGAAGCTTTGGCACTTGAAATTACATTTTTGGTCATTTTATTGAGACAATGAGACAAAATTGAGTTGCTTTGAAATTTTTTGAAACTTGAACATTTGAAACAAGAAAAATTGTCTTTATTTAAGTTCCTAAACATGCTAGCTCCTTCTTTATGGTTTAATGAGTGAAATGAAGGTTTAAAGGCTTGTTCTAGGTGACAATTTGAACATTTTTCAAAGGCAAATATGATCGTAGATAACGACTTAAACGAGGTGGAGTGACATAACCCTAGACCTTGAAACTGATTATGATGTAGATGAACTTGATAATGACGGTGGCAATGAATGAAATGGAGTAGCATACTTGACCTATACTTCTTTAGTGACAAAAATTATTTTCTGAAAATTTGTTTAAAAAAGTAAAAAAAATTGACCTATGAATTTAGGAAAGCAAATGAAAGAGTTATTTTGATCACTGACATAACTGAGCTAACACGTTCTATAAAACCCTTTACTTACTTTGCCACATTCAATAGAACACATTATACAACATCATAAATTGCACTTTTATAATGCACAATTGTAACAACTACTTCACAACAAGTGATAAATAGACAAGAAACACATAAGAACACAAATTTTATCTCAAAACTTATTCTTCTTTATTAATATGGATATTTTAATTAAAATCAGCTCTCCAACTTGTGCATATATTTGTAGGTGGTTTGCACACTAAGTTTCAGACTCTTCCAAAGTCTCTACGCATTGAGATGCAGAGCCTTTCCCTCGATACAGAGATAGACACAAAACTATCCCTTAAGCATAGAACTTACAATTATCTATTGATTAACTTATAGTATATCATTACATATCTGTATAAAGAATTACATCGACACAGTACCATGGTCCAAATACTATGGGCTAAGAAAAATACAATCCAAACCCATTACAAAAATGAGGGGTGCCGAGCCACCTGGAAGCCCCTAAGATACTGAATGGTATATCCACAATTCTTTGTTGCGTGGTATAATTTGTGCTTCGCTACTAAAAAAGTGGGGACTTCACCAAAATCGAGGCCAAGTTGGGTTGCGCCCGACATTGAACTAAAAGGGGACATGGATGGTTTAAAAGGCAACATGAATAGTTTAAAATCAGATATGGAAGGTTTGAAGAATGGCATGTAAGCTACTATTGATGGTATAGATACAAAAATGAAAGGAAACATGGAATATTTGAATAAATACATGGAAAGTTTGAAGGAAGGTTTGACAAATTTGCTACAAGAAAAGATTCCTAATGGCGAAAGGGTAGTAGAGGAAACTCATGATGAAAAAAAAGAAATTCTAATCATGATTTTATATACTATAATATTGGATTGAAGACCCACCATATTCCAAATATCGATATAAGGAAGTTTGATGACAAGGATCCTCTACCATGGATACTACAGATGGAGCAATATGTTGATCTCCATAATGTGAAAAAAACACAAAAGGTACACATTGAAACTTTATATTTAGAAGGTTGCATGGTATCGATCTTGTAAACAAATTTTCACTTGGTAAAATTTTACGGAGCAAATGATATCACATTTAAAGGATACAAAGAGAAACTCCTTCTTTAGCTAATTTATAAATCTCAAACAAAATGGTTCAACAGTGGAGCACATTGAGAACTCCCAAAAATTGGATATAAGGGTAAATGATGTTCGAGAGGAGCATAGGATTGATGTATTAATAGGGAATTTGAAGGTTAATATCCAACATGCGGTTTGACTTTGGGAACCTGATTCATTGGAGAATTCATTCAAGTTGGCAAGAAAAATTGAAAGAAAAATTATGGCAACAAGAAACCCTACCACTCACAACTATAAAGATGGAAGGTTTGCTACTCCTATCCTTCCACAACATACAAAGTTGACACCACAACAATTGGAAGAAAAAAGAGAAAAAGGGATATGTTACAATTGTTATAGAAAATACATAAAATATCATAAGTGTGTTGATACGATATTATTTTACATAGATTGTGAAGCGGAGGAAGAAAAGGAAAGAGAAACTTTAAAAGAAGAGGATATACATCAGGAACTAATCCTATAAAAAGAAGACATGAATCCGACCACATCTTGTAATGCATTGGAAGTAATTACCACTTCTCAAAACTCTCAAGATAGAATGACATATCAAGAAGAAAAACATAGCATGTTTCAATTGATTTTGGTAATACCCATAAATTTATTCATTGTAAGATACCCAAGGAATTGAATTGCTTCCTTTATCCAACAACAGAGTGTCAAGTGATGCTTGCAAATGGAGGAACTATAAATTTCTCTGGAAAGTTCCATAACATCAAGCTAACCATGGGGAATATGTATTTAATATTCCAATGCTTTCCATTCCAATGGGTGGTTCTGATGTTGTACTAGGAGTCCAATGGTTAAAATATTTTGGTACGATAGCTTCTATTTTTCAAGAACTTTTCTTGAATGGTTTTGGGAAGGAAATGAAATGAAATTTAGGGGTATCAGATGGAACTAGGAAACATAATCAGCTCTAATTGCATGAAAAAAAATTGAAATAAATAACAACAGGGCATAATTGCAAAATTATGTTGTCTAGAGGTTAAAATGACAAAATCATCTATTTCTCCATATCTCCAAAAAGTCTTGGAAAATCATTCCAAGGTATTTGAGACTCCCAAATGCCTCCCACCTATTCATGCTCATGATCATGCTATTTATTTGATTCTAGGAAGTGTTCCTCCAAACATGAGGCCTTACCAATCTCCCTATGCCCAAAAGAGTGAAATTGAACGTACAGTCGTAGAAATTCTAGAGGCTAGTATAATTCAACCTAGTGAAGTTTATTTGTCTGCTCTAGTAGTATTGGTGCATATGATGGATGGATCATGTGACATTTTTCTGGATTATAAGGAGCTCAACAAGCTCACTATCAAAGATAAATTTCCCATTCCTTTCATTAATGAATTATTGGATGAATTACACGTAGAAATTTACTTTACCAAGTTGGATCATCATTCGGAATATCGTCAAATTACAATGAATACTAAAGACATTCTGAAAATTGCATTTAGAACTCATGATGATCATCATGAATTTTTGGTTATGTTTTTTTGCCTTACCAATGCACCTTATACATTAGAAGGTTTGATGAATTCCATTTTCAAACCCTTCCTTAGAAAATTTTTGTTACTATTTTTTTATGATATACTAACCTACAACAAGTCTTGTAAGGATCTTGTTCAACATGTTGATAATGTGCTCAAACTATTGGAGGAGAAACATTTGTATGCAAAAACCTCGAAATGTTTCTTTGGAGTATAGGAGGTAAAACATCTGGGTCATATTGTATCTGATGAGGGTGTTAATGTAGATCCTAAGAAAATCAAAACCATTAAGGAATATAAAATCCCCACATCGATAAAGCATCTATGAGGATTTCTCGAGCTTACATGATACTATCACAAGTTTGTTAAGAATTATGGGAGAATAGAAACATCTCTAAAAATATTACTGAAGAAGTATTCATTTTCTTGGACTCCAGAAGAAACTAATGCCTTTGAACATATTAAAGAAGTAATATACCAAGCACCAATCTTAGCTATGCCAAACTTCACAAAAAAAATTATTGAGGAATGTGATGCCTCGGGAAATGGAATTGGTGTCATTATAATGCATGAAGGAATACCCATTTCTTTTGAAAGTCATCCAATCAAAGCAAAGTATTTACACAAACCTATTTATGAGAAGGAAATTTTGGTAAAGCTACATGCACTAAATCAATGGAGACCTTACCTAATGGGAAGACACTTGAAGGTAAAAATAGATCCTGATAGTCGTAAATACATTTTGGAACAAATATTATCTTCAGAAGAGCAGCAAAAATAGGTCACCGAGACGTTGAATTATGAATTTGAAATCATCTACAAAAAAAGGAACTAAAATTTTCTTGCAGATCCACTCTCAAGAAATGATGAGGATGTGGAAGCATTACTTTGTGCCATTTATATTATCCAATTGGATTGGATAACAAAGGCAAGGGATGAATGGAGGAATGACGAAGAAGTGTGGAGACTCATTCATTTTTTTTAGCAAGATCCCAGTACATCTGATAGATTTAGTTGGAAAATTAATTCATTATGGTACAAATATCGATTATATATTTGTAAGAACTCCTAACTCAAAACAATTATTCTCTTGGAATTTCACACCTCTCCCTTAGAAGGCCTCTCAGAATTTTTAAAAACTTACCAGAGGGTAAAGTAGGATTTTTTTTTTAATGGACTTTAATCTAATATTCAAAATTTTAGGGCAGAATGTTTAGTTTTCCAATAAAATAAAGTTGAGACAATGAAGACCCAAGGTCAATTATAACCTTTAACCATTCAAAGTCAATGTTGGGATGAGGTTTGAATGGATTTTATCATAATTTTACCCATTTTCGAAGGAAAAAAATGTCATCATGGTGATAATGGATAGACTTACCAAGTATACACACTTTTGTTCATTATATCATCCATTTAAGTCCTACACAGTTGCTACTGCATTTGTGGAAATGATTCAAAAGATACATGGAAACCTAAAGATTGTTGTAAGTGAAAGAGATCCCATTTTTACAAGAAATATTTGGAAAAAAATATTTTCTTGTCTAGGTATTGAACTAGCTCATAGCTCATCTTATCATCCTCAATTTGATGGGAAAACTGAGAGAGTGAATAAATTTTTGGAAATATATTTTCGTTTCTTTGTATTAGGTAAACAAACAGAATGGGTCAAGTGGTTACCTATGGTTGAATGGTGGTATAGCACTTCCTTCCATATTGTAGCAAAAATGACCTAGTTTATGGCACTTTATGGATACCATCCACCTTCCATCAAATCATATTTAAGAGAAAATTCTAAGGTTAAAGTAGTGGAAGATCAAATCCAGCATCAACCAAACGTTCTCCAAGTTTTAAAGGATAACCTCACTTTGGCGCATTATCGAATAAAACAAGAGGCATATCAACATTGTAGGGAAATAAGTTTTGATGTAGGAAATTTGGTATTTTTATGGCTACAACCATATAAAGAAATGTCCTTCAAGCAAGCTAATAAGGATAACATATTATCAGTAAAGTACTATGGTGCTTACAAGGTGTTGCAAGAGGTTCTGACCATGACATACAAATTGGATCTTCTTACATATTCCTGAGTGCAGCCAGTTTTCAACTTTTCATGCTTAAATAAGGTTATAGGTGACAAACTTCTAGTTCAAAAAATATTTCCAGAACTTTATGAGGAAGGAAAAATCATATTGGAACCTGAAGTAGTCATGGAAACAAGAACTCGACAGCTACAAAATCGACCAATTTCAGAGTATCTCATTAAGTGGAAGAACTTACCCACTAAAGACTCGACATGGGAGGATGGCAGTTTTATACAGAAGCATCCAGAAATACTCAAGCATTGAGTAAAACAACCTTTTTAAGGAGAGGGGAATGTTAGGTCCTTATATACTAGTTTATCCCCTTATTTGTATTGTTAGTGTAGACCCCTTATTTTTATTGTTGTGCCCATGTAGTCCCCATCTTGTTATTATTCTGCCCCATAGAAGCCCAATATTTTTTTTTCCCTTACATTATTATTGTTATGTCGGCTCTAATTATATTGTGACCCCTTAGATTCTTATATATACAAAGGATTTTTTTCATTTGAATCATCAAATAATTGTTTATTTACATAATTTAAAGGAGGTTTACCCCTTGAAGAGGATATTTTTTAAGTCATTGATATATTTTTTCTATTGTTTTATGAGTTGGTTGCATAACATCTACTTAAGGTTTTGAATAGGTTGAAAAGATCGAAATTTTTAGACCCCATTTCCATAGCAGTACCTTGGATCTTGGAACAACATAGTAACAACCTCATTCTATCTTCTATTTCGGTGGGACTTAGGAGGGAGTGTGTTACAATGAGGAGGATATGATATGATGTATTTCATTTTTTTGTGATTATAGGCTATAAAATTTACTTATATCTTCTCTATATTTTTCCAAAAATATTTATTGATACTATATCCCCAAATATTGCATCCATATAATGTAACAAGAGTAACAAGAGTATGAAAGAGGTGTGTGTTTTCATCCCATATCAAAAGGTCCATTAATTTATAATTGTTTTCAATCCTATAGTATGTTCTTCACTCTCCATTATCATTTTATCAAGAGTATAATTTTATTTCATCTTGTAATGATCAATTTAGTGATATTCATAAGAGAGAACTTCCTCTAAGTAGTTGTGGTCGTATATGAAAGTATCATGGGTGATATTATTGGATCTACTTTTAATGAATTTCATATTCTCATTATTAATATTGATACCCATATTGGAGTAGAAACCTTTAAGATTCTTAGTTTCTTACAAATATCATAGAGACTCCTCACCATAAGAAAAATATTATTAATATAAAGAAGAAGAATGGTGATTATACAAATGTTATCACACAAAACATGATCATGTCGCCAAAACTACTAGGGTGATCGAAACATTTCATGTTAGTATGTGATTTATACATAAAAATTACTCTCACTTAAGGAAATAAAAAAGGTTCTATATGGATTTGTTCTTGGTAGGATGAAAAGAAAACTTGCTCAGGTTTTCTCGGAAACCTAAGGTAGACAGGGTAAGAAAAATATGGATCTATGTCTTGAGATTTTAATAAATTCAAGATGCAAAGAAGGGATTTATAAGAGAAGTGTAAGATAAGCCTGTGATTTCTCACATTTAGATTCATTGGAGTGTTCAATGTAGCTTGGAAGCGCTCTTAGCTAGCTCTAAAACCTTTTCATGTACAAAAAGAAGAAGAAACAAACTATTCACAGCATAATAATATTATTAATCAAAATGATTAGAAATTACTGAATAAATCAAGAAAACCCAAAATTCCAAATAATAATTAGTTAAACAAAATAGAAAATATTATAAATAAATATGTAGAAGAAGGAACAATTAATCTATCTTTATTAAATAAATGAATGAATATTACAACCATCAGATGTATTTGCAACAACACCTCCTCCAACTCCTAGATACCAAAATTTCTCTGTCAAGTTAGATCTCAAGAATATAATAATACAAGAATTCCCATCCATTTCTCCATGGTCAAGCCTAAAATATATAGGCAAGTGGAGAATTAGTATTTCCAAATTCCTCCTTTGTTGAAGTTTGGAAAAATATTCGGGGTGAGTAATGTTTCCTGATATAAAAGTTTCTTTTATCCACTTTTTAGATGCCTTAATATATAATAAAAATATTCCTTATCCTTTATGGACTTTTCCTCTTCTGTATGATTTTTTTTTCTTAAGAAAAAACTACATATGAGGATAAATAGATCACATTCCTCCATATGAGTTTCTGTAAGTGAACAATAGTGTCAAATTTTAGTTGAATCGAGCTTTTTTCCTCGTGACTTTGTCATAATTTGGTAACACAAGTTATGTGAAGGGGCCAAAGTGTTATAGACTAGGATAACATTGTCCTCATGGTAAATCTTGTGCAATAGTCTTAAATAGGTTCGAAAAAGTGGTGTAAAGGGGTGTATTTAAACCAAAAGCATAATATTTTCCTCTGAGCTAATGAGGAGATATTTCAATTTATAACATATGCCCCCTAAATTGTGAGTTCAAAGAAGAATGAAATGGATGAAATACTTTATAAAAAAACCAAGGAGAGAGAGTAATTATATTGTCAGAATAGAAGGAAGCCTGTGAACAACATCAAACATATGTCATATTTAAATCATGCCTTGAGTCGATAATTCCCATGATTAGTAGCTAAAACAATGCACTGTGGATCCATGTAGAAGATGAGAGATCATGTCCACTAGGAAGTGAACATGGAACTTTTTCACAACGTAGTCAGATCGAGATAAATTGTCTCCAGAAACAAAATACTTAGATGAGGAGAGGAAACAAGGCTAAGTGATGTAAGCCTCTTCACAAGGTATTCATCACCATCATAGAATAGCATAATTATGCACATGCAAATAAATGAGTTGATGTCCAATATGCGATAATTCATTTGATTATAGTTCAATTATGAAAACTATTAATAGATGCAAGGATGGCCACTAATACGGGTGATGGTGTCCAAGATGCACAATACAATCTAGCGAGTGTGAATAAAGGATTCAAAGTCGAACTCTCGTAAATTAGTTCAAGTGGGAGCCAATAATGAAAACCCCCATTTAAACACACAAAAAACTACCACTGAGGACTACAATAAGGCGTCCCACATCAATCAACATTAAATGGTAAAAGTGATTGATTTTGCAGTGATCTGGAACAACAAGGTGAGTTGACTCAGCTTAAATGGACACATGATATAATGGTTGATAAGGTCAATATAGAGTGGAAAATTCGTTGAACAATAGAAGGCATGACACCAAAGAGACTAGGCAACCTATAAATAATAACACCAAAGAGTGTTAGGATATAAGGATGAAGTGACAATAACTTATGAAGTGTAAACTCATAACATGGTAGGGTTGAAAGAGAGGCCGAAAAAAGGTGACTATGTTGGATGAGTGCCATTTTCAAGGGATAAAAAATATACTACTAGCATAAAACTTCCGACCAATATAGATAGTAATAATCTTTCTTTCTTCCAATGTTTATCCAATATTCTTAGGTTTAACAAGTCTAGAAAGGGTGAACTCGACCATATTTTCACATTTAGAGAGTTTGAAAATACCTTAAAGAATTCTCCAAGGGGGTACCTTTATCATGGTTGATGGTAAAGTGCGACAAAGTGTAGAAATTATGGTTTAGAATTTTAATTTATCATGAAATTTTAATCTAAATTACACGATACAATCCTACTCTACTGCTATGTGGAATTTAATTCACAATTTAGAACATCAATCACAAAAATTCAAAGAGAGATAACACACATGAACACAATATTTTTTCCAAGGGAAATAAATCTTCTAAAAACCCAATTTCCTTCCTAAATTAATCTAATAAATAGAGATGTATTACAATTGATAGCTCAATCTAAGCTCAACCTACAAGTGAATAATCTATCTCTCTGCTCACTAAGAAGCTGTGACCTAGACTTAGTCAATTTCTTCCTCTTCTTGAGTCCTTATTTACTTTTGCAAATACTTAGGAAATTATGCCCCTATTATTTAGCAATTTCCTCCAAAATTTTTGTGCAATTCCCAACGTTGATCATCTGAATGCATGCAACACCTATACACTCAAGACTGGTCTACAATTGATGTTACACTTCCTTGGAATCTCCACCACAGTCAAGGAACTCAAATTATCTTCATGCACTAGATATTTTTTGGTTGATTTATCAAATAAATGGATGATCACTAAGTTAGATTGAAGTCTCGCTACGAAACTGACGATCCACTAGTTCCTCCAATAATTAGAACTAGGTTAACTGAGGAAAACTTGAAATAACTGACCTATATTTCTAAAAAATAGCAATCACACATGCTTAACTAAAATCTAACTCATATAACTTGAATTTACAAGATGAATTAGTCACAATATCCATGTCGCACAAGTTAGTTGCATCCATGTTGTCTCTTGATGTGGAAATTCGATTTTTCTCAATTTGACCAAGGAAAGTCAAATTGAGACTTTTTTTCTACGTTTTTCAACGCTCCCTCTTAGCAAGAAAGGGATTATCAAACACGCTTATCCTGAACTTCTGGAACTAGAACTTCCCTCTTGATAAGGCCTTAGTTAAAATGTCAGCATCTTGTTCCTCTTTAGGAATGTATTATAGCAACATTGTCCGCCTCTCCACACAATCACATAAATGCTTATACCAAATATCTATATCCTTGGATATATCATCAAAATAAAGGATTCTCAGAGAGATTTATGAAACTATAATTATCACAATAGATCAAAATTGAATCCATCATCTGACCAAAAATTCCCACAACTATCTTTATCACCCAGGTCACCTCACATGTTGCTTAAATTACATGCATGTATTCACCTTCTCCCAAGATGAGTGCCATAGATATTTTCTTCCTGATATACTAGGAAGCATCTACGAACCCAACAATGAAAATTCCATTTGATGTACTATTTTGGTCTGATGGAATCCCCTCCCAATTTTGATCTCTGAAGCCACAGATTTTCACTCCCTTTTTCCATATGTACCATAGTACAAAATGGATAGTGCCTCTTAGATATCATAAAACATGTTTAGTTGCATTCTAATATAATTTTTCTAGCCTAACCATAGCTTGGCTCAATTGGTTGACTACATAGCACATATATGGTAATGTGCTCACAATATACATCAGTGAATCCACTATATGCTAATAAATAGTAGCGTCCACCTCTTCACTTGAAGTGGCATCCTCCTTCCTCCAGTTAGTCACTAGAAGTTTATCCATGTAGAATATCTATAGTATCTCATTTTCATACTTTCCTTGAAATAAAAACAAATCCTCATAACCTTTCCATACTTCCAACCTGAGGAATTAGTGCATGAGACACATTTCCATTTCAAATTACCTTGCAAGGTCCTCCTTGAAAGATCTTATTAGCTTCTCATCACCAAGTAAAATCAAATCACCAATATATAAGACAATAATAAGAAATTTACCTTCTACAAAGATGTGATATAGGTTTCCATTTGCTTCACTTTTTGTGAAGCCAAAAAAAAATGATATAATTTTCGATCATGGTGTACCAAGAATGTGGTGCTTGTTTAAGACCATACAATTCTTGCTTGATTATGCACACATGAGGCTCCTGATCAAACGTCTCAAAACCTTTTGGTTTCTTGATGTACACCTTCTCCTCAATAATACCATTGATAAAAAATGTTATTACATCCATTAGGTGGATCTTCCACCCCATCGGCACAACAAGTTCAAGAATTGATCTAATGGATGAATACCTTGCTACATTAGCAAAGGTTTCCTCATAGGAAATTCCCTCAACTTGAGAGAATCCTTTGGCCACAAATACGGCCTTATATTTCTCTATGCTTCCATATGTTGCATGATTAACCTTGAAGATCCATCTCGAACCCATAACTTATTTATCTGTTGGTCTTGGGACCACTTTGAAAATACTTTTTTTTTTTTAGAATGGATTCATACTCTTCCACCCTTGCATCAAAAAAAACAAGTTTCTCTACTGCTTCCTTGAAATAATATATCTCAGTCTCTAAAATATTAGTCACTAGATCCATGTATCTAGTGTACCGTTTAGGTGACCTCCTCTTCTTGTGCAAATTTCAAGGAGCTCTCACATTTTCGCTCTCATCCTCCATAAGTTACTAGCTTTCCTGGTTCTTTTCCTATCTTCTATGCATGGTTATGATTCAGTGGGTGTCTCTATTATTTCATCCTCAATTGTGTGTCTTATATTGAAGTGCAAATTTTTGGGGATGAATTACGGGGTATACAACATGCCTTTAGATATGCAGATCATTAGGAAGTGGTGGAATGGAACTCGAGGTAGTGTCTGAAACATTTGGGACAAGATTTCTATAATTCTTGGCTCATATTTTCAAATCAACTGTTATAAAGGTGTAATAAGTTGATGATCCTTCTCCAAGGGGAGGGGGATGTGAACCTACATTTCCCCCTTATGGAGGTGGTGGTGAGATCAATACAAAATGTTGTTGTTGCTATTGAGCTAGAAAAATATTATTAAGGAATGAAGGGGTTTGACTAGTGTCCTTTTATAAAAGTTTGTGCACTCATGGATATGAGTACATTTATAGGTTAAATGGTCCTCAACACATATCTTTCATAGGAACTTGAAAAAATTTTCCTTTCCTTTCTTAGATTGAGTAGTAAAAGGTGCTTGGGCTTGGGTTCTCGGAACAAATGTTTTCTCCTTAGAAGGAGAGGTATTATTTGGTTTCTTATTTTCCTTTCCACTTGGTTGTTGAGTATACTTCGAAATTTTGATTGCAACATATGGAGGAGTAATATTCTGATAAAATATAGGTCAGGTGGGGGTATTAGTAATGGATAAATTATAAGTTTTCTCACTAAGCTGCATAAAAACTACCCTAGAGGAAGCACCAATGAAATTGTCAAATGAGGACCGAATTGTTGTGAAACAAGAGTATTAAAAGCTCGGGGAGCGTGAGGGATCAAGTCATAAAGTGTGCCAGAGTATGAATAAATAAGGTCTATATGCTAGGCACAATAAATGACCTAGTCTTATGGAACAACTCCAAACATGGAAACGTCCTCCGCAATAGGATGTAGAAGGGACTCTTAGAACCAATCAAATAATATAAGATCCATAATGGGAGCCTTTACTAACCTCCACCCATGTCTCCATTCATGGATTTGATTGGAGATGTGTGTGGAAGTGTTATGGTGTAGGGTTGTCAAGAGTTTCATTTCAGTTCCATAACAGATTGGGAGTTGGAAGTGCTTCAAGAATTCCATGGAAAGGGTATAAAATATGTTAAAAGATGCATATGGTAATTCAATATACCAATTTGTAGCATTTCCATTCAAAGTGCATGGGAACAGTATGACCTACATACTATCATGAAGTATAGAATTAGAAACACACAAAAGATGGTATGTAGTGACGTCTATTACCGGGTCGTATCCCTACATTCCCTCAAAATTAGTGATCTAGGTGGATATTGGTGGGAACTCACCTATTCCACCCTGAACGCTAGTCAGTTTTATCATTTTCCTTGTTTATAGCACCATTTAATATTTTTAGCATTTTTTCAAGTCCTGAACTTCTAGAGTAGTTTTCACCAGCAAAAAAATGTTTTTTTAGGTCTGCATCATGCCCATAGCCATAGGAAGGAGTCTGGAAAAAATCCTCTAGTACTCAAAGGTATCGTACACTCTAAACAAAGATAATATGACCAAGTTATGCCCTCGGGAAGTTGGATTCCCAACTAACCCCAACGGGGCCCACAAAATCTTAGTGTTCCATCTCCTAGGGTGAGGGTTTTATTTTTTTAGGGTTTTCCCTTGTTGTTCAATAATAAAAGTTCCCTGCAGGCTCATTGTGACATGATTTAGAGGCATGTAGCCACCACATCTATTCTCAGAGATAAGCTACCATCGCCCAGGCTATTTTATTTCCATTCTATATGTAATCATATTTCAACTCTTTGATATTAATGAAATGAAATTTTATTTTTGATACACTTATGTGCTTATGTTTATATATGTATTCTATTGCGGTCCTACATAAGTTCGAAGGCCATAACAAGTTATGGTTGATGGGGTCATTTGTCAACTTGTATAGATATAAGATGTCTAGTGTAGAAAAGAAAGGAAATGGAGTAGGTGCAACCGAATCAGACCAAGGAAGAACATGACGACTATGTAGGTTAAATTAACCCTGTACAAAAACTACCTACAAATGAATTCTTAAAACAAAAAAATAAGAAGTAACGATAACATAAAACAAATATACACAGATATTTTCCCCTAGATCCCAAAACCGAGACTACTAGATTATTTTTCATTATTCTCCTCTCAATGTTATAATACATATATATACATTCCAAAGCATTCATAGAGCCCAATACATTAAACCTATATGAGAACATAATTGTATTTCTCTTTATTGTATCTACAAAATACCATGGTTAGAAAACCGTCATGCCCAAAACTATATGCAAAACCCATGCACAAAACCATAGGTAGGTCTATGCACCTATGATAGGGTCCAAACAAAATTTCTAAGGCTTTTCTCTAGACCCCGTGTAGGGAAGCTACTACCCCCCTAAAAATCCCCCGACAGGGGGGACTACTGCCCCCCTATGACCCCCCTATTGTGCTCAGTGCAACAAATAGGGGGATCTCCCCCCCCCCCCGGCATGATCCCATCATTCCTGTGACTAGTCATGGAAATAATATAGCACATAAACAACATAATCGAGGGACCAATATTTCCTCCCATCAACATGTTCCTAGTAGGGTAAATACTTTTTGATGGCTAGTACTTTTTGTGAGGTGGTGGTGGGGTCCTATAGAGTCATGGACCATAAGGAGTTCCCCTAACCTGAGGAAGTACCATATAACTAGTTTCACCAAGGATAGAGGTTTCCCCCAAAAAATGGAGATGGTTGAATTGGGAGGCCCCAAGGATACACAGTGGGTCCAGGGAATGGAACACTACTCAACACGTAATACGAGTTAGGTATTGGACCCCTACCAATGGGATAACCACCAATAGGAAAAGAATATATAAAATATGGGACATGTTGTACCACATAGTGCATGGTTGCAGGAATTCCCCTAGTGGGTGGTTAAGTACTAAAACACTACCCCCACTCTATAGTGATGGGGAAGTTGAATCAAGTAATGGATTCCAACCAAATGGGTTATTGCAGCTCGTTAGAATAGGAACACTAGGAGCTGACACGGAATACTTAGGGGTAGTGGGGGAAAAAAAATGTTGATCACCACCCCAATTGGTGTATTCAAGGTTCTTGGATGAACCATGGGTTGTACAATAGGATAAACCACAACAACTGTGAAACTTGAGATTGGTGGGTTGAATAGCAGTTGAGAAAAGGTGTCGATAAAAGACCATATAAGTAGGCATTTGGATGGTCAAGGGGAAAAGAAAAAAAAAACAGTATAGGTAAGGGTGCTACTTGAATTAAGACAAGCCAAAGAGGATTTGTAAGTGGAGGATTATAAGGAGGTACTAGACCTTGACTAGAACGATCCTTAGGAAAAAATAGACTATGGGTCAGTAGATACAAGGTTCGAAACTAAAGAACGACTCCCCTGAGACATGGGGAATATTATTTTACAAAATTTTATTAAGTGATGTATTATATATAGTCTAAAAAAACATTACACATCTAAAAAGAAAAAAATCTAAAAGAGATCAGCAAGCAGCCAGAAAAATATTTCTGATAGCCACAACTAGTTGGATATGAAACCTAATATAAAAGAGATATAAGAGATAGGTAGTGAAAATTGAAAGTTATGATTACTCCTAATATTTGCATGAACCTCGGTAATAAGGGGCCAAGCACTCTAATGAAAATGAGTACCCACAAAAAAAACCAAATACTGAGTAGGTTCATCTATATAGGTACTGGGGTAGCCCACCGTAGTCTCCTTCCATTAGTCCATAGAAGTATGTCCACTATGTTCCCCTCAAATCACATACACCACTAGGGGGGCACGGTCGTGGCAAGTACACTCTATGAATAGGATACCTGAGTCCCTAACTCAGGTCTGATATCCCATAAACGATCCCCATTACACAGAACACCCACATAAAAGTAATCGAACTTGGGCTACCTTCTTTCATACTTTGGTGTTTCCTCACACTTAACTCCCTTATTAGAGGAGTGATCCTAGTTGATGTTACTGCAACATGATTTTCTCTCTTTAATGAGAGTAGTTTGTTTTTGTAGCCTTGGGGAGTTGACTTACACAACCTAACCTAAGACTTTATCCTAAACTAATATGTGTATATCTTGAAAAGAGTCGCTAATCAATTTTATTATGAGATTTATTTTAAAGGTACTTTATTAATGTGTTTAGAAGGGTGTTTGAATATGAAGTTAGTGAGATTTGACTTAAACCATGCAGAAATATGCTCTTTGTTTTTCTTTCAATGAAGAGTAATTCTATAATGAGATACTAACATACATCATTTCTCATAATAAACAAACAAAATGCAAGTTCCAATACACCTAGAAAATTTAGATAATGATACTCAAATTTCATGCACACTATTGAAATGAACATCAAGCAAATTAAGCAAATAATCACTTCTTCTTCTTTTTCTCTTTCAACATTCCAACAGATGCAAGCCAAAATAAATTTCAAAATAAAACATGAATGCAACCATAATAACCATAGCTTGAGATGACATGAAGATTAAGACACAAACAAGATAAAAAAAAGCAACAAGAATCAAAATAAAAGGGATAGAACAAACTTTAACCGTGCTAACAAAGTATAACATGCCAATATAGTGAATTAAAGGTAGGGGTGGAAAATTGTACATAAGGGCTAGACAATTTTATAACCCTATGGTGTCAACTATAGACAATGTTACACATTTTTAACTCAGAATAAGAGGGTTTGGGTCAGAGAAAAGTTATTAGATCAGTTAAATTATTAAGCATGCAAAAAATGGATAGGAATTAAAGTAGGGAAAGATCAAAGAGATGAAATTTAGGAGAGGGAAAAATAATCTGAAAAGAATAATTCTTGCTAGTGAAGTCGCCAATTCTGTTATAGGTATTTGTGCTTTGTAGGATGAACAAAAATCCCTCAGGTTCTCCCAAAAACTGAGGGTAGACATCGTAAGGGAAATATGGATATATGGCTTGATATTTTTAGAAATGAAAGAAGAAAAGAAGATATTGATAAGATAAGTGGAAGATAACCCTGTGAGTCCTCGCACATAGGTCTGTTGGAGTGATCAGTGTAGCTGGGAAGTGCTCCAAAAACCTCGTCTTGCACATAAAGAATAACAAACAAATTATTCACAACATAATAATAGTATCAATCAAAACCATTATACATTACTAAATAATTCATGGAAAACCAAACTTCGAAATAATAATTAGTTAAACACAATAGCAAAGATTATGAACAATAAGCAAGAACAAACAATCTGTCTCTATTAAATAAATGAAGGACTATTACAACCATCATATGTAGTTGTAGCAACACCTCCTCTAGCTCATAGCTCCAAAACTCTCTCTCTAAAGTTATATCTCAACAACATAACAATACAAGAATTCCCATCCCTTTCTCCATGGCCAAGCCTCTAATATATAGGCAAGTGGAGGATGAATATTTCCAAATTCCTCCTTTCTATCAACTTTTTAGATGATTTAATATATAGGAAAAATATTCCTCATGATTTATGGCTCTTTCCGATTTTGTATACTTTGTTTCTTAGTAAAAGGCTCCAGATGATGATAAATAGATCAAATTCCACGATATGAGTTTCCGTAAGTGAAAAACTGTGTCAAAGTTTAGTTAACTCTCAAGTTTTTTTCATTATGAGGTAGTGAGAATTCACTAACACAAGTTAGATGAAGGGAACAAAGTGTTATAGACTAGGTTAATGTTTTCCTCATGGTACAACTTATGTTATAGTATTAAATAGGCCAGAAAAAAGGGGTGTAAAGGGGTGTATTTCAAGCAAAATCATAGTATTCTCCTCTGAGTTGAAGAGGAGGTATTTTCATGTATAACACAAGGATCCATGTTTTAAAACTTATTCCATTAATTTTACTCATTTACACAAAAATAACTAATAAATTTATTGATTTTATGTTATTTTAATTCTTTTACCCAATTATGTGAATGTGATTTTTTTTCATTCATTTTACCCATTCAGGTCATGATAATTTAAACTATAGTCTAACTTATAGACGAAATATCCCTTTTTATGACATTTTTTCTAGTTAATTTTAATCAAAATCCAGTAGAGAATTTTAAAATCCTAATTTTGAGTTGTTTAATTTATATAATTTGAGTGCCCTAAGGGTTTTTAGGGTGATGAATCCATTTATGCATTCAAAAATTTATTTTATGCAACAAAAACTCACATTTTCACTTGAAATTATATCATGAGATTCTGGTAAAAAGTTTATTTCATCTATAAGTTAGACTATGACATATTTTAATAAACCATTTTTTTACAAGGAAAATTTTAGGCATTGGGAATGATCCAAGGAAATAAGTTGGCCTCCCTCTCAACTCGAAGAAAAAACTGAAGTTACTAATACTAAGTCAACCATCAGTATATAGTAGCTTAATACCACAAAGTTACCAATACTAGGTCAACCATCAATATATAGTAGCTTAATACCACAATATAGTTATCTTTTTTGAGAGGTTAAACATGTCAATTTGTGAGACTTGAACCTAAATGTGGAGGATAACAACTATTATACTTTCTACCAGACCACACAAGATAAACTCAATTTTCTAATAAAACAACCTAAATCTATCATAATTATGGATTTACCAAGGACTGAGAGAGATAAAATCTCTGAAGATTTAAATCTTTCCTCATGTTTTTCATTCAAAAATGATGTTTGCACCTTGAGAGATTTGACTCCTCTCGAAGATTGATAGATATGAAGTTAATATGGAACTAGGTTAGTTTAAAATATATATAATATTTCTTCATGCCTTGAAATAGCCTATATTATATGAGAATACCATTGGAAAAGCCATGCATTCTCAAACCCTCGAGTCTAAAACCTGTCAAAAGTTTAAATAAATTTAAATCATTTTACTTTAAATCTAAGAAATTTGATTTTATTTTATTTTAAAAGTTTGACCTCTCCACCTTTAATGTTTTATATTTTTATTTTATGCCTTTATTTTGATCGACTCAAAATGTTTACAAAACATACAAAAACATTACAACATCTCTTCGATACTAGGAGAGATACTAGGAGACAGAGCAAAGCTTGATTCAACCATTTAATTATGAATTATTTCAACCAATTTACACATTAAAATGGAAAATATTTAACATATAATCTATTTATAAATTGTTTCCACTCAATCTACCTAACTAAATAGAAATTATCTAATAAATCATATGTTGATAGAATGCTTTAATTAATTATTTTAATAAATAATTATTTAATTCACTAGCCATTCTTTCAACCTTTTTCCCAAAAAAAATAATATTGAAAATAGTTAAATCTTAATTTGGTCAAATATTGTTTGAGGATATCAAATATAATAACTATTTTATTATAAACAAGATAGGCTGTGGGGCAGCAAGTCCCTGCCCCCAGCCAAGTGAGATCTGCGGAAACACCTGCCCCTGTACACATCAAAGTCCATGTGCATGACTATGATTCGATCAAAACAGTAAAGGCCTCAAATCACAGACCCATCAAAGCTCTTCTGAAAATCAATCTCTACAGCTCCACACAACCACGGAGTTGGCTTCTCCGCATTTTACTGGGAACTTTCAGAGTGGGGTGTTCAACCATACATGCTCTTCGGTTCTTTACAAAGTCCCTATTATCTGGGAAAACGAATGGAAGAAAAGCTATGCACAGAATGATGGAGAAGCCAACTCAGTAAAATGCGGAACTTTCAGAGTGGGGTGTTCAACCATACATGCTCTTTGGTTCTTTACAAATTCCCTGTTATCTGGGAAAACGAATGGAAGAAAAGCTATGCACAGAATGACAGAGAAGCCAACTCAGTAAAATGTGAAATCCGTGGTTGTGTGGAGCTGCAAGTCCTTGCCACTAGCCTATTATATTAATATTCAATATTATAAGCTAAGTGCCAACTTGGATTTCACATCAAATTATATGACACAATTAAATAAGAAACGTCCGGTTGGCTTCTCAACATAATGGTATGTGACGAATTTAACATGAATAATACACAATATAAATTAATATTCAATATTAAAAGCTAAGTGCCAAGTTGGATTTCACATCAATTTAAATGACACAATTAAATAAGAAACGTCCGCTTGGCTTCTCAACATAATGGTCTGGATATTCACATAAGTTAAAAAATTTTAATCATCGGGAACATAAGGAAGAATTGTATAGAAAAACATCGTAAATACATCGAAATAATTTTTCAATACTTAATTGATGCTTGACAAATTTGTGGGAAATCACACCATGATTGCATGCAACCCACGTTGCAGCCTGATACAACCCACGTTGCAACAAGTTGAAATGGATTTAAAAAGCTAGGATTGAATCACCACTCCTTTGAACCCCTTATTATTGTTCTAAAACCACCAAGGGCACGCCCAGCCTCCAACAATGCCCTGGCCCAACAACGCCCTCGCTTTCCTCCACAAGATAGAAGTTTCATGAGATATGACTGCTAAAGGCTAAAGGGTGCAAATATGACGGTGGCATATCCAGTTCCAGTAGCATACCCATAAGCACATAAAGCACACGTTGAAGAGGCAGCAGTTGATCGAGTTGAAGCAGTCGTAGAAGTTGCAATTGCAGGTCCAGCATAAGCAGTTCCAGTCCTTATGGGTTCATATCCCTAGCCATTTTATCCAATATCTATAGCACCAGCATAAGGGTGATCCAATACTAGTAGATCCGTCAGCATTATTACTTGCTGCCTGATATAAGAAATTTTCAATCTTTCAACTTATGCCTATTATTGATGGAGGATGACAATTATTTCTATGGAGACAACCCCGGAGAGAAGAAATACACTCCCCAAGATTGTTGGAATATTTGAAATTCCAGAACAATAATAGAGAGAATAAACTCCCGTCTATAACACAGAGAAATTAATAAAATTTCACTCACAGAGAACATAGTTTCAACTCAGAAAAAAAAATATATATCATAAAAAAATCTGTTACAAATTCTTCCTCTAACAGAGGGATAAAAAGACGTGACCGCTGCTACAACACAGTGCATAGAGAACACTTTCTTGTCTCTCAAAATAAAACACTGTGTCTCTTTCTGAAAAAATATGCTGGTGTGTATTTTTTAAAATAACGCACTGTTGTGCAAAAATGGCTCTGTTCTATATCAAAATAAAACATTACAACTATAGGCTCTCAGGCCTCTCTTTTATAAGTGGCGTGCACATTATAAAATATTAAACATAAAACATATATGCGTCAGGTCCATGACTTAAAACATAAAACAAACAAATAAATTTTGTGATTGTGTGATATTGCGATGTGCGATGGGATCGCATCGCAAATATCTGCGATCAAACATATGGCGGAACAACAAAAATGCGATTTGCGATGTTGCGATCTACGTGATGGCACGATCGCGCGATCACATCGCGGCTTTCAACCAGTGCAACACATATATACGACATACGTTTGTGCGATGATGCGATTTGCGATCGCATCGCAAATATGATATACAACGCCGCGTGGTCTATGGGACCTACGAGCCTTCTGCTTTATGGGAGGGTGATTGTTTATATATATAACATATATATTTGTTCGTTCCACATGCGGAACTTGCCATATCAACAAGACACTTTGCTGGAATATCTTGCGATTTACCGCCTCTACCATTACTCCGCCGATTTAAATTGGTAAGGCTTTAAAGTCTATTCCAATCTGTAATCAAAGCTCTACCTGCTGGCATGACTTTGAGTCTTGGCCATTAACTCTGCTGTTAATGAAAAACGGCTACTTCCTTATAAAATATCGAAAGGATCAAATCCCAACTGTTCTGTACTGCACCTGTGAAGCTTTCCAATCCTTTTGCAATTTGTTCAAGACTGCAGGCAACCGCTTTAGCCTTGACTTCAATGTGTTGCAATATTTCACTTCTGCATTTACTGTTGATTGACTTCAGCAGTTGGAATTAATTTCCAACACTCCCCCTTAATTTCAACTACTGGGCTTTTTTGCATACCTAGGCATTTCCGAAAATGTTCAAAGCTTTTCTACATAAGTGGCTTTGTGAGGATATCTGCAAATTGGTCCTCCATTCTGCAATGTTGCAAAACTATCTCACCATTGTTAACCAATTCACGTATGAAGTGTAACTTGGTGTCAATGTGCTTTGTTCTTTTATGAAAAACTGAATTTTTGGACAATGCAATAGCAGAGCTATTGTCACAAAAGATCACTGTCCCTTTTACCTATTCTTGGCCTAAACTTCTCAACATTTTTCTCATCCAAATTTCTTGACACGCTGCTGCTGTAGCTACCACATATTCCGCTTCTGTTGTAGACAATGCTACAATGGGCTGTTTCAAAGAAGCCCATGAAATGGCTCCTGAACCCATGTGAAAGACATAACCGGAAGTGCTCTTCCGATCATCAACACTTCCAGCCCAATCGCTGTCAGTGTATCCAGCTAAATCTGAACATTCTGAAGCAGTATATAAAATACCAAACCTTTTAGTACCTTTAACATACCTCAGAATTCTTTTTGCTGCTTGCCAATGTGCATCCTTTGGCTTTTCCATGAATCTGGAAATCAAACTAACAGCATGCATTATGTCCGGCCTAGTTGCAGTCAAATACATAAGGCTGCCAACTATGCTCTTGTATAAACTAGGGTCAAAATCCTTGCTGCTGTCCTCTCTACTGAGTTTTAATCCCATCACTGTGGGAGTGATTGCTGCTTTGCTCTCCTGCATGTTAAATCTTTCAAGCACCTCATTAACATACTTTTCCTATGAGCTAAAAATCCCACTTTCATCTTGTTCTACTTCTATTCCCAAGAAGTATCTCAAAAAATCCATGTCAGTCATTTCAAATTCTTCTTTCATGACTATTTTAAAATTTTCAATAAGGCAATCATCATTACCTGTGAAAATAACATCATCAACATACAAGACTACAATCAAGATTTTACCATATTTTTCTTTGATGTAGAGGGTGGGTTCTCCCTCACACTTTTCAAATCCATTTTCTAGTACATATGAATCTATCCTACTGTACCATGCTCTTGGCGCTTGCTTCAGCCCATAAAGAGCTTTCTTCAACTTGCACACTTTGTGTTCTTGGCCTTTCTTTTCATAGCCGAGAGGTTGTTCAATGTAAACCTCTTCCATTAACACTCTGTTTAGGAATGCTGACTTCACGTCCATTTGGTAAACTTTCCACTTGTTTTGTGCTGCTATGGACAGCACTGCCCTCACGGTTTCCATTCTAGCAACCGGTGTGAAAGTTTCCTCATAATCTATCCCGTGCTTCTGCTTATATCCTTTGACAAAAAGTCTTGCCTTGTGTCTTTCTATTTTTCCTTCAGCATTACTCTTGGTCTTGTAGACCCATTTAATACCAATGATATCTTTACCTTTTGGGAGTTCAACCAAATCCCAAGTCTTCTTTCTTTCTATGGCATTTATCTCCTCATCCATAGCTTCTATCCATTTCTCATCCTTGATAGCTTCTTCGAAATGAACAAGATCATCAACATGAAAATATAAAGCAAACAAAGAATTGATACCTTAATTTGCTATATCTTGTTCATAAATATCTTTCAAACTTATGAATTTCTTACCTCTTTCATTAGGTGTACAAATGCTTGAAGAAGCACTTGAATTTCCTCCTTGTGGTGTGCTTGGAGAAGCACTATCATTTTTCCTCAAGGGTGTACTCTACTGCTCTTGTGTTGGTGCTGCTATTTGGGGATGTATTTCAGCCAACTCATCATCATTTTCATCATGAGCTAAATAGTGTTTAACATTCATTGTTTTCTCTATGCTTCCATCCCAAGCTTCCTCTTCAATGAACTGAACATCCCTGCTCACAATAAACTTCTTGCTGGATGGGTTATATAACCTGTATGCCTTGGATTCTTCACTGTATCCAATGAAAATACATTTCTCCCCCTTGTTGTCCAACTTATTCCTTAGCTGATCCAGAATGTGTGCATAAGCCACACATCCAAAAACCTTCATGTGTGTGACACCTTGCTTTGTGCCACTCCATGCCTCTTCCGGCACTCTGTTCATCACTACTTTTGTGGGGCATCTATTCAAAATGTACGCTGCACAATGTACAGCTTCAGCCCAATAATCATTACGCAAATGCTTTTCCTTTCACATACTCCTTGCCATGTCCATTATGCTTCTATTCTTCCTTTCAGCTACTCCATTTTGCTGCAGAGTATATCTAGTTGTAAACTGCTTTCGAATACCATTTTCTCTACAAAAACGTAGAAAATATTTAGAGATATACTCACCTCCTCTATCAGTCCTTAAGACTTTGATATGTAGCCCACTTTGTTTCTCAACAAGTGCTTTGAAATTGCAAAATTTTTCAAACACTTCACTTTTGTTTTTCAAAAAGTAAACCCAAGTTTTTCTTGTAAAATCATCTATGAATGTTAAGATATAGTGGTTGTTAGCAAGTGATGGAGTTTGCAACGGTCCACACACATCTGAGTGGACAATATCTAAGGGTGCTTTTGCCCTTATGCTTTTCCCGGAAGGAAAACTTTCTCTGTGTTGTTTCCCTAAGATACAACCTTCACAAAGGCTGTCCGGTTTCTCTATCAATGGTAAACCACTTACCATTCCTTTTCTGTTCAATAGATTAAGACCTCCAAAGTTGAGATGTCCAAATCTCAAGTTCCATAACCAATTATCATCTTTTGGTTCGCTTTGGAAAGTCTCTTGTGCAACTGTTGCTTTCTCTTCACCATTCTTCAAATCTTCTCTCATTCTGAGAGGGAACATCCTGTTCCTTGTTATCTTCACTTCAGCAATACATTGATTGCTGGGTGGTTTATCCATGATGGTACAAACATCATCCTCAAAGAAAATTTTATACCCCTTATGGACAAGCTGTCCAATACTTAAGAGATTACACTTCATTCCTGGAACATAATAAACATTTGCTATGGATTTCTTTGCACATAATCTTGTTAAAACATTTACATCTCCTTTTCCCATAACAGAAATTTTTCTATCAGTTCCTAGTGTGACTTGTGATTGCACACTTTCATCTAATATAGAAAACATTGCTAAGTTTCCTGTCATATGGTTACTGCAACCGGAGTCTAGAAACCATAAATCTTCACTTTTTTCTTCAGCCATATTACAAGCTAAAAACAAATTGTTTTGGCTGTTATTTTCCTTAGTGAAATTTGCACTAGTTTTACTTGCCATATCTTGCTGCTTCTTTCTACATTCATTAGCATAATGACCATATTTTTTACAATGGTAACATTGGACATTGGATTTATCATATCTTTGTCCTTGAGCATTCTGTTGACCACTTTGTTGGCTGTTGTCTTGGCTGTGGCTATGACTTTGACTGCTGCACCTTCCATGTGAATGTGAAGGGTTGTTCCGTCCACCTCTGTTTTGGCTTCTGCCTCTTCCTCTTTTGTTTCCTCTGCCTTGCCCTCTTCCTCTTCCGAAAGAAATATGGGTCTTAAAAGCATGTTCTAGAGATGAGTTTTCACTCCTACCCAATCTCTGTTCATGGGTCATCAGTGATGCATGTAACTCATCTACTGAAAAATTTGTGAGATCCTTAGTCTCCTCTATGGTGGTGACAATCACATCAAATCTTGAGGGTAAACTTCTCAAGAGTTTTTCCACAATCCTCTTGTCTTCAAGAGTCTCTCCATGAGATCTTATTTGTGTGACCATTCCAATCACATGAGTGAAGAATGAGTCAATAGTATCTGACTATTTCATACTGAGAGTCTCAAAGTCTCTCCTCAGCAACTGAATTTTTGCTGTCTTCACTTTCTCCATAACCTGATAAGTTGTCTTGAGAGTTTCCCATGCTTCTTTGGATCTCTTAGTTGCTGCTATCCTTAGAAACACACTCTCATGCACTGCTTGATACAAAAATAAAAGAGCCTTAGCATCTTTCTTCTTATTTCTCTTCAGAATATCTCTTTCCACCTGAGTTAACATATTAAAGTCATGTTCATCTACTGGCTCTTCAAAGCCTTCCTCAACAAATTCCCATAAATCTTGGGAGACAAATAATGCCGTCATAGTTATTGACTAGTAGTCATAATTTTTCCCATTAAATTGTGGGAGATGGATATTTCCCATACCCATACCAGTGTTGGCTCCAGCCATTCTGCACTCTTAACTATGATTCAAAAACACTTGACTGTGTGTTTAAATTAACTCACTGTTCTGCAACAGTAACACAAAAAATTGTATAGATAAATACCTTTGGATTCTTCTTGTCTAAGTCTTTACACTGTTGGAGAAGCTTCTGCAACAAAGAACTCCTTTCCTTCAGCTTCTTTGATCTTAAAAGAGCCTGGACTAGCTTTGATACCATGTTGGAATATTTGAAATTCCAGAACAATAATAGAGAGAATAAACTCCCCTCTATAACACAGAGAAATTAATAAAATTTCACTCACAGAGAACAGAATTTCAACTCAGAAAAAAAATATATATCATAAAAAAATCTGTTACAAATTCTTCCTCTAACAGAGGGATAAAAAGACATGACTGCTGCTACAACACAGTGCACAGAGAACACTTTCCTGTCTCTCAAAATAAAACACTCTGTCTCTTTCTGAAAAAATACGTTGCTATGTATTTTTTAAAATACCACACTACTGTGCAAAAACGGCTCTGTTCTATATAAAAATAAAACATTACAACTATAGGCTCTCGGGCCTTTCTTTTATAAGTGGCATGCACATTATAAAATATTAAACATAAAACATATATGCGTCGGGTCTGCGACTTAAAACATAAAACAAACAAATAAATGTTGCGATTGTGCGATATTGCGATGTGCGATGGGATCGCATAGCAAATATCTGCGATCAAACATATGGCGGAACAACAAAAATGTGATTTGCGATGTTGCGATCTACGCGATGGCACGATCACGCGATCGCATCGTGGCTTTCAACCAGCGCAACACATATATACGACATGTGTTTGTGCGATGATGCGATTTGCGATCGCATCGCAAATATGATATACAACGCCGCGTGGTCTATGGGACCCACGGGCCTTTTGCTTTATGGGAGTGCAATTGTTTATATATATAACATATATATTTGTTCGTTCCGCACGTGGAACTCGCCATATCAACAAGACACTTTGCTGGAATATCTTGCGATTTACCGCCTCTGCCATTACTCCACCGATTTAAATTGGTAAGGCTTTAAGGCCTATTCCAATCTATAATCGAAGCTCTGCCTGCTGGCGTGACTTTGAGTCTTGGCCATTAACTCTGCTGTTAATGAAAAATGGCTACCGCCTTATAAAATATCGAAAGGATCAAATCCCAATTATTCTGTACTGCACCTGTGAAGCTTTCCAATCCTTTTGCAATTTGTTCAAGACTACAGGCAACCACCTTAGCCTTGACTTCAATGTGCTGCAATCTTTCACTTCTGAATTTTTTGCTGATTGACTTCAGCAGTTGGAATTAATTTCCAACACAGATCTCTGACCCAATGGGACCCTGAACAGAGAATACTGTGGTGAGAATTTCCCCATGAGCATTCACGTACGCATTTATCAAGTATTCTATACGGCTACACATTATATGGGTACCAGGTTCTTGACGCAAAACGTTATTCTGCCGGCGATCGGGAATCACAATAATAATAACATGATCTTCAATTCTCAAGAAAACGATTTCCATGATAAATCTGATTACCCAAAGAAAGAATACAATTTTTAGATACTTTTGACAAAGAGGGGTATTATAATTAGTTTTTATTATAATAATGGACATCACACTCTGTTTTTAAATGCTAATGCAAATTTATGCAAGATCCTCTTGGTTTCTATTTGCTATCCAAACCTCCATTGCAAGTAGAATGGCACTTCGTCATGCAACGCACCTTTGAATCCCTACTTATTACCTTACTTGGCCGAGTCCGAAGTAAAATGGTTCAAACTCGCATAGGTAAGGTCATTCTTTTCTAAATATTTTTGCACAATTTTGAAACTCGTGTTATGGGTGAAGTAATTAATAAGTGAAGCACGAAACTTTATTTTTGTTTACCTAGTTTTACTTCTTCTCCTTCTCAAATCCAGAAGGAAAGTCTCAGATTTCTAAGACCGAAATGGCTTCCCTTCACATTGTATATGAAGATGATAAAAATAGCTTCTCCTGATCAATATTTTTCAGTAGATGCTAGTGGAGGAGACTTCAGAAACTTGGATATGCTGAATAGCTAATTCATTTTAACAATTTGCATTCTGTGTCTTGGGATATAACAGAAATGCACAATCTTAGTAATGATTCCTACTTTCTCACTCTTTACTAAATTCTTAGTATTTCCTACTATGATTCATAAAAATTCTTATTATTGTCTATTGTGATTCATGAAACCTAGAACTCTGATTCATAAAAACCAAGTAGAGTTTTGTATTAGAAAAATAGTTTAAACAAAAAAAATTCTTACTATTGTCTACTGTGATTCATAAAAAATCTTATTATTGTCTATTGTGATTCATAAAACCCATTAAAATTGATTGAACCCTATGAAAAAAGAAAACATCATTAGAATTCAATTTTCTGTCCACCCACCACTCTGAAAAATAAGTTAAAACCGATTGCATGAATGGAGTATTCAAAATAGAGTTCCCTAAAGCTGAAAAAGAAAGCTGAAATAGAAATTCAGTGCTTTTGTGAATTTCCTTCAATAAATAGTTACCAAGTAAATTTAGCTTCCGAAAATAAATAGTTACTCTGAGGAAAAATAAGAAAAGAAAAACAAGATAAAGAACAACATATCGATTTTACGCCAATGATCTTCATTTTTTTCCGAGGCAGTTCACTAGAAACAGTGGGATTTATTAGCGTTTAATAATTGCTTCAAATATATTACCAGTACCTGTAATGAAGAAGTGGCTCTCCTGCAACTTCTGCAGCTTCTCATCGAAATACCTGTAGAAATCATCATCAAGTTGGAACTGCAACTTCTCATGTGAATACCTATAGAAACGAAGTTGAAACCGGTGAGGTTTTGATGCTCACTTACCTGTTATGTTATGTTTGCATGACAATGTTTTAGGTAAATAATTGTTCTCGTAGCGTTCATGACAATGTAGGTGGCTCTGCATGATAATGCATGATAATGTAGGTGGCGCTGCATGAGAATGTAGGTGGTAGTTTTTCAGGAGTAGCGAAATTTTTTCAGGAGCAGTGAAAGTTTGAAAGTGAAGGTCTTGTTATGTATTGTATTTCAATAACATTAAATGTTTTAAACTAATGTCAACATTAGTTTACCTTTTGTTCTCTTAAAATGTGAAAGGGTAATATAAGCTATGATTTTAGCCTCCCTGTCTCGGGAAGAGGCCAAATAAGACGGAAAACACATTGCCTTATGTGATCCGTTAAAAATTTTGATTAAAATTAAGCTATCCATAATATTAATAGGTGAAATGAGGGTTAAAAATCAGTTATCATAAGTACTGATGGCCAAACTAATGCTACAGACTACTTTTCAATTACTATAGTCCCTGCCTTAGCTGCAGGTGGCAGGGACTAATAAGAAATATATTCATCATTTTATCATTAAAATTCCAATTTCTTGAGTTCTGCCATATTTTGAGTTTTCACATCCTTTATCCCTTTGCTACCCAAGACGACATTTTGGAAGTAGGATTAAAAAAAAAAAACCTTCCAAAAAGTCTTCATTTTGTGTCTCTTCCGTAAGTGTTAATATTATACAAGCTTTTCTATTAAACCCATGGGAGTAAATTGTGTTGTTTTTCCCTTCTTGTTTTTTAGTAGGATTTTTTTTATTTCATATACGTTCACAATTTCCATTATTGATTGTTCCACTAAATACAATCTCTATATCGTGTTTCTGGCTAACATTTATTGAAACCTCTAATAACTAACAAGAGCTCGGCTGATGCAAACCAACTTCTTTTAAACAATATTTTCACTTTAAAAAAATGAAATTAAATGAAATAAATCAACCTTATTACTGGACCAAAAAAATTCAACACTCATGCATCTTCAAACAATCGACCAATGCAAGTCAACATTCATGCACGTGCAAATAATCAACACTCTCAAGTTAACAACACACATATTAAACAAAGAAATCAATCCCACACAAGGCAATAACTCATGCATGTTCATACAAACAAACTCTCATGCATGTGTAAATTCTTCAACTCTCTCACAAGAAAAATCATAAGTACAAGAACCCCATTCATATATACATGTACTTAAAGAGCTGAAATGAACAAATTTTTCTGCAATAATAGTGAGCAAGATACTCCACTTTCAAACACCTTCCTGGCGTAAACATGCAACATGGATTAAATTGGAAAATTAATGCATCAAACATAAAAAGACATGCAAGGCCTTCAATTGGATAAGAAATCTAACCATCTCTTAACAAACCATTTCAATGGCGATTATTTGAGTTGCACATCATCATGTGAATCATCCTGACCCACATCGATTATGAAATCCTATTTTCCATTCTTGTCAAGATCTCTCTCCACCTTCTTCAAATTTCATGGATGACTTGTTGGATACAAAGTCCAACACTTGTCTACAATATGACATTTCTTATGGAAATGAGTGCAAAACAATTGCATATTCTTTTCAACACGGTTTCCATTATCTGATGGACCTTTGGCTCTCTGCCTCCTTTTCTTTGAAAGTTTCTTGTGCATGGCTATCTTCTTCCAACATCTTGGAACATTATGGCTATTCAAACGACAAAAGGAACATGCAACATTTCTCCAAATAGTATGTGAGAATTCGTCATGTTTATCATAATCAAAAGCAACTTGATTAAAAGCAGATTTATACCTTGAACATTCACCTTTGTCACCTTCTTCAGGAGATGAATTTAATGAGGTAGTGGCTATCTTCATAATACCACAATGAATTCAATGACTTTATAGCTTTCAACACCCTCTTGTTCGCCATCCTCATTAGCTACATGCTTATGAGCATCTTCCTGCAAATTGGGTGTGAAACTTTTTCATTCATCATGAGCACAATATTCACAAGCTTGAGGTAATGAACATGAAATGAAATTCCTTATTGTAACACCTTCATGTGCCTCCTTAGCTTTATATCATTCTCCATCATGTTTTCCATAACCAAGATCCAAATAACTAGTCCTTTCATCAACAACAATTGGCTCAACTATGCCTTGTGCATGTTTTCCTAACCCTTTACCTTCATAGCCCATTTTCATTAATAATTTGGACCCTATTCCTATAGTGTGTCTTTCAAAAGCATGTACACATTCATCTTGAGAATAAATAGAAGATAAAGTTGATTTTCATACCTCTTTTTCATGCACATACTTGGCTAATTTTTCCTTTACATCATGGAGCTGAGTCTCCATCTCATGCATATTTTCAAGAAGCTCTTGATTCTCCTCCTTCATGGAAATCAAATTCTCCTAAAGTGTAATCCTCTCCCTCTTATCTTTATACATCTCTTGGACCATATCATTCATGATTTAGAGATTCTACAACATCTCTTTATCAAAGAGTTTTGTTATGGAAGATTGACTAGAAGTAGTGTTTAATGAAGCTGCCATCACACCTATAATGTGTGCAAAGTTTATTTGTTGTGATTTGAGAACTGAGCTCTCAATCTTGACATTTTTGTTCACACATAAACTTGCACACAGTTAAATTCTCCTTGCACAAATTCAAAAAAAAATAGCTAATTATTCTAGCTAACCTTAGCTAAAATGAGATAAACTATGCTCTGATACAAATTTGATCTGAAAATGGGAAAACTAGTTTTGATGTGCTAGCTCCCTCATCAGTTAAATAAAATTGTGTTTATGATCGTCTCAAGTTAGCCAATTGTGAAGGGGTTTATGTGTCAAGTTTTAAGTGTCTTTTATGAGAAATTTATGAGTTAATTAGTTGTTAAAAACTCATGTACGAAAATAAAATGCAAAGATATAAGACACAGGAAACAAATTACAAAATAGATGATAATGGAGCTCATCCTCATTGGCTACATCTCCATGGACCTACTTCAACTGGCTAGGCCCTCTTGGGATAAATGGTCAAATTTCTGGTTACAAGAACCTGCACTGCTCCAATGGCTTTGAAACCTTCTCCATTGTCTTCAGAAGACTCGGAAACCCCAAAAATGACTATTCAATCTCTGAAAATGGTTTCCAGATGATCTAGGCTTGACCTCCTCCCCTGGTGGCCCTTCGCTTATTTAATATTAAAAGTGGAAAAAACACTTTCAAAAGTGTTCCAACTCCTCTATAGCCTATTCCATTGTGCTCAAAGCATCAACGTCATCTAAGAATGGCTCTTCTTGAGCCAAAATTAGTTGAAATTTTCTCCATATATGCTTAATTTAATTTTTCCCTGGAATCCTCCTCCAATACTGGAGAGAACTCCAGTTAACACAGTCAAAATAGGGATTCTGCCGAAAGTGGCGGAGTTCACCAAAACTACTGCTATTATAATGTTGGTTTAATTAGCAGTTACACTGTAATTAATGGTGGATAAACCCCTATCAACTGCGCATAAGTGTGTTTTCATTAAACAAGGTTTAACAACCTTAAACCTAGAATATATCAATTAATTTGCAATTAATAATTTAAACTCCGCCATTTAATCTTATGCTACTCTTGTGGTTTTCGTTCCCTGGTCATATGGGGAGGGGGATAGCCCCCTCCAAATCCCTACAATATATTCTAGTCAACATTTACTAGAATCTAAACTCCATATATGTCAATTCTGGAGTGGCTCAGTGGTGAAATGTATGGTTGGCATGAGAGAGATTCTGGGTTCAACCCCGACCCCCACATATTAATTTTGTTCCCAACAATATATGCCCATACCGAAGGTTGAAAACTTTGGTTAATTAAATAATTCGGCCTGAATTATATGCAAGCTTTCCATAGTTTAAAATTTTGGATATAATAAACTAACACCAAATTTGATATATAACATGAAATTTGACCATGTAGTTTCACTCCAAACATTGGATAGGGTCCACCATAAGGGGCATGTGTCAGCCCCTGGCTACACCACGTGTCCACCTCTGGTTGGACCATTCCAACCAAAAAAAATTATCATTCAACCTTAGGAGAAATTGTAAAAAAAAAATCACCTCCAAATTTCACTGGTGAATCCTCTTATGGCACTTGTCATAGTGTGATTGGACGAAATGGGAGGAAAACCCAATTTTTTTTCCTTTGACCATGTTTGACCCTTTTTTTGAAAATTCTCTTGTTTGAGACAACGATAACCAGGCTATAACTTTCACCTACTGACTCTGTTTTGAGTGAAAGAAATTGCGTCAGATTCCTGGGGACAGGCCGGATCCGGTCATTTTAGTTTGGTGCGATTCTGAGAACTTTGAATTTTTGGCAAATTTTTGCCCCTAATGAAGATTTTGATCATAGAGAAAACTTAGAATTCATAAAATCAATCATCCTATTACACGTCAATTCGGGCATCATCCCAAAACACTTATCAGAATCCATTAGGGTTTATCATACTCTGAATTAGTTACTACATGCCCTAAACAATGTTGATCAGCAGTTGTCATTGATGTCAACCCAAGCAGCACCAGGGGCTAACCCAATATTGCATGGGAATTTTGACCTAAAAATTTAATATATTCTGGGTCAATAATTCTTTTGATGTTTTCTACTTGTCGAGATGTTTCCGTTGATATATGGCACGCCATGTAATTCTTCACGGTTTGAGAGATATTCATGTTTGAACTTTGTACCCCCAGTTAGTGGGCTAAAACCCCTTGGGGTTGGGGCATGGGTCATTGAAAAGTTATAATTAATATTTTTTAAGCTCCTAAATTCCCTCCCATGTTCAGTTGTTGAAGCCCCTCTCAACTTAAGCATTCATATAAAATGTGATCTTCATTTCCTCCTTAGGCAAGGGATTTTGCCATTTGAAACAGGTCATCTTGGGATTTTCGCTCTAAACGTTTTTCTACGAAGGCTCAGAAGCTGAAAATTTTATGAGGTGAAGCCGAAATCCTGAGGAAGCTGCAGTAACAATTTCAGATCAAAGTGCGCAATATTTTTGGAGATATGATCTGTGGAAGTCAAGGTTTTTGTAGGCTCCTGAAATTCATCTCAAATAAGTGACCTTGGTAAAATCATCATAAATCTCTCTCTGAGTATCGGACTGGAATTCCGTAGAATGTGGTAGATAGTGCACAGTCTGTACTTTTCTCTCTATCACTTCCAGAGGCAAATGAAGAAAAATGACACGTGTCACGCCATACAATTGTGCTCTGCTGAAACAGTCCATAATTAGGGCATTGTGAGAAATTGGGTATAAATATCTCTTGAAGAATCCAAATTGGGTCAGACCTATGGCATTGGAAATATGAATCAGAAGACTACTACAAGACTGAAAATTAGATATTGAGGATCTGAAATAACATAGATACACTAGATGCAATATCAAGCTCCTAGAAGGCAAGAAAAATCTAGATCATGTGTTGTCAAGGATTGCAAAGGACCAGACTTTCTACAGCAGAAAAGCAAAGCAATGTGCAGCAGAGGGTAGCATGACAAGAGCAGCAACCAAGGTGCATAACAACAGCAATAAGTTCATCATATGAAGTCTTCAAGTGGGCAGCACTGCATATAATCATTGTAAAGGTATCATTGTACTTGGTCATTATAAATACATTATTGTAAAAATTGTACTTGTATCTATCTGCCAAGGGTTGAAGAGGCAGTGCTGGGAGGTCTAGGATCATCGTTAGGTGGTTGTGTCAAATTTGGGGTCATGGTCTAGTATATCTTCTTCTTCTACATCATTTGATATCATTGTAAAGTGGACCATTTTCCCTAGTACGAGAGTCCATTCTTATTTTATTATTCTATAGGGTGGTATGGTGGTGCTAGGGTGAGTTGTAGCTCATTGGCTATTGGGGCATCCGTTCAGTTGACTACTGAAGAATCTTGGGCATTGGAGCATCCATCTAGTGGGAGCTGGAGAAGAATGCTTTTCTAGATTCTAGGAAGTTGGAGCTTTATTTTCAATTTGAGTTAAATATTAAAGAATTATTAGAAAATAATTAGGTGGTTTTTGTCCAAGAGTGGGTTTCCACCTTAAAAAATGTGTGCATTTCTGTTCCTCTTGTTTGCTGCTATCATTGTACAAACACTGATAACAATTGAACATTAACTAATGTTCTAATTGAAAGAAATACTGATTCACCCCCCCCCCCCCCCTCTCAGTATTTCCAACAATTGGTATCAGAGCTTGGTTCCTTCAATACTAGTTTAACAGCTAGAAGGAGGTCATGGAGCATACCAAGAATGGTGTACCTCTATTCAATGAAAATAATTATGCACTTTGGAAAGGAAGAATGGAGGACTATCTCTTGGCACAGAGTTACGAAGTATGGGACACTGTTCAAGATGGATTTACATCAACTTTGGATGAACAAGGTAAGAAGAATTTGGTAAACGATGCAAAAGAAAAGAATATTATTATCAGTGGACTTATTGAATCTACTTATCATAAGGTGTTGGGTTGTAAAACTTCCAAAAGCGTATGGCACAAGCTTGAGAATATATATGCAGGTGACTCAAATTTCAAAGAAGCAAAGCTTCAAATCTCTAGAGAAAAATTTGAGCAACTCAGAATGAAAGAAGATTGCAACATTGTTGCATACTTCCAATACGTTGATTAAATAACCAATACTCTGGAAGGATTGGGAGAGCTAGTTAATGAAAAGACTATTATACTAAATATCCTTAGAACGTTACCAGGGAGATTCAACCCGAAGGTATCGGTCTTAGAATGCATTGCAAATCTGGAAAAACTCAGCAAAGAGGAATTACATGGAGTTATCATAGCATATGAAATGAGACTTGATGAAGAAGAGGGTACTTCGAATCTAGAAACTGCGTTCGTTGCATCTAAGAAAACCAATAAGGATAAACAACCTTCAATTGAAAAGACATGCACCTACAAGTGTGAAGAAAAGGGAGATGATGAAGAAGGTCTTTCAGATGAAGAATATGCTTACTTCACGAGAAAACTAAAAAGTGGTAAGGGACAATTCAAAGGTAAACTTCCATTGATATGTTTCAGCTGTAATGAGGTTGGGCATTTTGCAGCAAAATTTCTAAACAAAAGTAATGGAAACTCAAAAAGAAAGAAAGGCTTTAAGAAATTCAACAAGCAAGGATCAAAAAGGAACTTTCTCTCTAAAGAAGATAGCTCATCATCCGATGAAGACAATGATAGTTAAGAAGAAGCCAATGAGAGAGTATTGTTTATGGCCAAGCACAATAAGCAAGAGGTATCAAACAACGAAGAAGAAGGATGGACCATAGACGAATTTTATGAGGAAGAAATCAAGCTTATAAAAGATCTCAAGGCAGAGAAGATCCATTCTAAAACTCTTGAAGAACAAGTTCAAGGTCTCAAAATTGAATTTGAAGAACACAAATGCATTGAAGATTCACTTCAAAAGAAGTTGGAAGAAAGCAACCAAGAAAGGGAATAATTAGAAGCCAAAGTAGTCTCGCTGCATGAGGAAGTGAAGAAAGGAAAAACTATCCAAAACTATGCCAACAACTCAAGGGCATTGGAAGAAATCATCAACAATCAATGATCTTACAACGACAAAACTAGCATCGGTTACAAAGAAGAAGAAGAATGACCTTCTACAAAAAAATACAATGAGCCTATGAGATCTGACATGCATGTAGACTTCATTGGAAAAGATTCACAAGAATAGCCTTGGAATACAATTCCTCGACGAAAATTTCCATCCAGGTACCAACATATTTTTTATGGCTACTGTTATTCATGTGGAAAATTTGGTCATAAAGCTATAGAATGTCACACGTACCCTAGGAACGAATACAATTCTAGGAGATCTGTCAAATATGAATCTCCCAGGGCTCAGCGAAATATCAATAGATTTGAACATTTAAGAAATAATATTGAATGTTACAAATGTCGAAACTTTGGACACATAGCCAAATACTACATACTTGAAAATCCTCTAGAAGAATCTTCGAAGCCACAAAATGAATGAACAGGGAAGAAGAAGAAGAATGATAATTACTCTCTCGCTCTCAAGGCTCAAAGAAAATATGTGTGGTATGTTGATAGCGGTTGCTCAACGCATATGAATGAGATAGAAATAAATTTGTATCTCTAAAAGAAAGAAGAATGGAGCTGTGTCCTTTGGAAATGATGGATCTTCAAATGTTATAGGATCGGAGTCACATCCTCTCGGAGAAACAAAGATTCTCTAACCAATAATGTTCTATTGGTTGAAAACATGAATCACAATCTCCTCAATGTTGGAAAAATGTGTGATCAAGGACACACAGTACTATTCAACTCCATGAAATGTGAAATCGAGGGGAAAGGCGTGTATGGTGAAATTGTGGCTACGAGTAAGTCGAGCTCCAAATGACATATATGTTTGGATGAAGCAACTAATTCATGTCTAATAGCTAAAGAGGATGATACAATAATCGGTAGCAATGATGATCGACTAAGTAAGAAGTTTGCTACAAAGGTGCAAAGTGATTTCGAGATGTCTTTACTTGGTGAGCTGACATACTTCTTAGGGCTTCAAATATCTCAGCAAGAAAAAGGAATATTTATATGTCAAGACAAGTACATCAAGGAAATGCTCAAGAAATTTAAAATGGAATATTGCAAACCCATCCTTACTCCAATGGTAATAGGTTGCAAATTGAGCATAGACGACTCATCTAAGGATGTGGATCAAAGTTTGTACAAATCTATGATTAGTAGTCTTCTATATGTAACAGCCTCTCGACTAGATGTTATGCAAGCAGTTGGACAAGTATCAAGATTCCAAGTAGCACAAAAAGAATCACATATTAAATATTCATCAACATTGGAATGTCTTCGCCAGAAGCTTGGGATTCTCCCAAGTTCTCATTAGATTTTCCTTTTTTCAGAATATAAAGGGGGAGTGTGTACAAGTCATAGGATGGTTGTGTTTTAAGGGGAGTTACCCTTTTCCATTGATGTCAAAGGGGGAGAGAATGTTGTAGGAAGAGGTGTCATGATCGCAGGGGGAGTATTTTTGTTTCCATCAATGCCAAAAGGGGAGATTGTTGATCAGTGGTTGTCATTGATGTCAACCCAAGCAACACCAGGGGTTAACCCAATATTGCATGTGAATTATGACCTATCAAATTAATATGTTCTGGGCCAATAATGCTTTTGATGGTTTCTAGTTGTCGAGATGTTTCCATTGATATATGGCACTCCATGTAATTCTTCACGGTTTGAGAGATATTCATGTTTGAATTTTGTACCACGTTAGTGGGAAAAAACCCCATGGGGTTGGGGCATGGGTCATTGAAGAAGTCATAATTAATATTTTTTAAGCTCCTAAAATCCCTCTCACATTCACTTGTTGAAGCCCCTCTCAACTTAAGCATTCATATAAATTGTGATCTTCATTTTCTCCTTATGCAAGAGATTCGGCCATCTGAAACAGGTAATCGTGGAATTTTCTCTATAAATTTTTTTTCTACGAAGTTTCAAAAGTTGAAATTTTTATGAGGCGAAGCCGAAATCCTAAGGAAGCTGTAGTAAAAATTTCAGATCAAGGTGCGCAATATGTTTGAAGATATGATCTGCGGAAGTCAGGGTTTTTGCAGGCTCCTGAAATTCATCTCAAATAAGTGACCTTGGTAAATTCTTCATAACTCTCTCTCTGAGTATCGGATTGGAATTAGATAAAAAGTGGTGGATATTGCACAGTCTTTAATTTTTTATTTATCAATTTCAAAGACAAATGAAGAAACAATGACACGTGGCATACCATACAATTGCGCTCTGCTGAAACAGTCCTTAATTAGGGAATTGTGAGAGATTTTGTATAAATCTCTCTTGAAGAATCCAAATTGGGTTAGATCTATGGCATTGGAAAAAAGAATCAGAGGAATACTACAGGATTGAAAATCAGATATTGAGGATCTAAAATAATGGAGATACACCAGATTCAATATCGAGCTCCTAGAAGGCAAGAAAAAGCTAGATCATGTGTTGTCAAGGATTGCAAAGGACTAGAATTTCTACGGCGAAAAAGCAAAGAAAGGTGCAGCAGAGGGTAGCATGACAAGAGCAACAACCAAGGTGCATAAAAGCAGCAAGAAGTTCATCATATGAAGTCTTCAAGTGGGAAATACTTGCATACAATCATTTAATGTAGTCATTGTAAATACATTATTGTACAAATTGTACGAGTATCTATACGCAAGGGATGAAGAAGCTTGAGTGTTGGGAGGGTCTAGGATCATCATTAGGTGGTTGTGTCAAAGTTGGGGTTATGGTCTAGTATATCTTCTTCTTCTACATCATTCTATATCATTGTAAAGTGGACCATTTTCCCTGGTACAGGAGTCCATTCTTCTTTTATTGTTCTATAGGGTGGTAGGGTGGTGCTTGGGTGAGTTGTAGCTCATTGCGTGTTGGGGCATCCATTTAGTGACTATTGAAGAATCTCGGGCATTGGAGCATCCATCCAGTGGGAGCTAGAGAAGAATGCTCTTCTAGATTCTAGGAAGTTGGAGCTTTATTTTCATTTGGATTTGAATATTAAAGAATTATTAGAAAATAATTAGGTGGTTTTTGTCTCGGAGTCGGTTTCCACCTTAAAAACTATGTGAATTTTTGTTCCTCTTTTTTGCTGCTATCATTGTAAAAACATTGATAATAATTGAAGATTAACTAATGCTCTAACTGAAAGAAATACTGATTCACCCCCCCTCTTAGTATTTCCACCAAACAAGTCATTCCATTCGTGTTTTTACTTCATGAAAGTTTCATTGCTTAAATGCTAGTTGAAGTGCCCCATTGAGCCATCAATGCACCCCTAGACTGCACTAACTACTTTGAAAATAATCTAATCCCATGCAAGGTTGTGTTCCAAAAGATCTAGGCCCACTTTATGGTGCGTCAGTCAACTGGGAGTGAATTGTTCATTGGATTATGGGAATCTTCCCAACCTCTAGTCGCTTTTAGAAGTTGTTCTAGATTTCACCTCATCTGATAGCTTCGAATATGGACACCATGGATCCATTGAACTTCTTATCCTCCTATTCCTCTGAAAAAGGAAACCTCATCCATTTTTAGGAAAGCCATTCAATGATTCATTTATGTCAAACTACCTTCATCTCCTTATAAATAGAGCACTAAGCATAGTGCACAAGAGAGTAATAATTTGTATTAAGTAGAGTTATGTTGGTGAGATCACAAATCTTGGACTTTAAATGTAATGTTATGCTACTAGCATGATGATTCTGCATGTGATGAGGATGGGACTCAAGCTGGAGGAGTGACATCGAATCGATCAACTGGTTGTACTCTTCCTTCTACTTCATAATAAAGACATTTGTTCCTTTCCTAATGCATGTGTCAATTATGTTATATGTGTATTTACAAATGCTATCGACTCAATTTTTTTAACTTGAGTAGATCATATTGCCTTTATGTTGTTCTTTGTCTTCTGTTTTCCATTATAGGTGTCAATCGAGTGAGTTCAGCGCGATTGAGAGCGATAGAAGCGACGAAGGGAGGTGAGGAAAAGTGAACATATTAAAAGTAGGTTTTCTTCCATTTATCTATTCTTTTTAAGGAAAAGGTAAGATATCCATATTTATATTTTTCTATATGCACCACCACACTTAAGGAAAGCATACTTATCCATAGGTTTGTTTTCCATAAAATACATCATTTTTTTGTTTTTTTTTATTTCAGTTGTGCACTTTGTTGCGACTTGTCCTTATTAGAGTAAATAACCATTTCTAAATCCCTTACCATTGTTTTCTCTTCTTCCATGGCCAAAATATGATCCCAGATCTCGTTTATTTATTGGATGATATCATTCTGAATTATTTCTCTTGCTTGAATAAGAGACATGTTACCTTTTAGGTTTTCTTTTAATTCTTGAATTTCATCACAAGATGTTAGGTAATTTTTGTGATACTATGATGCATTTTCTTTAGCCATGTTCAAATGTCTCTCCTTAAGCTTCAATTTCTCTGTAGTATCATCCAAGTTATTTTCTATTTTCCTTAATTCATTCTCTCAAATCATCAATTCAGTCACCACCCTAGCAAGTTTATCAGTAGGTTTTTTAGAATCTCGTTGCACTATAATTGCGAAAACATGACTGTCAATCTTCTATTATAGTATTGTATTGAGTTCCTTCTGAGTTGCAACATCCTTATTTATTTTGAGTAGTTCACGTGGGAGAATTTCCTTCTGCTTTTCAATTTGAACTATTTCTAGAGTGAAGACATGCTCAATAGCATGAAACTTCAAATTTCTCCTCAAATATTGGTTCTTTGATTTAGTGCTCGGAATTAGAGCCTGTAAATCAGTTGTGTCTTAACGATTTACATCCAACTTAATAATAAATTTTTTCAATTCCTTATTCTCAGGGTGGATGAATCTAGAGCTATCGTTCTCTAAATTTAATTGATGAATCGATTTTTTGAGCAATGCCTCTATCTTAATTGTTACTAATTATATCTTGCTCAAGACACTATAGATCAATTCTTGAGTATGCCTATGCAAATTTCTTTTATCAAGTAATGAATTATATTTTTCATCCACAGTCAAATTTACAGTTATGAATGCATCTACAGATGAACAGTCTAGTGCAGTAGGATGTGTAAAGGAAAACATCAATTTATTCCTTTCCAAGTCCATGGCTGACAACAATCTAGTTCGATATCCTGGAATTGACTAAGCTTCCAACTGAGTGACCAAATTTTCTTTGATATTTTTGTTTCTTACCCCAATCTGTCGATAATATTGTTTTAAGATAGTAAGATAATTTTTCTCGCCTTCTTCAGGAATGGGAGAGAAAGGTGCAAATTTTACCTCTCCTACCTGCAATTGGAAACTAGCTTCAACATAAGGAATTTCCAACAAAATATAAATTTCTATTTCCTCTCTATGTAGCCCTGTATTCTTCTAACTTTGAGAAGTTTCAACATGAAATTCGATAGTGTATTTTAATATATTTTTATTCCCCTCTCATTAGGGAGAGTAGTTTCAACTTCAATGCCTTTACGTGATTGGGATAAGCCATCATTTGTATGTTTTTCAAGTTCAGGCCTCGATTCATGAATATAGGATGCATAAGAATTTTCTACTGTTATTTTTGAAACAATATATTAAGTATCATAATACCACTTGTCCCCTTGATTAAAATGCATCTCCTATAACATTTCTTCTATCTCTTCTGTTTCCTATGTGTTGTTGACAATAAATGGCCCAGCAATCCTAGGAAATATAAACAAGTATCCCATTTTTGTAGCCACAAAATGCACTTGGTCAATATTTAGACTTTTCCTAATAAAATCTAGTGAAAATAGGCTCATAGGCATAACATATGGAGGTCTATAAGAGGAAAATTATGCTCCATACCAGTTTTACTTCCTACAACTGTTCAACTGATCCAGGAGGATATTGGTGGCCACTCGCTTATTCCACTTGGGACCCCACCATTTTTTCTTTCATTTTTTCAGTTTCCTTAATTATAGAAAAATTTACTATTTTTAGCACTTTTTCGGGTCCTGAACTTCCAGAGCCATTTTGAGGCCCTAAACGACGTTTTTTGGGCATCAAACCTCCATTAAATAGTAGACTCTTATAAACTTAATACTCAATGTTTGTAGTTGTATTCCTCAGATAGATATTTCTAATGATGTACCATGTGTGTCAAACATAGGTAGTATGTAAGAGTTACAACCTTGGGAAATTGATGTACGAATTTACCCCGACGGGGCCCATATTCTAGTTTTTCATCTCCTAGGGTTAGGTTTTTGGATGTTTAGGTTTTCCCATTGTTTCTAAATTATATGTAGGCCTTTGAGACTCATTTTAACATAGATTTCATAGGCGTGTAGCCACCACATCTCTTCTCAATGATAAGCTATTGGCGCTCTAGCTAGTTTATTTCCATTATTTCTGTAAACAAATTTCAGTTCTATCATATTAATGAAATGAAGTGTTATTCTCTTCTTGCGGCTTCGGGGGCCACCATGAGTTGGATTTTTCTTTTTTTCTATGGTTTTCGGGCACCTTTCCCTTGCTTTTGATTCACAGATCCAAAGTCTTGCTTCATCTGTTTGAATTTTTTTCCAATATAGGCAGCATATGGGTATGTCACACAAGTGAGGGGATGTCGAAGAACTCTGTTTCCTCCTAAATGTATCTATGGAGAAAATTGTGGCACTTCAGCAAAAAAAAATTTTCCGAATCTTTGATACCCAACTTTGTGCGCGGGGTATGGAAACAATTCATCATATGATGCACATCTTCATCCCTTTGCTGCCACAATTGGGAAGAGCACCTCCACCACATCTAACAGGTCCTCCAAACATAGCAGCGACACAAGTTGTGTGCCAATTTGGAAAAAATCACTTTTGGCATGACCCAAGTTCAATATCTAGGATACATTATTGATGAATGGGGGGTTCACGTGGATCCAACCATGGTCCAAGTAATTCAGTATTGGCCGACCCCAACCACTCTAACAGAGCTTCACAACTTTTTGGGTCTTTCTAATTTCTACCACAAGTTCGTGTTGGTATTCTCTCATATCACTTGGCCTTTGAGTCAAGTCACCAAGGGAGGAGCGAAAGAAAAATTGATTTGGTTGGAATATCAATAGAAGGCGTTCGTAGAATTCAAACACTGCATCTGCTCTGCCCCATTTCTCACATTACCATACTTGCAACAACCATTTGAGATCACGACAGATGCCTCTGACTATGCTATTGGGGAAATTATTACTCAACAAAGGTATCCAGTGGCATATCACAGTGAGAAATTGTTCGATACATTTCGCCTGTATCCCACTTATGAAAAAGAAATGTATTCCATTGTGCAAGCATGCCGCTAATGGAAGAATTATATTTTTGGGAAGGAAATGGTCATCCAGAAAGACCACTAGCCATTGTGGTTCATACAGACACAAGGGAAGTTGAAGAACGATTTCCATGATAAGTGGTCCACATATCTTCAAAAATTTCATTTGAACCTCAAGTATAAGAAGGGCATCACCAATAATGTTGCAGACTACCTCAGTCCACCACCTATCATGGAGCTAACAACAGTTCTCAACTCTTGTGGGCATGAGACTTCTGATTGGACACTTCTCTACAAGAGTGATCCAGAATTTGGCCATGCATAAAAGACACTATTTGAGGGTACGCAAGTTCCAAATTTTCACCTCCACGATGCACTGCTATGTCGCCTAGGACACCTTTTTGTTCCTTAAAGTGAGAGTTCCAAGATGATTTGGGAAGCATTCTACAGTTGATTCACTGGGAATTTCGGGGTCGGGAAAACAGTGGCAGTACTGCAGAATTATTTCTATTGGCCGAACCTTCAACAAGATGTTGGGAAGTACATCAGATACTACATTTCTTGTGCCATTGAAAACCCGACCATCAAGAATCAATGCCTCTATACTCCGCTACCTACCTCTAGTTGACCTTGGGAATCCATCTCCATGGATTACATGCCAGGCCTTCCTTCTAATAAGCATGGAAACTACTATTTTTTCGTGGTCATCGAGAGATTCTTGAAAATGGCCATTATGTCATCCTGCAAGAAGAATATCACAGCAGAATTCATTGCTAAAGTCTTCTTTGAACGAGTGTGGGTTCTCTTTGGGATCCCAGAGTATATTATCTCAGATCGGGAAAATAGGTTCCTCCACACATTTTGGTCCAACCTATGGTCAATGATGGACACCAAGCTCACCAAGTCCACAACTTTCCATAACCAAACTGATGCCCAGACAGAGGTCATCAACAAGATGATCGTATACATTTTTCACATATATAATTCAAAGCATCCATGCACATATGATGAGAGCCTTCCCTATGTACAACATAGTTATAATTGGGCTCTCCATAGCTCAACTAGCCACAAACCCTTTCAGATGGGCCTAGGGTTCCAACCATTATGTCCCATTGATGTAGCCATGCCATTTGTGGCTACTGAGGTCAATTCATCTAATGTCCATTCTGAAGCTGAGAAAGCAAATAATTTCATTGAGCACATTTAGCACATCCTCCATCGGGTTCAAGACATATTTATAGAGCCAATTATGAGTACAAGTAAGGACATGATTAAAATCAAGTGCCACACAACTTCCAGGTGGGTGACAAAGTGTGGCTACATTTGCAGAAGGAGCGCCTCACTGGACCCCACCACAAGCTTCACCCACTCCGATATGGGTCATACACCATCACCAAGGATGTAGGGAAAAATTTCTTCGAGCTCAGTATTCCACCATTCCGTGTTCTGCACCTAGTATTCAATGTGGACTACCTTTGGTCCTACTTCCCACCTCTACTAGACATTTATGACATTGCAAAACAACTAACACCAATAGAGTTAAACTCAGACTACATGGAACATGCCACCACAATTTGTATCATGGACATGCAAATCAATAACACTCACTAGCAGAAGATCCAACAGTATTGGGTTGCCAAAGCTGGCCAACTCCTGCAGTAAGGCAAGTGGTTCACCAGGGACCAAGTTCAATAAAAGTTTCCTCATCTCATGGAGGAACTCAAGGCAATGGGGACAATTGCTTCCTAAGTGGGGAGGAATGATACAGGGGGATATTGGTGGCCACCCTCTTATTCCATTTGGGGCTCACCATTGTTTCTTTCATTTTTTCAGTTTCCTTAGTTATAACACAATTTACTATTTTTATAAGTTTTTTGGGTCCTAAACTTCCGAAGCCGTTTTGACGCCCTAAAAGATGTTTTTCGGGCATCAAACCTCCAAAAAATATGAGTCAGTTTTGATATCGATGTTTAATATTTATAGTTGTAGTCCTTGGATAGATATTTCCAACGATGTATCATGTGCGCCAAACAGAGATAGTATGCCAATGTTAAGACCCCAGGAATTTGATGTACCAATTTATCCGAACGGGGCCCATATTCTGGTGTTTCATCTCCTAGGGTTAGGTTTTTGGATGTTTATGGTTTTCCATTTTTTTGAAATGATATATAGGTCTTCGAGCCTCATTGTAAAAAATATTTCAAAGGCTTGTAGCCATCACATCTCTTCTCAGAGATAAGCTACCAACGCCCTAGCTAGTTTATTTCCATTCTGTCTATAAAATTTTTTTAGTTCTATTATATTAATGAAATGAATTGTTATTCTTTTATTGTGGCTTATATAGGCTATATTGGGCCACCATGCCTTTTCTTTTTTCTTTGTTATGTGGTTTGGGGACACCCTTCCCTTCCTTTTGATTTGCAGATTCAAAGTCTTGCTTCTTTTGTTTGAATTTCTAATCAATCTTGGCAGCATAACGGTATTCCATTCCAAGCGAGGAGATATCAAGGAACTCCATTTCCTCCTAAATGTATTTGTGCAAACAACTGCAGTAATTCAGCACCAAATTTTTCTCTAACTCTTTGATACCCACCTTTATAAGGAGGGTATGGAATAGATTCTTCATCTCATACACATGTTGATCCCTTTGCTCCCAGACTTGGGAAGATCACCTCCACCACATTCAACGTGTCCTATAAACACTGCAGCAACACAAGTTGTGTGCCAATTTTGAGAAAATCACTTTTTGCATGACCCACGTTTAGTACTTAGGATACATTTTTGATGAATAGGGGTTGCATGTGGATTCAAACAAGATCCAAGTAATTCGAGATTGGCTGGCCCCAACCACTCTTATAGAGCTTCGAAGCTTTCCGGGTCTTGCTAATTTCTACCATAGGTTTGTGTTATTATTCTCTCATATAACTTGGCCCTTGAGTCAAGTCACCAAGGGAGGATCGAAAGAAAATTTCTTTTGGTCAGAATCTCAACATAAGGCATTCGTAGAATTGAAACATTTCCTCTTCTCTGCCCAAGTGCTGACATTAAAAAACTTGCAACAAACATTTGAGATCAAGACGGATGCCTCTAACTATGCTATTGGGGTAGTTCTTACTCAATAGGGGCATCCAGTGGAATATCTCAATGAGACACTATCCAAAATAGTCCGCAAGTATCCCACTTATGATAAAGAAATGCATTCCATTGTGCAAGTGTGCCACCAATTGAAGCATTAAATTTTGGGAATGGAAAAGCTCATCCACACAAACCACTGACCCCTCAGACCATACAGACACAAGGGAAGTTTCATAACGATCGCTATCAGAAGTGGTCCACATATTTGCAAAAATTTCATTTGAACATCAATTATAAGAAGTGAAACACCAATAATGTTACAAAATGCCTCGGCTGACCACCGATCATGGCGCTAACAACCATTCTCAAGTCTTGTGTGTACGAGACTTCTGATTGGCCGATTCTCTACAAGACTGATTTGGAATTCGGCGACACATACAAGACACTCTTTGATGGTACACAAGTTCCAAATTTTCACCTCCAGGATGCACTGTTATGTCACTTGGGACAGCTTTGTGTTCCTTCAAGCGAGCATGAAAAGATGATTTTGGAAGAACACTAAATTCGAGTCGATGGGAATTTTTTGGTCAAGAAAACAAGAGTAGTAATGCAGAAGTATTTTTATTAGCCGAACCTTCAACAATATTTTTGTAAGTACAGAAGATTTGACACTGCTTTTGTCTTTGAAAACTGACCATCAAGAATCAAAGACTCTATACTCTGTTACCTACCCCTATTCGACCTTGGGAATCCATCTCCATGGATTACAAGTCGGGCCTTCCTTCTACTAAGCATGAAAATAACTGTGTTTTCATGGTCATGGACATATTCTCGAAGATGGCCATTATATCGGCCTCCAAGAAGAATATCACAGCAGAAGCCACTGCTAAACTCTTCTTTGAATGAGTGTGGGTGCAATTTGGGATCCCACGGTCTATCATCTCAGATCGGGAAAACAGTGTAGAAATTTAAATAATACAATGATGTTTTACCAGACTCCCCTAACCTAAAAATTAAATTCACTATTAAATGCATAATCCTTCTACTCAATTCTTTGCGGAAATTAAATCGCCAATTGCAAACACATGAAGAAAAATCAATCGCACATAACAAGATGTTTTTACTGGAAAAGCTTAAAGCAAAAAACCCCAACTATCATATATTATGTATATCATGGATCATGAAACAATATCATACAATCTCAGCTCATAGAGCTCTCAGTAAAATATACAATCATCTCACACTATCATGCAAAAATTGGTTCACACATGCACCAATTTACTGCCTCATGACAACCTGCCTCCACTATGTAATCGCTGCTGATGAGGATCCTTGAATGAATTCAATATTTCCTTGCCTTGACTTCGCAATCCTCATTATAATATCCAATCTATGTGTATATGAATTGAATGCATCACTATAGTCACAACTGATAGTCAAACAGACCCTTTCACCTATCTCTCCACTGGGTCTCCACTGGATCTGACATGCAAGTATTTAGTTGTTGTATTTCTTCAATTGCAAGTCAGACACTGCTTGTGAATTAATTAAACAATTAAATCACTGATCTCTAACTATTAATTCATTGATCTTTAGTTACAACTATCACAACTAAGATTAACTCACTTAACTGATTTAAACTAAATAACAACTCACATAACTACTCTTCCAACTCTGTTACAACTCTACCACAACCAGTTATAATGAAGTCCATTGTGCATGTCCCACCAAAAAACCTTGGAATGCGTAATTCCTTCAGCTAATTGGTTTTCCACATCAGTTAACTGAAATCAAGTGCTTCAAGAGAATAAGTTATTATTTATTGTCTGGTTATCATTAAGGCCTAATAATAATCGACATGCATTCTATTCTTAGATTTGCGATATATAAATATACTTTTCCCATGATCTAAAAATAGAAACTCATCTAAAGATAGAATTTTCTCAACCATCTAGAATTAGTCTCTTGCTAAGTTTAGAGTATGCTCACCATTCTAAAAATAGACATACACCTAGAAATAGCCTGTGGGCCCCACCTAGTGAAGGTGCTTAATTTTCACTAGGATCATCATCTTATTGAATCTCAACACTCCCTTTCAACAAGAAACGGAGTATCCTTCACCCCAATCATGTCTATATGGTATTTGAATTTTCTTCTGGTGAGCGCCTTCATCATAATATCTGCATCTTGATCTTCCATAGGAGTGTACTAAAGAAACATGATCTTACACTACACACAATCTATGATATGATGATACTTGATATCTATATGCTTAGATCTATCATGAAACCGAGGATTAATTGAGATTTTAATGCAACTTTGATTATCACAATGAATCACTGTAGGATCTAAAATAAAACCGAAGAAACTGACTAGAATCTTCCTCATCTAGATAGCTTCACATGGAGCTTGGCTTGCTGCCATATATTCCGCTTCCGTTGAACTGAGTGCCACAAATATTTGTTTCCTGCTATACCAAGAAACAACTATAGATCTGATACTGAAAACCCCTCCTGATGTGCTCTTTCATTCCGTTGGGATGCCTGCCCAATCTACATCTGTTAAGCCATGCAACTTCACCTCATCCATCTACCTGTGCCATAATCCATACTCATATGTGCCCCTAAGATATATCAGGACATGCTTGCTCGCCTTCCAAAATAGCTTGGTAGGCTTAACCATCACTTGACTAAGCTAGTTCACCGCATAGCATATGTCCAGTCCTTTATTAACTAAAGACATTAACGAACCCACCAACTGTCGATAGAAAATAACATCCACTACCTCTGTCGATCTAACATCCTCTTTCCTTCGGTTTCCTGGAAGAGGAGTATGCATGGGTTTGTAGCCCTCCATGTGAAACTTACCAAGTATCTCCCTTGCATACTTTCCTTGATACAAAAACAGTTCACCTTGTCACTACCATATTTCCAATCCAAGGAAATATTGAAGGAGGCCCATATCCTTCATCTCGAACTCCTTTGCAAGGTCCTCCTTGCATGAGTGCATCAAGCGCTCATCATGAGTCAGTATTAAATCATCAACATAAAGAAAAATGATTGAAATCTTACCCTCCACCACAATCTGGTATAGGTTTGCATCCCCCTCACTCTTGGTGAAGCCAAGTCTAGTGAAATAGATGTTGATCCGAGTGTACTAAGAATGGGGTGCTCGCTTCAGCCCATACAATGCTCTTTTGAGTCTGTACACATGCGACTTGCTACTAAAGATCTCAAATTCTTCAGGCTACTCAATGTACACTTCTTCCTCAATGATCCCATTAAGGAACGTAGTTTTCACATCTATATGATGAATGTGCAAACCCATCTATGCTGAGAGAGCAAGGATGGTCCTTATGGAAGAATACCGTGTGACAGGTGAAATTTTTTCTTCATAATCAATGCCCTCAATCTGTGAGAAGCCCCAGGAAAAAATATGTCCTTATAATTCTCAACACTCCCATCAGTAGCTTGATTTACCTTGTAGAACCATATTGAATGTACCATTTATTTATCAACCGACCTTAGAACAATTTCCCAAGCACTGTTTCTGACAATGGAGTCATACTCCTCCACCATTGCATCTACCCATGTGGGCTCCTACACTCATTCCTGAAAAGAATATGGCTCTGTCACAATACATTTTCTCATGAGAGCCATGTATCCAGTGAATCATTCAGGAGACTATCTCTATTTGGGCTATGATGTAGGGGCTCCTACATTCTGTGTCGCATCAAGCTTCAGCCTCTCATGTTCTATGGTATGCCTTCTGTCAGTTCTGATGTTTGGCTCCATGTGATTGGACTCCTCTACTCCATGAACTTCCCCCTGTGGCTGATCCACATCTAGAGACTCATATTTGGGAACAAGAAGTTCCTCCTCTGCATGCAAGTCTAGCTCCCTCTCAAGCAACAACTTCATGGCTTTCTCCTCATTGAATTTTATATCCCGTCGCACCATATTCATTCCATTGTTTGTCAAATACACAATAATTATGGGGTGTTTCTGTGTACCCCACAAATATCCCAACTTCAACAGTCAGCTCCAGCTTCTTCCTGGCGTTCTTGGTCACATGAACATAAACAAATGAGCCAAAAATATTAAAGTGAGAAACATCTAGTTTATTACCAGTAAAAGCTTCTTTAGGTGTACTCATGCCAAGTACTCTATGAGGAAAAAAATTTTGCACATAAACCGTAGTGTTGCATGCTTCTGCCCACAAGTGCATTGGTAGGCCCTAATCATGCAGCATAGCTCGTGCAACACCCATTATCATTTTGTTCTTCCTCTCTGAGACCCCATTCTATTGTGGGTTATGAGGTGCTATGAGCTCTATCTGAATTCCTTCTTTTCTATAGAAGTATTTGAATTTGTTCGAGAGATATTCACCACCATTGTTTCTCCGCAGATCCTTCACTTGCTTCCTTGACTTTTTCTCCACCAATGCTTTAAACTCACAGAACTTTGAGAATTTTTTATCCTTCTTCTACATGAAGAAGATCTAGCATCTACAAGAATATTCATCAACAAAAATAACATAACACCTGTGCTTTCTTGTTGAACCAACCGAGAATGGCCCACACATGTCTGTGTGAACTCTCTCCAGGATCACCGAAGAATAATTCTCCTTTTCATGAGAAGTGGTCTTCACAAACTTTCCCATAGTACATCCATTTCAGTTACCTATCTGTGCAAGTGTACCCTTGGGAATTCCTATAGAAATTTGCTGGAAAATATTCAGGGCACCATAGTGAAGATGGCCCAAACTCGTGTGCCATAATTTGCCCTCGTCCTAGCTCACCACTTCTTCTTCTTTGCCCACCATTGCAGCGCAGCCATCTACCTCCATCTTGTAGATATTCTTGACTCGAATCCCTATCCTCTTGGTTCGACACATTGTTTTATGTCGCAGGAAATATTTTCCATTGCTAAAAAAAACATTATAACCTCTATCCTCCAACATCGCGACTGAGACCAAGTTTTTATTTAGACCTTGAACATGCATAACATCTTTCAACAAAAATGGTTTACCTGACTCCCTCTCAAATGTAATGGTACCAACACTAGTTTCCCTATATCTCCCATCGTCGCCCATCTCTATATGCATCTGGATATATTTCTCCTCCAAGTCACTGAAAAGCTCCTTATCTCCCATCATGTGGAAGGAAGCACCACTATCAAGATACCAGACCAATCCCATCGTGCTTGAAATGAAGCATGTGATCAAAGAGATATCAAGTTCAAATTGCAAGGCAAGGGAATCACCAGTTGTAGCTCCAACATCCTTCTTTTTCTTCTTTTTCTATGGGAATTTAGTGGTGAGATGCCCATGTTTGTCATAATGAAAACACTTCACCTTAAACAAATCAACCTTCTTGCCTTTAGCCTCAGATTTTTAGTGGAATTTATTCCCCTTCCCTTTCCTCACTTTGGCTGCCAAAGCACAATCTTGTTCATCATCATGTTTTTATGAAGAGCCATCCCTTGTGTTCCACCTAAACTCCTCCTACACTAGATCCGACCAAATTCGTTCCGAATCTGGCATTATTTCCTGTCTATTGACAGATTCTTGATAATTGTGCCAACTTTTAGGAAGACCCAAGAGAGCCCACCTCACCAAATTTTCATCACCAACTATAATTCCCACACTTCCCAGTTCATCCCTACATTGGACAAACTTCGTGAGATACTTTGGAATATTTTCACCCTTATCCATTTTGATTTTTCTAAGTTTATCCTTCAGCGCCAACTTCCTATGGTCCCTGCTGCTTTGGAAAAGATCTGTCAAAGCCTTCCACATTGAAAATGGAGTGGCTTTCCTATGAAGTCTTGACACAGTGGTATTTCACACCTCCCAACAGAATCCTTCTCGTCCTCGCTACTTTCTTTTTCCAGGCATCAAGTAATGCATCATCCATCGAAGTAGGCTTAAGAACATCGCTATCGATGAACTCCTTCAAGAAATTATATTCAAGCACCGCCTCCATCCGATCCTTCCATGTGTTAGTGTTAGTCTTTTTAGCCTTCCTCCAGTGATCAAAAGTTCTCTTACAGAGTGATTTTAAGGTGTCAAGGTAAAATTTTGTCATTTCAGTGAGTCTTCAAGAAAAATTTGGTCACTAAGTATTAGATCTAGGGTTTTCTTTCACTCTTTTCAAATTTTTCCAAATGTCAGTCCATGTCACCATTCAACTGAGTGTACCATCATTTAGAGGGTTTTCATCCTCATGTCAAGTTCCACTGGGTCATTTTACACCTTGTTCATGCTTCAGTTGTGCCTAGGTAAGGTTCATTTCCCTCTCCTAGGGTTTTGAAGGTAATTTCTCTTGGATGGTCAAATCATCAACAAAAATTGTATCGTGATTTTCATACACCTTCCCCAATCCTTAATGTACCTTATTAAACACTTCCCATCACTCATATCCCTCAAATTCCTCATTTTCGCACAAACCCTAGTTTTTTGCTACACCTTGGCAATTTTCTAGGCTAGACCTGTGTTTTTCACTTTTGGTCCCCTTCCCCTCACTCAATATTTGAAATCCCATTTTGCCCCTGCTTCCTAACATCTCTCCCTACTTCCCAAAATTTTCTCGAGAATTTAGAAGCCCCTTATTCCATTCATTTCACTTCATTTGGACAAATCTCTTGTTCCACACATTGGGATAGATTTTACTTCAATGATGTTTCTGAGAAAGAAAAGATGAATTTGGGACAAATGAGAGATTTTTTTGTCCAAAATAGGCCAAGGAAGAAAAACCTCCTTCACTTTTTACACAGGTTTCATGGTTTTAGAGAAATGTCAAAAATACAGTTGCCTCAGGAGAATTGATGCACGTCTTACGTGACCTTGGGAAAATCATTTTTTCTCCTAGCTTGGTTGGCAAAATGACTTGCTTGATGAGTCAAATGATAACTAGACACAACAATATTTCCAATGAGATATCAGGAGCTCAATTTGGAGTTGTGGAAGACCTTCAAAAGTTGACTGCAATAGCACTCTACCTTGACGTAGCCTCATTTTGCACATTTTGACTAGTCTTGGGAGATTTGACTTTTGACAGGGAAAATAAACTCCAAATTGAAACATTCCAGTTAGGTTGGAAAATAGACTCAATACACTTTCCAATGAGCTATCCTGTGCCCAATTTGGACACCAGGAAGTTCTCCAAATGTCTCCTGCAAAAAGGCACGACGCATAGAGATGGCGCGACGCATTGGGCAACCCTCTGCAGTGTAAAAAATGAACTGGCGCGGTGCATTGAGATGGCACGGCGCATTGGGCTAAAAAGCCTGAAATCCATTCAAATCTTCCACCAAAGCTCTCAAATTTCTAAATTCTTCATTTCCCAAGTAATTTAACATCCCTCCATGACCAATGAATGAATTTCTCTTGGTGCTTATGGTGATTTAATGAGAAAAAATCAAAACCCTACCTCTTTACATTTCTTGCCAAAAGCAGTTGCATAGGGTTTGTAAATTGCATGTTTCATTGCCAATTCCACTCCTAGCTATCTCTCACTACCTCACTCCTTTATTCCTTCAATTTTCCCCTTTCTTTACATTTCATCCACTCATTCCTTAACTCCCATATACCTAATCAACCAACCCTAAATCCCTAATCCCACTATCCTAAACCCTAGTCAAATATCCCCAAAACCCTAATTTCTATCCCAAACCCTAGATATCATCCCATAAACACTTTCATTCCCTAAAATACTATAGCTAGCATCAAACCCTCCCCTCATCAGTCCCATTCATTCATGGAACTCCAAAACATGAAAGCAAAACGGCAAGCTACCCAAAGGAGCCAAAGTGAGATGACATCCATTGAGAAAGAAATTGAGGCTGATCGTGAAACTTGACTTGAAAGGGTAAATAGTCATTTGGAAAAGCTTTTGGATAAATACAAAAAGTAAAATAACATGTTAAGGCACATGGCGAATCATTATTGGGCAGGAAATCATGTTTGCAAGGCACGAATCAAGATCCTGAAGGCTAAGTTGAAGAGGGCATTAAAGCACTAGAAAAGGCAAGATAGGCTTCAGATTTTGGCTGAACCTTCCTTGGAATAGCATAGTGCATGATGGAGGACACTCAGCCCTTCAAGAAATTTGGGACAAATTTTTCAAATTTTGATTTTTTTGACCTAAACACAGATTTTTTAGCTCAACGTGTTGCGCCACTTGGCGCGCGCTCATGATTGGGAGCTCCTCTTGGGTAAAAATTTATATTTTTTGCTTTTTCATGAAAATTTATGCATGCCTACATATGGACAAGATATTTTGACAAGTTTTGGGCTTCCAGAAGGGTTAAAAACACCCTAAAAATGACCTTTCTGCCCCTTTTTGGACACACAGGAAGCAGTGTTGGGAAAACTTAATTTTGGAGGGGCAACTGGCAGCCAAATTCAGAAATTCCACTTGTGTTGGAAATTAGAAAGGCATATATTTACAATGAGATATCTTGTGCTCAATTTGGACACTGGGAAGGCCTTCAAAATCGGCTCCAAACTGGAGTGACGCATAGAGAATTCAGGCACGGTGCATTGGGGATTTTGGCTCATTTTTCACTCAGTAACTCTATTTTTCGCCTAGTTTTGGCCAGTTTGGATTTCTTAATTCCAAATGTAAAAATATTGATGTAATATGATGTAATTTTATTGGTATTCATGTAACTTTGTCAAATTTTTACTCATGAAAGTAGATTCATTCATCAAAAGGTGAATTGCAACTGAATGAATCAGTTTCCTATATAAAGGCAAGTTGTTCCACTACCTATTTTCCAGTTCTTAGTTTAGGTCTTGTTGAAACAACTCCTAAAATAGTGAGCTCGACCCCTAGAAGCATGGGGATGAGTTATGATTGTCTATATCTTGTATGTTTTTAGTCATTAGCTGGGTTGGACACTTGGGATTGCTTTGAGCTTCATTGTACATTTCATCTCTGCAATTTTGGCAAAGGAATAGACCAGGGTTTGCAACACTCCTTGGGATTCATGTGGCTCTTTGTTTTGATGATTTTTTTCTCTTTTTTAATGTAATTTTACTGATGTTTTATGTGTATCATATTCCTTCTTACTTCTTCTTAAGTTAAACAAAAAAGGATAAAGGTGGAATTCATTAGATTTGCAGTGGTCTACCTTGAGTTTTGTTTAATTTTCTATGTTTTCAACTGTCTGAAGAGGATTCTTGAATGTCTCTTGCCCTCTTCAACTCCTCACCAGTCTAAGCTATCCATTTCATTCAAAATTGAAACATCAAAACAGTTGCCTACCTTGCCCCATTCAGATCCCTGCAAAACTGCTCATTTCCCAGACCCAAAATATACCCTTCCCTTTGATCCAACAAACACCCTAAAAATAAAATCAAACTCTTTTACATATATACCTAGCCTAAAATCAGCCTTTATTCAAGTCATCTCAAGCATCACTGATTATTTTTTCTGAGATTGACAAGGAGAGAGCCCTCTACCGATCTAGTAGGGCTAGCTACCAGATTAAGCGTGGTTTGATGTTACCCTAGACTTTGCCTTTCTCAGCCTGAGGGAGATTTAGGCCATAACATAGTGGCGACTCCACTGGGGAATAAAATTTTGTTGTTTGCTTTATAAACTATAGACGGAGCCTGAAGTTAGCTAGGTATCCTTCGAAACGCTCTTGCTTTGCATTAGCGAAAGTAGATGAATGCTGCTTCTATCAATCTTCGGTCTAGTTTATGAACTAAACATCTGGTTTCCTCTATAAGATCTAATCAAGTTCAGATCTAATTGTTGATGGTGGACAACAATCAGACACCGCAAGGCTGAAATAATTCACCTGGTGACTCTAAATCAGTTTCGAGATCAAATCTAAGGACTCCACTGGAGGATGAACCTGACCAGCAGAAACATGAAAGGACAATATGGAAAGATCAGGTATTCAAGTTGGAATTTCATCCAAGACATTTTGTTCTTTGTCATAAATTATTTCTTCCCTTTTCCCAAGAATGTCAAGAAGGCTTTACAAAGTATATTGTATTTGAGAAAAGATCCTCAACTTGCATTTGATTCCCTCCCTTTGAACATTGTGGATGCCAAAGATTTGCATGCTTTTGAGCTTGATCGAGACCTTTCTTCCAAATCTTGTGATGACCATATTCAAACTGATGAACCTCAAGAGACCAGGACTGATTCTGCAGCATTTGTACATACCCCTATACCTTGTAAAATTCCAAATCGATACAAGCCTCTAATTTTACCTCCTATATCCCATGCTTTCCCTAAAAATCGTGACCTATATCTACCAAGATTTGATGGTGAACGCAACAACATCACTGCTGAGAGACATGTTCTGAATTTTGAGTCTTTTCTTAACCTTTTTGAAGTTGATGAAGAGGATGTCAGTAGTAGGATTTTTTCTCTTTCTTTGCAAGGCAAAGTCAAGAGTTGGTTGAAAACACTGCCTGATGCGAGCATCTTAGATTTCTAGCAGTTCTTCAAAGTTTTCCTCGATAGGTGGGTGGTCAGACAGAACCCTTTCTTAATTATAGAAGAGTATAACCAGTTGAAAATACTGCCAGGGGAGATAGTACAACAGTTTTCTGCCAGATTTAACAAAGTTTATTTTTCGATGCCGATTAATATAACGCCTCCTCCTGGATCTGCTCTCTTGCACTACCCGGGTGCCTTTGATCCAGAAATGGAGTTTTAGCTGAGAGAAAAGAATCTTGCAACAGTTGAAGAGATGCAGAACAATGCAGTAGATGTAGAGTCTCATTTGTTGATCCAAAGGGTAAAGTTGAAAGAAGAAGAGATGAAAAACATAGATCTAGAGGAATCGACATCTCTTGAGGTAAAGCTTGAAATGTTGGTAAGTGCAGTGGAAGAGATGATGCAAAATATCACTATGAGGAATGATTATAATGTTCAAGCCCATGGCTCAATGATTGAAGAAGAACAAGTTGCTGATCCAAAACATTTTGTTTCTTATTCCAGTTGTCATAGTGATTGTTTTATAGATCATCTTGGAGAAGAGAGAACTGTTGATATGAAATGTATGCTTGATGATGTGTTTTATACTGACGATTTGCCTCAGTTTTGTCAGTATGATGATGATTATGTTCTCCAAACAGAAGCTAATCTTGCAGACAAATCAGCAGCTAGTTTGTGGAAGGAGGAAGTTCGCTTTCAGCAACTCGAGTACAGTGATCAACTGATGCATATCAGCTATGATAGTGACGAGGAAAGTGCAGCAAATTTTGAAGTACGTGAAGGATCTTTTGCTTCTTCTTTTTTATTTGTTTCAGTTCATCAGAGACAACTTCCATGCAATCCGAAATCAACTGTTGACAATTCTTGATTTGGACCATCTTGAGGGCAATAAAAACCTTGTTCAAGACTTCTCATATATAGATTTGCAGCCCCTGAATGCCATTGATTTTCAAGTTGCAGATGAAGACATGGAAGCTGGCACATATGATTAAATGATACAAGATGATTCTGTACCATTTTTTTTTGAATCATTTCAGCTTTTAAAGGGTAAATTGCATAGTATATCTTCAAATGAGCAACCTGTAGGAAATCATGTAATCTCATCATAACCAATAGAAAATGGGTTGTAGCAGTCTTTTCAAGTTTTTCATGATCCAATAGCTGATGTGTTGGATGATGTTTGATTTCAAAGTCCTTCTCCATTTACTACATGTAAGCTTGAAACGTGTGCTGATATAAAATTGATCCGACAGCCGGTCTCTTTGTCATTTTTAGCAGGAGTCTCGTCACAAAGCTCAAAAAAAATTTTGCATTCATGGTATGAGAAGAAGAGAAGTAATCCATTGGATGAGCTAAGTCCCAGTGTGCATGAACTTCAAGATCCTTGTGTAGTGTTTTTGGAGGCGGATAGAGAATCCGTAGTATTCAACGAATCTGTTCAGAAGTTTTCATGGGAGTTGCATTTTAGTATTTTTCTCTTGTTGTTCATAAGCAAGCACTTGCAGAGAATTCAAACAGCAGCCAGAATACTTACTTGGTTGCATTGGTTGTTTCATTTCACTTGATCAGGTGATGAATGGAATAGCTAGAGTAGGTTGTATTGAATAAGCTTCATATTGAGCATATTTTCCAGTTTGTCGGTTGTGTTTAAGTATCGAGTCAGTTTTTAGTTGAGTGAGATTCAATTTTTGTCGTCAAGTCATAAGTTTTAAGTCATGCATTTCAGCTTGAGTTTTTGACTCCATTGCCTAATGGATGAAGGCACCTTCTGCTTTCCAGAGATATGTAGTTCTTGGCACCTCCAAGGAGCTACCATCCCCATTGGAGCCAATGTTAGTGTTAGTCTTTGCAGCCTTCCTCCAGTGATCAAACATGCACTTACAAAGTGATTTTAAGGTGTCAAGGTCAAATTTTGTCATTTCAGTGAGTCTTCAAGCAAAATTTGGTCACTAAGTATTAGGTTTCGGGTTTGCTTTCACTCTTTTCAAAGTTGTCCAAATGTCAGTCCATGTCACCATTCAGCTGAGTGTACCATCATTCAAAGGGTTTTCATCATCATTTCAAGTTCCACTGGGTCATTTTACACCTTTTTCATGCTTCAGTTGTGCTTAGGTAAGGTTCATTTCCCTCTCCTAGGGTTTTTAAGGTAATTTCTCTTAGATAGTCAAATCATCAGCAAAACTTATATCCTGATGTTCATACACCTTCCCCTATCCTTAATGTACCTTATTAAACACTTACCATCACTGATATCCCTCAAATTCCTCATTTTCACACAAACCCTAGTTTCTTGCTACAACTTGGCAATTTTCTAGGCTAGGCCTGTGTTTTGCCCTTTTGGTCCCCTTCCCCCCACTCAATCTTTGAAATCCCACTTTCCCCTGCTTCCTAACATCCCTCCCTACTTCCAAAAATTTTCTCAAGAATTTAGAAGCCCCTTATCCCATTCATTTCACTTCATTTCGACAAATCTCTTGTTCCACACATTGGGATAGATTTTACTTCAATGATGTTTCTGAGAAAGAAAAGATGAATTTGGGAAAAATGAGAGATTTTTTTGTCCAAAATAGGCCAAGGAATAAAAACCTCCTTCAATTTTTACACATGTGTCATGGTTTTAGAGAAATGTCAAAAATACAGTTGCCTCAGGAGAATTGATGCACCTCTGAAGTGACCTTGGGAAAATCAAGTTTTATCCTAGCTTGGTTTTCCAAATGACTTTCTTGATGAGGTAAATGATAACTAGACACAAAGAGATTTCCAATGAGATATCATGAGATCAATTTGGAGTTGATAAGACCTTCCAATGTTGACTGCAACAGCACTCTACCTTGAGGCAGCCTCATTTTGCACATTTTGACCAGTCTTGGGAGATTTGACTTTTGATAGGGAAACTGAACTCCAAATTGAAATATTCTAGTTGGGTTGGAAAGTAGACTCAATACGCTTTCCAACGAGCTATCCTAAACCCAATTTGGACACTGGGAAGGTCTCCAAATGTCTCCTGTAAAAAGGCATGACGCATAGAGATGGCGCGACGCCCTGGGCAGCCCTCTGCAGTGTAAAAAATGAACTGGCACGACGCATTGAGATGGCGCAACGCATTGGGCTAAAAAGCCTGAAATACATTAAAATCTTCCACCAAAGCTCTCAAATTGCTAAATTATTTATTTCCCAAGTAAGTTAACATCCCTCCATGACCAATGAATGAATTTCTCTTGGTGCTTATGGTGATTTAATGAGAAAGAATCAAAACCCTACCTCTTTATATTTCTTGCCAAAAGAAGTTGCATAGGGTTTGAAAATTGCATGTTTCACTGCCAATTCCACTCCTAGATATCTATCACTCCCTCACTCCTTTATTCCTTCATTTTTTTCCTTTCGTTACATTTCATCCACTTATTCCTTGATTCCCATATACCTAATCAACCAACCCTACATTCCTAATCCCACTATCCCAAACCCTAGTCAAATATCCCCAAAACTCTAATTTCCATCCCAAACCCTAGATATCATCCCCTAAACCCTTTCATTCCCTAAAATCCTACAGCTAGCATCAAAACCTCCCCTCATTAGTCCCATTCATTCACGGAGCTTCAAAACATGAAAGCAAAATGGCAAGTTGCCCAAAGGAGCCAAAGTGAGATGACATCCATTGAGCAAGAAATTGAGGCTGATCGTGAAAATTGACTTGAAAGGGTAAATATTAATTTGGAAAATCTGTTGGAGAAATCCAACAAGGAAAATAACATGTTAAGGCACATGGAAAATCATTATTGGGCAAGAAATCATGTTTGCAAGGCACGAATCAAGATCCTGAAGGCCAAGTTGAAGAGGGCATTAAAGCGTCAGAAAAGGAAAGATAGACTTCAGATTTTGGTTGAAGCTTCCTTGGCCCAACATAGTGCATGAAAGAGGACACTCAGCCCAAATTTCAATAAATTTGGGACACATTTTGCAAATTTTGAATTTTTGGCCTAAACATAGATTTTCCAGCTCAACGCGTCATGCCACTTGGCGCGCGGTTATGATTGAGAGCTCCTCTTGGGTAAAAATTTATATTTTTGGATTTTTCATGAAACGTTATGCATGCCTACATATGGGCAAGATATTTTGAAATTTTTTTGGCTTCCAGAAGGGTCAAAAACACCCTAAAAATGACCTTTCTGCCCCTTTTAGGACACACAGGAAGCAGTGTTGGGAAAACTCATTTTTGGAGGGGAAAATGGCAACAAAATTTAGAAATTACACTTGTGTTGGAAATTATATAGGCAGAGCTTTCCAACGAGCTATACTGTGCTCAATTTTGACACCGAGAAGGCCTTCCAAATTGGCTCCAAACTGGCCCGACGCATAGAGAATTCAGGCGCGGTGCATTGGGGATTTTCGCTCATTTTTCACTCAGTAACTCTGTTTTTCGCCTATTTTTGGCCAGTTTGACTTTCTTACTTCCAAATTTAAAAATATTGATGTAATATGATGTAATTTTAAGGGTCTTGATGTAATTTTATCAAATTTTTACTCATGAAAGTAGATTCATCCATCAAAAGGTGAATTGCAACTGAATGAATCAGTTTCCTATCTTATAGAGGCAAGTTGTTCCACTGCCTATTTTCTAGTTCTTAGTTTAGGTCTTGTTGAAACAACTCCTAAAATATTTATCTCAACCCCTAGAGACATGGGGATGAGTTATGCTTGTCTATATCTTATATTTTTTCAGTCATTAGCTGGGTTGGACACTTGGGATTGCTTTGACCTTCATTGTACATTTCATCTTTGCAATTTTGGCAAAGGAATAGACCAGGGTTTGCAACATTCCTTGGGATTCATGTGGCTCTTTTTTTGATGATGTGTTTCTTTTGTTAATTTAATTTTACTGATGTTTTATGTGTATCATCTTCCTTCTTACTTCTTCTTAAGTTAAACAAACAAGGATAAAGGTGGAATTCATTAGATTTGCAGTGGTCTACCTTGAGTTTTTTTTTATTTTCTATGTTTTCAACTATATGAAGAGGATTATTGAAAGTCTCTTGCCCTCTTCAACTCCTCATTGGTTTGAGCTATCCATTTCATTCAAAATTGAAACATCAAAATAGTTTCCTACCTTGCCCCATTCAGATCCCTGCAAAACTGCTCATTTCCCAGACCCAAAATCTACTCTTCCCTTTGATCCAAAAAACACCCTCAAAATAAAATCAAACTCTTTTACATATATACCTAGCCTAAAATCAGCCTTTATTCAAGTCATCTCAAGCCTCACTGATTATTTTTTCTGAGATTGACAAGGAGAGAGCCCTCTCCCGATCTGGTAGGGCTAGCTACCAGATTAAGCGTGGTTTGATGTTACCCTAGACTCTGCCTTTCTCAGCCTGAGGGAGATTTAGGCCATAAAAACATGCAATGTACTATGAGCTGCCATCGATTTCATACTCCAACTGCAAACCATTGAAAGCCATTTCAATTTTTACTCAACTGTCGCACCAGGAAATGCTTGCAACAAATTCAAATTGTTCCACCAACAAAACTCAACACTACTTCAATATTGCAATATTAAGTGATTAACACTGCTCTAATACCATGTAGAAATTTAAACAATACAATTATGTCTTACCAGACTCCCCTAATCTTACAATTAAAGCCACTGTTAAATACAAAATCCTTCTACTCAATTATTTGCAGAAATTAAATCACCAATTGCACACACATGAAGAAAAATCAAACGCACATAACAAGATTTTGTTACCGGGAAATCTTGAAGCTAAAAACCCCAACTATCATATATTATGTATATCATGGATCATGAAAAAATATCATACAAGTCTCAGCTCATAGAGCTCTCAGTACAATATACAATCGTCTCACACTATCATGCAAAAATTGGTTCACACATGCACCAATTTACTGCCTCCTGACAGCCTGCCTCCACTATGCAATCCTTGTTGATGAAGATTGCTAAATGAATTCAATATTTCCTTGCCTTGACTGTAAAATCCTCATTTTCATCTCCAATGTGTGTGTAGATGCATTGAATGAATCACTATAGTCACAACTGATAGTCAAACAGACCCTTTCACCTATCTCTCCACTAGGTCTCCACTGGATCTGACATGCAAGTAGTTAACTCTTGTATTTATTTAGTTGCAAGTGAGAGACTACTTGTGAATTAATTAAATAGTTAATTCACTAATCTCTTACTAGTATATATTTAGTTACAACTAGCACAACTATGTTTATCTCACTTAACTGAGTTAAACTAAAAAACAACTCACACAACTACTCTGCCAACTCTATTACAACTCAGCCACAATCAATTACAACGAAGTCCATTGTGCATGTCCCACAAACCAACCTTGGAATGCGTAATTCCTTCAGCTAACTGGTTTTCCAGTTCAGTTAATTCAAATCAAGTGCTTCAAGAGAATAAGTTATTATTTATTGTTTGATTATCATCAAGGGCTAATAATAATCAACATGCATTCTATTTTTAGATTTGTGATCTATAAATAGACTTCACCCATAATATAAAAATATAAACTCAACTAAAGATGGAATTTTCTCAACCATCTATAATTAGTCTAATGCTAATTTTAGAATATTCTCACAATTCTAAAAATAGACATACAACTAAAAATAGCTTGTAGGACCCACCTAGTGAAGGTGTTTAATTTTCACTAAGATCATCATATTACCGAATCTCAACAAGCAGGTTCCTCGATTCATTTTGGTCCAGCCTCTGGTCAATTTTTTACACCAAGATCACCAAGTCCACAACTTTCCATCCCAAAACTGATGGCCAGGAAAATATCATCAACAGGATGATTGCAAGCATTTTGCGCATGTACAATTCAAAGCATCCACAAACATGTGATGAGAGCCTTCCCTATATACAACACAATTATAACCAGGCTCTCCAAACATCAACTGGACACAGCCCCTTTCAGGTGGGCTTGGGGTTCCATCCACTATGTGCCATTGATGTAGCCATGCCATTTGGGGCTACTCAGGTTAATTCGGCTCATGTCCATTTTGAAGCTGACAAAGCGAACAACTTCATTGAGCACATTCAACACATCCACCAGCCGGTTCATGACATATTGGACAGAGCCAATGCTAAGTACAAGTAATGACATGATAACAATCGGGTGCCACATAACTTCCACGTGGGTGACAAAGTGTGGCTACATTTGCAGAAGGAGCGCGTCACTAGACCCCACCAAAAGCTTCACCCGCTCCGATATGGTCCATACACCATCACCAAGGCTATAGGGAACAATTCCTTCAAGCTCAGTCTTCCACCATTCCTTGGTCTATACCCAGTATTCAATGTGGACCAACTTTGGCCCTACTTCCCACCTCTACTAGACACCTCTAACATTTTAGAACATCTCACACCAACAGAGTTAAACCCAGACTGAGTGGAACAGGCCACCATAGATTGTATCATGGACATGCAAATCAATAACACTCGCCAGCAGAGGATGCAACTGTATCAGGTTGTCAAAGTTGGCCAACTCCTGCACAAAGGAAAGTGGTTCACCAGTGACCAAGTTCAGCAGAGGTTTCCTCATCTCATGGAGGAACTCAATGCAACGGAGAAAATGTCTTTTCAAGGGGGGAGGAATGATCCAGGTTGATATTGGTGGCTGTTAACAATGGAAAATTGTACAACAGAAGATGACATCAATTAATGTCTAGCCCAAGTATTTACAGGACAAGAATACGTTATGGAATCAAGAAGTATTTAAAATCTCTAAGGTTTTGAGAAAATCAGATTTGAACTAGTCATAAATGCTCAAATGTGCACTTTTTCCTTCGAGAAGCACCTTATGCATGCCTTTTTTCCCAATAAGCGCGCATTCTTGGAAACGGAAAAAATTCACTTTCTGGGACCACAACAAGCAAAGGACAGTTACTCCTTATGGGAAAGCTTCCTAAGGACAGCCAACAGCGCCTCCTTAGACATTATGTGAGCACACAAAAGAATATTTGAGCACACAATGGAATCACACCTCTCCCTTGGGTCACCATCCATCATGTACCAAGGGAGGGAAGGAGGATTTGAACCTCACCTATTTAAACCCACCAAGAGATGAACAAATGGTGATCAGAAGGTCATGTTGGCCAAAGTTTCCCAAGCAAAACCAGCATTGTGTGTGACCCGGAGCTGGAGCTAAAGAGGACTCAATAATTGGCCACCCAACATCTTAGTCCACCATAGCAGAGAGAGAGAGTGAGACTGCATCAGAGGCAGATCTTGGAAGGCAACATCCTTACATCAGGACCTAGAGCCATTTCCTAGGTGCCCTTTGGCAAGTGGGTAAAATTTCTTCTCCATTTCGAACGTTTAATAAGAAGAGGCCATCAAGCCATCATTTACATTATTATCGTTTGGAACTCTCTATATAGCTTCTGTATATTTGTGTTTTTTAGTTTTAGTTTAACCATAGCATACTTCAACATACTATTTCCATTAATTTTTATGCTTTTGATCTCCCCCCACTTTCTGCCTGTTACCAATAGTTTAGAGAGTAGACCACACTCTGTAAGATTGTGTGATTTCATACACCCGTGCGACTAATCCACAACAACAGGATTGGCGACTCCACTGACATGTTTCAAGTTTATCTGGTTGTGCCATCTTTTGCAGGAGACCATTTATCTATCCTAGTGTGGAGCTGACAGTCCTCTGACCCATGTTGCAGTCCCTAGACTCACTGAGGTGACAAAATGAAGAAGGAAGCTCGTAATATTTTTACTTGTAGGATTTTTGCACACAGTTTTTCCTCACAGAAGTGCATTGTGCGCGTTCAGGAGTGACCTGTGCGCAGGAAGGCGCACCTGTCAAGGGCTTTTGCGCAAATTGCAGAGAGATTTTTTCTCCCTATTTTCTGCATTTTTTCTGCTTGTAAGTGTGTTGGGCAACCACTAATGTATCTGCCAACACTTGTGTTGATACCCCACAGCTTCTGAGAACTCATTTTTTGCTGCTTTCTTTAGCCATTTAGTTAGTTTTCATTTAAGTTGGTTTTTGCAAAAAAACATTCACATATTTTAAGAAGGGGGCGAATTAATCATTGCTTTCCAAACAACTTATGTTATTTTCACATTCTGGTATGCACACTTAGCTTAACTATTCCAAGTAAGTGGCTCAAGGCCACATATGCATAAGCTAGTGTAGAAATTGTTTAGTTTACATTCAATTTTTGCATTTTGGAAATTGCGGGACTAGGATTGAATGGCGAATTAGAGAAAGTAATCTCTTTTGTCTTTGCACCATTTGGTGACCATAGACAAGCATATGAATGCTCTACATTCTTGATTCACCATCTCCCTTTAGTCACTCACATATACTAACTAGGAGGATTGGGAAGTGGCCCATTATCCGCAAATGCTTTCTATTTGAGCAAGGAACAACGTCACATAGTTTAACTAGGGGACTTTTGTAAAGGATCACCGATATCCATATGTTCAAATTATGAGATTGTTCACCATACGCTCACACACATTCACCCACTGAGAAAAGAAAGCCGCCTAAAAATAACTTAAACCAACTCACTAAATTCTCTCCACAGGGGCCACAAGAGAATTTATAGATTAAGTTAGGATCAAGGGGGTAAGCATCCAATAACCCACCTTGATCACACTTCACATTGAAACATAAAAATTGTGTATTTAGGGAGCTTTAAAATCCACCTATCAGCCCATGGAAAATAAAACCCGAGCATGGCAGAGACCCGATTCAGAGGGGGTTAGGCTTAGGTGCAGTGCGTACGATATCAGTTGGGGCTACCTGACTGGGCTGATACTCGGTACTATTAGCTGACTACCAAAAAGCCCAAGACTCGAATGCTCACGTGGGACGGTGGTTCTTAGTGGCCAAAACTAGGGAATCCTTTACCCTATAGCTGACGGTGCAGGCAAGCGCTAGACCCTCTACCCTTACCTTGGTTGATTCTCTTCGGCTAACTGGGGGTATCGCTAGCTCTTATGGGATGTTGTGCCAGTACTCGCAAGAAATCCTCTCAAATCCCAATTACTTTTGAGTGTGTGAGGATGTAATAGGTCTGCTAGTATTTTGAGTATCACGCGCAAACAAACAAAACCATTTTTTTCTTGATTGATCACATAGATTAAGTTAAAAGGAAAATTCGTTTCATTTTCACTTTTTTATTTATTTATGTGGCCATAAATTTGTCATGATCACATACTCAATCTCCTCGAAATTTTTACAAAGCCTAACCTAGTCGACACTCAAATGGTTCCAACAGAACCTCGTTGATCCAGGTGTCTTTTGGACCTCCCCCCATTACCGAGAGGGGTTCCAGGTCTTTCACCTATTAGATATTATGGAGCAATGCAACAGATAAAATATGCGGAAAATACAAGCACACAAAACACATAAAACCAGAGAGACATAGATATATGTGGTTCACCCAGTTTAGGCTATGTCCACCCCGAACAACCACTCCTTCCTTTCTATTATCCAGCAAAATGAAGAAACACAAGCTACAGTAGATCCGCTGTAATATCCTTTGTTCTCTCTCACAGTCTCCCTCTCTATTTCTCGCTCCTAGAATACACATGTAATACACAGCCGCAATAAAATACCCTCATGCAAAGAGAGGGGTTGCCTTCTAGGGAAAAAAACCCTAATCTAAACATAACATCTACAATCAGATAATTTTCCTAATGAACAGCCCAGATTGACTAGAAATTATTATACTTTTAAAAGGCAATTTTACATCTATTTTTAGCTTCGGGGGCACTGCCCCTGAAACCCCCTGCCGAGGGGGCTCCATAAAGTCGTTGTCGCCCCCCCCTGGACACCCCACAGCAACGATTAATTTACGGGTGGCGTTGTTGCCCCATTTAAGGTATAGGGGTCCAATGTTGTGATATAAAGTAAACAAGATAATCAGACTCCACACCCAACAATCTCCCACTTGGAGATTGATTGTAGCAACTCCACTGCTGCTTCATTTGTTGGAAAATGACTCCTCTTTGGACCTGGCTATCTCTCATCTTCATCGTCATCCTTGAAGACCAATTGAAACTGAGCACGTTCTCAGTTTCTCCCTGGTTACAAATTTTGTTGGCATATCTACAGGATTCTGGCTAGTGTGTATCTTTTCCAGCTTCAACTCTCCATCTTCCAATACTGACCGTATGAAATGGTACTTGAGATGTATGTGTTTAATCCTGGAATGAAATGTTGAGTTCTTTGCAATATGAATGGCACTTTGGCTATCACTGTATAGCATGCCCATATCATGCTTCTTACGCAATTTATCCATAAACCTTTGTAACCAAATCATTTCTTTACTAGCCTCTATAGTAGCAACATACTCTGCTTCTATTGTTGAAAGTGCAACAACACTCTGGATTTTTGAAACCCAACTAACAGCTGATCCACCTACAGTAAATACATATCCTGTAGTGCTCCTCCTTTTATCTCTGTCACCTACCATATCTGCACCAACATATCCCTATAGAGAAACGTTTCAACCACCAAAGCATAATGATTTATTTGTGGTACCTCTCAAATATCTGAGAATCCATTTTACTGCTATCCAATGTTCTTTTCCTGGATTGTTCATGTACCTGCTTACAACTCCCACTACATGTGCAATATCAGGCCTTGTGTAGACCATTGCATACATTAAGCTTCCAACTGTTGATGCATATGGAACTTTAGACATATATTCCATTTCTTCGTGGGTCTTGGGGCACATCTCCTTACTAAGTTTGAAATGGCTAGAAAAAGGTGTACTAACTGGTTTTGCATTTTGCATATTAAATCTTTTCAACACCTTTTCTATGTACTCATTCTGAGACAGTGTTAATTTGCGATTTTTCCTATCTCTAGTTATCCTCATACCAAGGATTTGTTTTGCAGCTCCCAAATCCTTCATTGCAAAAGAATTTGCCAATTTTCTTTTGAGCACATTTATTTCCTGCATGTTAGATCCTGCAACAAGCATGTCATCTACATACAATAAAAATATAATATAGCTGCCATCATTTTGCCTTTTTAGATAAACACAATGATCAAAGTGACATCTAGTATAACCTTGTTCAGACATAAACTTGTCAAATTTTAGATACCACTGCCTTGGAGCCTGTTTTAAGCCATACAAGCTCTTCTTTAATTTGCACACCAATTTTTCTTTCCCTTTTACCTCATATCCTTCTGGTTGCTGCATGTATATCTCTTCCTCCAAATCTCCATGAAGAAATGTTGTCTTTACATCTAACTGTTCAAGATGTAAATCTTCCGCTGCTACAAGACTTAAAATAGTTCTGATTGAATTCATTTTAACAACAGGAGAAAATATTTCATCAAAATCAATACCTTTATTTTGTGCAAACCCCTTCACCACAAGTCTAGCTTTGTACCTCTGTTTTCCTCCATCTTCTTCCTTCATCCTGTAAACCCATTTATTCTGCAATGCAGTTTTACCTGCAGGCAACTTGACTAAGTCCCAAGTCTGGTTATGCATTAAGGAGTCCATCTCTTCTTCCATGGCTATCTCCCACTTCTTCCTACTTTCAACCTGCATTGCTTCTTCATAACATTCAGGTTCACCAGAATCAGTCAACAATAAATAATATAATGAAGGAGAGTATCGTTCAGGGGGTCTACTTATCCTGGTAGATCTTCTAACACCACTTTCAGGTGTTTGAGGTGCTTGTTGCTGTTGTGGTGGTTGCTGCTGCTATGGTTGTTGATTATTATTATTTTCAGGCACCTTTACTTTTTCAGTTATCTCATCAAGAACCATGTATTCCTTGCTTTCTTTTTCCTATTTCTTTTCCTGCAACTGATTCTTATACAAGACCTTTTCATTGAATATTACATCTCTGCTCCTAATGATTTTGTGATTTTCGTAATCATATAAGCGATAACCAAAATCATTAACACCATATCCAATAAAGGTACATTTCTTTGATTTTTCATTAAGCTTTGTTCTATTTTCTTTATTAATATGGACAAAGGCCTCACAGCCAAAAGGCTTTAAAAAAGAGTAGTTTACCTTTTTACCTATCTATGCTTCCTTTGGAATACCACCATCCAAGGAACTTGAAGGCCCTCTATTTATTAGATAAACACCAGTATCTACAGCATCTGCACAAAATTGTAAAGGCAATCTTGCATGCAATCTCATGCACCTTGCACGCTCCATGATTTTTCTGTTCATCCTTTCTGACACACGATTTTCTTGTGGTGTTCTTGGAACTATCTTCTCTCTACGAATTCCATGCTCTGAACAGTACCTATCAAACTCTTTGCTGCAATATTCACCTCCATTTTCTGATCTGAGACACTTAAACTTCTTTCCTATCTCAATCTCAACCAAAGCTTTCCATTTATTGAAAGTATCAAATACGTTAGATTTATTCTGAATATAATAAATCTAGGTTTTTATAGTATCATCATCAATAAAAGTAACATAATAATGAGAGCCACCAAGAGATGATACCTAAGCAGGTCCCCATACATATGTATGCACAAGCTCTAATTTTTTTCTCTTCTTTTCTTTCCCAACTCTGAGAAATTTGACTCTCTTTCCTTTTCTTGAGTGAAGAATCTTCATCCCCTTCTCACTCATGTGTCAGAGCCTATGATGCCATAACGCTGCATCTGCTCCTTTGGAAGTTAAAGCATTAACAGAGTTAGAAATACCATTGCATAAATACAATGTACAAACCTTTTTGCCTTTTTCTATTACCAGGGCTCCTTTGGTGACCTTCCAAGCTTTATCTGTGAAATTTGTCACACAACCTTCATCACCTAACTGCCTTGTTGAAATCAGATTTCTCTTTAGATCTGGAACATGCCTTAACTCCTTTAATAGCCATTGGTTTCCATTCTGTTGTTTTACAAGAACCTTACCCATTCCAACAATTTTACAGGGTTTATCATCACCCAAACGGACTTGTCCAAAATCTCCTTGAACATAGTCATGAAAATATTTCTTATTAGGTGTGGCATGGAATGAGGCCCCTGAATCTACAACCCAAGAATTAGTAACATTTTCGAAAGAAAGAATCAAAGAATCTTGTAACAAATCACCTGTCACATTTGCTTCATGATTGTTTTCTTGTTGTGCATCTCCTTCTTTTCCCTTCTGAGATCTACAATATTTCTTTAGGTGTCCTTTATTTCCGCATTTCCAGCACACTATCCCTGATCTGGACTTGGATCTGCCTTTTCTTGATTTACTGCGATATCCTGAGATCTTTCCTCTTTCCATTCTCCTTCCCCTAGACTCTGCACTCAAAGCATTACCCGATGTCTCACCGAAGCTTTTCCATCGCATTTCCTCGCTAAGGATAGCACCAACAACATCATCAAACTTTAAAGTACTAGATCTAGAGACAGAGTTACTAATGGTCATTACGAAACCATTACAACTCTATGGCAATGAGCACAAGAATAACAGAGCTCTAACTTCATCATCAAAGTTTACCACTACAGAACTTAACTGACTGGTAACTGTATTAAAATCATTTAAATGGTCTGCAACAGATCCACCTTCCGACATCTTCATATTAAATAATCGTTTCATAAGAAATACCTTGTTTGAGGCTGAGGGTTTTTCATATAGTTTCACCAATTTCTGCATCAAACCCTCTGTTGTTGTTTCCTTCGAAATATTGAAGGCGACTGATGCCGCAAGGCACAACATTACTATTTCGAGTGCCTTTCTATCGAGAATGTTCCATTTCGCATCTATCATGGCCGTCGGCTTCTTTGTTTTTCCGCTGAATGGTAGGTACATATATTCTGATAGGATAATGTTCCATCTGCATCTTCCACTGTGGGAAGTTTTGGCCCTTAAATTTCTCGACCCTAAACTTACCATCTTTCGCCATTGCTCCCACTCGAACTAGGAACCCTTCTTTCCTGCGAGTTTATCAGCCAAATATACCTTCGACTCTGATACAGTTGTTAGAAAAATTATATATTATGGAGCAATGAAACACATAAAATATGCAGAAAATACAAGCACACAAAACACATAAAACCAGAGAGACACAGATATACGTGGTTCACCTAGTTTGGGCTGCGTCCACCCCAAACAGTCAGTCCTTCCTTTCTATTATCTAGCAAAATGAAGAGACACAACCTACAATAGATCTGTTGTAATATCCTCTTTTCTCTCTCACAGTCTCCCTCTCTCTTTCTCACTCCGAGAATACACATGTAATACACAGCCGCAATACAATACCCTCATACAAAGAGAGCGGTTGCCTTCTAGGGAAAAAAGCCCTAAACTAAACATAACTTCTACCGTTAGATCATTTTCCTAATGAACGGCCTAGATTGACTAGAAATTACTATACTTTTACAAGGAAATTTTACATATGTTTTTAGCTTCGGGGGCAGGGGGGGGCTCCATAAAGTCACTTCCGCCCCCCCTTGGACCCCCCATGACAGCGATTAATTTACGGGTGGCGTTGCCGCCCCATTTAAGGTATAGGGGTCCAATGCTGTAATACAAAGTAAACAAGATAATCAGGCTCCACACCCAACATCGTCATTTAGGAGTCAAAGACAGAACATTGCCACAGTAGCTGGTTCCTCCTTTCTTGGAGAAACCTTAGTTGGGAACCCTAATCGGTCTCTCAACACCACACCGCAGAACACTCCCCCCTCATCCCCTGGGGGCCAGTGGAGCACATCCCATATGGGAAGCCAGCTAAATTCATAATAGGGTACATCATAGAATAACCCTCATTCTAACTAGAACTTCGTGTCTTCACATGTTGCCATGGTGTCAACCTCCCAGTCACCCTTCTTAGCAGCGTTTAATATACTAGATTTGACCAAGCTCACCAATTTCCCTATCGCACATGACCCCAATTGGCCTCCCATGCCTACAAAGCTCCCTTCAGACATACCAAAGTTCGAAGGAAAGCAAGTGGAAGACACAGGAAATCATATAATGACCTTTGTGCTCATCGAATAGCATCATTGATGATACTATTCGTTTGAGGCTATTTCAACACACTCTTATGGGAGTGGCCGCAAAAGGGTACGTGGAGCAACCTCCTACTTCACATGGAACCTTTAGTTCCCTTTCTACCGTGTTCCTCAAATACTTTCAGTTTCCCATTCACCACGATTCGGGAATGGAGTTACTGACTCATTTCAGACAATCCCCCTCTACCCATATTTCAGAACATATCCATGAGTGGAAGCGGCGTCGAATTTTATGCAAAGCACAACTCAACGACCGAGTCCTTTTAGATTTATTCTTGAAAACTCTGACAGTGGAGATTTCAAAGGATGTGGCGCAACGCAACCCCACATCCAAAGAGGATGAAATTAGTAAAGCCCAACGGCTTGAACTGATCTACACGAAATCAGGATACATATACAATATCCTGCCCAATGCCCCGCACCTGCAATCTTATCAATAATTTCCAGGTGTGCCTAACTCTGCAGAAGGATTTATTGGGTCAATGACCCAAGGGTACCTAGGTAGCAGTAGTCAGAATCTCGGTTACACACATAGGTCTACCGAGAACATTTCTCAACCCAGATTTCAAAGTCATCATATGCAGCAGAAAAATTTGACTAATAGGGCGCAAGCATATCACCAAGGAGGACCTTATCCTCTAGCTGAGGGGACCTAATACGCATGAAGAAAAACTAACGAGAGAACTCCCCCCCAGTCGCTAGGTGCAAACATGGGACAACAATATTCTCAGTCCCAAGAACATAACCCACCTATGCAAAACAATGTATAGGTGAACTTTGTGCAGTTGTCCCAAAATCAACCACACTAGTATGATCAAGAGAATTATCCTCCTAATGTGGTTAAGATAAAGGTATAAAGCAAGCCCAAAGGGAACCCTGGACATGGGGGCAGCAACCAATAGCACCCACCGTGATCTCAGGCTATAGGTAACTCCAACCGGAATCAGAACCAGGAGCCAAGCAATGCCCAAAGGCAAGGCAAAAGGCCACCTCTACAAACAGACCATTCTTGTTCAATATGTGGTGAGTACGGGCACTATACTCACCACTGACCCGAACTCCCTGATCTTAAAAAGCTTTAGAGTAACTGAGGACAAGGAGTATATTCCCAGACAACTTTGGTTATACAAGAACCCTTCCCCCATCAAGGAATGGTTAGCACTCAACAGCAAAACCCCGACGATTCTGGGAAAAACAACCATGAAATTTACATGGCTGGGGAAGAAATGTTTTTCCAAACTCAGAATTGCAGCGATGACACCCCACCAGACACCAATACATCATGGGCTAGTAGGAGCACACGACTGCACCTTTAACCATTCCAAAGGTTCCTTTGCAACTGTTGCCAAAAATGGTAAAATGGCCTAATAGGCGAGCAGGTAATTACTCTAAAGCAGTCCACAATTATAGCATCGTAGACTATTTAGCTCAATCACCTACTACTATGTCCGCATTGGAAGTACTATAGTTTTTCCCAAAGCAATGGAAAGCCCTACTTTCCACATTAGGTGTTGTCGACCCTGCCGACACACACATGATGAATTTTGACTTAGACAAATCCACCCCTATGCTTCCCTCCATGGTCGCCTTCCAGATACCAGTATCAGTACAGAATATCACTATTCATTGATGTGTCATTGACGAGGGTGCATCGACATGCATCATGTCAAAGAATGTATGGTAGAAGTTAGGAGCCCCCGAACTCAAACCTTTCGTCATCACACTCAGAGCATACGATAGTCGTCCCTCGACACCTGTCGATCTCTTCCAAAATGTAACGGTCTGTTTAGCTGACAAGATGATCCACATACACATAAAAGTCTTGGAAACTCACTTGGATTACAATATACAACTTGGGTGAAGTTACACGTAGGACATGTCTGCCATAGCATCCTCCATCTTCCACATCATGATGTTCCCCATCGAGGATGGAATCATCACAGTAGATTAGTTGACGCACAGTGAAAAGCGTCCCTTGAACAACATGGATATCGTTCTACCCTATGTAGATATAGATGTTGAGTCCCAAATTTGCATCTTTTCCATACACTTTTCCATACCTTTTTCACTCACCTAAACCTCCCAAATTGTCAATATCATGTGCAAAAGAGCATTTAACATGGTTTTTAATTATATTTTTGTGTTTGCTATTTGATCTAGATTTTGTTCATTCAGCTGCGGAATCTTGCCACTTTCCACAGCTGCTGCAACTTTCCGCAGCTATTTTGTAAAACTCTATGCTACAGGTGTCTACAAGGGAAACGAGCCACATGGGCAGGTCAGGAATGACGTGGACATGGTTCGTGTCCTATTGGTTCAAGCAAACTCGTCAAAAGAAGCCGCGGTCAAAGGCGTCCACATGGAAGTCAACCATGGAGTTTCATGTCGGCCGGACTCTGTTTCGTGGCACATAAAGATCCATACGGCCGTTTCTAAGCCTGCGGAGGTTAAATCGACATCTGTACAGGGTTCTAGAGTCAAATTCAAGCATCCACCTTTCGTAGATCTACTTTCCAACACGGCCATACTCCTATATCCGTGGACGTAGTGGTCTACGTGCTCTTTACTAGCATGAACTTTAGGAAACAGTTATAGTTTGTTGTTATATATATTGCGTTTGCATACGCATATGAAGTTAGTCGATATTAGTGAATGTAGCCTCTGTTATCTTTTGATAAGTCTGCTCTGTAGTGATTACGCTGCACTTGTGCCGTAACATTACCATTCTGTAATGACTGCTTTTTAATATGAGAAGACTCTGTTTTTCAACTTAATTCGTATTTGAAGACCGTTGCCAAGGCTGTGTAGAGGGCCCCTGCTCAGCTAAGGTTTTGTGTATTAGTGTATATTTCTCATTTCGTTTCTTTAGAAATCATTGTATCATAATCCATTCATATGTTCATACTTTGCAGTTGTTTCATTTATGTTTATACACTTCCATAAATTCCATTTCATTTCTGTCTTTCATGCTTTATGATTGTTAATCACTGATCAGTGTTTATGTTTCAGATTTTAGATAGGCAGCCCGGGCATTTTCATAGCTTTTTGATTAGTGACATGGAACTAACATTGTTCTGCTGCTAGTTTGATTTTCATAGCTTTTGTTTAATTTCAGTATTGCTTTGTAAATTTCAGTTTTGTTTTTCTACTTCAGTAGTTAAAATTTAGATATACTAATCTGCTCATAGCATCTTCAGTTGCCTCCGAAAGCCACAGCTGGACTGATGGTGAGGAATTGTATTATGAAATGTGTAGTTTAGTATTAGTTTCTTTTCTGCAAATTTAGATATATTAAGCTGCTCATAGCATCTTCAGTTGCCTCCGAAAGCCACAGCTGGACTGATGGTGAGGGATTGCATTATGAAATGTGTAGTTTAATATTAGTTTCTTTTCCGCAAATTTAGATATATTAAATCATGCATGACATCTTCAGTTGCCTCCGAAAGCCACAGCTGGACTGATGGTGAGGGATTGAATCATGAGTGTATGGTTTAGTATTAGTTTACTTTATGCAAATTAAATATCAGTTACTCAAGTTGTTTATGATTACTTCCGAAAATCATAGCTGGACTAATGATGAAGGGTCAGAAGATAAATTGATGTAATCTGATTTAGATTTATTTTGTTGCAATTTGAATTTCCTTAAGCATAGTTCTTTTGTGTTTAGTTGGCAGCAAGAATAGTTTGGTTTTCATGCTCACTAGTTTACTGTTTTGATTTATTAGATTAGCAGCACCTTTTCATTTCAGCAGTACATTTTCATTTTCTTTTAAGTCTTGTCATTGTAAATTTCAATTTGCTTTTTAAAGTTTCAAGTTGGTAAATCATTATAGGGGATATCACTTCCTTGAACAAACATAACCAAACTTGTTTTCATCTTATAATTTCCATTTCACTTTAGAAAAACCAAAAACGACAAAAAGTTAAGAAATAGGTTATCTTGCACATATAGTGTGCCGCACTTCATCAGCTTACGATTCCCGGATTGACAAATTAAATGCAGCAATTTAGGACACACTAAATTGACCAAACAATAGCCACGGAGGGTCTTTCACGGTATCAAGAATATGGCCCTAGCCAATTCAAACTGTCGTTCGTCCTAGGGTCATTCCTAGGAGATCCTCCCATTATCCCTGAGGTATTGCCTGATGCCACAAGGGCCCCGGTATGCATGATGTTCACATCAAGCACCGAGGTGAGTCAAGACACAGACTCAAGCAGTAACGACACTGAGGCATCAGCTACTACACCCTCCCTAGTCTACGTCGCCTCCCAAACTCCTTTCCTCTACCCACCTCTTGGCTTCACCTCCGAACAGGTCTTGGGAACACTGGTGTTACCCAATATATCATTGGCATTCCCAGTGTGGTATATCGTTCCCCCTCTAGGAACAAAAACTATCAACGTTACTGCATTTGGGTTAAAGCCCCCTGGTCCTAACGAGCCCCAACCTACTCAAGAATAGTCGAAACCGTCCCCACAAGGGAAATTCCCATTGCAAAACCGGTAACCACGACCAAGAAAATCGCCAAGAAACGAAAGAAATTGGTAACCCCCACTATGAAAAGGGAGTCATCAGCCTGCGCTATATGTGATGTCATAGGAAACCCTACCCACATATGCCCGGATTTGGATGAATTAAAACCACTCCTCGACTGCGACGCAGGTACCTCCACACTGCGTTCCCATCAAAAGGAACTTGCCACCAAAATTATAGGCAAACTGCTACGTACCAATCACATATGCACTCTATGTGACACCTATAGGTATTATACCCACCATTGTCTAGAAATACCATGATATAGGGATGCCTTACACACAATCGAGTAATCCTATCAAGAGGATCCCTCCATCCAGTTTATCAATGACAAACCTCATACCATCTTGTGCCTACAGGAGGAACGAAAGTCACCAGAAAGGCAACCATTTGTCCCTCCTCCCCCCAAGCCACCATACACCAACCAGGGATGGGGAAACCTGATTTCCTCATCCTCTTTAGTTATCACGCGCATCGATTACTGCAGACGGTTTCATCGAGTATTTGAACCAAGGTCACCTAGGCAGCAGTAATCTGTATTCGGGGAGTGACCATTCACGTTGATTCTACAAAAAACTAGAGCTTAGAGTATCTGATCACCAGACCGAAGGCAGCACGGTGATCAGCACTCCATAACAAACAGAGGCAATGCTACACATTCCCACTCCTGAAAAAATATTTTTTCAGCACCGACAGGTATGCACCCTCCCATCTTCCTTTCTAAAGTTCATGTTTTTCAATAATATTGGATGAAAAGAAGATTCTTTCACTTGAGGTAGTTGTTTTTTGCAGGAAGAACCCGCAAACCATTCACAGCACCATCCACTGAAAGTTTCGGAGCAGGAATCATTCTACCCTCAGCATGATAGAGTCCTAGAGAAATTTGCATATCCTGACATCATTTATCCATTAGAAATAAACTATAGGGTCCTCATATCTGACCACATTTATCATCACCTCACCTTGTATATGATAAACGTCCGTGATGGTCGGTAGATCCTCCCCTCCATGGCGATTGTCATCCAAAGTAGACCATACATCACACCACAAGTGACGCCATGACCATACCATTTTAGTCTGGGAAGCACCTCATGCACATCCACATATCATGCATAAGGTCAAGTTCACCATTCAAACTCAACCCCCTTCCCGGACGATCAGGTTGTACAAGCATATTGAAAGTGCACCTCCGCGAACCGCATTTGCCATGCCATACCACCATCAGCATAATCCCATCTATGACATCTTCTACTTCACCAACCCCACATAGAGACCAACCAATGGGACCCCTACCCTTAGCAAAACACTGTCCTCACACCTTTAGTGAGCGACCCTCTTTCATGTTTTGGGGTACCTGTCTTTATGTTTTGTACAAACCAAACCCCATTATTTTATTCTTTTGGTAAGTGTACAAAGACTGAAAACGATGCCCTTAACCACTTTGACCTCATATTTCACCTTTTATCTATAGTTTTTAACCCTGAATAGAAATTATCTACAAACGAATCTTATAACAGAAAATAAACAATAGCAAGAGCATAAAACATAAAACAGATAAACACAGATATTTTCCCCTGGATCCCAAATCAGGACTACCAGCTTGATATTTCATTATATTCCTTTTAGTGTTACAACACATATATATACATGTCGAAGCATACATAAACCCTAATCCACTAACCCTGGATTAGAACATAACTATAGTTCCCTTGACCGGATCTACAAAATACCAGGGGCTGAACCATCATACCCCAAAACCATGTGCAAACTCATACACAGAACATGGGTGGGTCGGCTTATGAGTGGGACCGCATACCAAAAGAAAAATTCGCCGGGGTGCTGCCCCGGACCCTGACAGGGGGGCTGTCGCCCCCCCTGTGACCCCCCTGCTGTGCCCGGCACAATGTAGAGCACATGGGGCTAGTCGTGGAAAGAATATAACATACACCCAACATTCTCCCACTTGTTGTTTTCTTTCCACAGGGGGCCACAAGAGAGCTTAGTCATTGGGCCAATTCTTCAACACCCATTATTTCTCTACACCAAGAGAACTTCTGAGTTCTTACAGACTTCTTCAATGCATCTTTAACATTCTTCAAAGTGTCCACCTTTACCAGCAACACCCTTTTAGCTTCAACCATATCCCTAACAAAGTGATATTGAACATCAATGTGCTTTGTCTTTGAATGATAAGTAGGGTTCTTAGCCAATAAAATTGCACTTTGGCTATCACAGTCTATCCTTATCACTTGCTGTACCAACCCCATACTTGAACACAATATCTGCAACCAAACTGCTTCCTTGCCTGCATGAGTGGCTGCTATGTATTCTGCCTCTGTAGTTGAAAGCACCACTACAGACTGTCTTTTACTCATCCAACTGACTGCACCTCCAAATAGGCTAAACACATACCCACTTGAAGATATTCTTTGATCCAAATCTCTAGCCCAATCTACATCAACAAAACTACAAATGTCCAACATTCTTTCCAATCCTAGTCTTCCCTGGTAGCAGAAGCCATAATCACTAGTGCCAAGTAAATATCTAAAAACTCGCTTCACTACTATCCAATGCTCCTTCCCTGGGTTTTACATAAACCCGCTCAATACTCCCACTGCATGTGCAATGTCTGGTCTAGTACAGACCATTGCATACATCAGGCTACCCACTACACTTGCATATGGAACACGAGACATATCCTCCTCTTCTTCTTGTGTCTTGGGACACTATTCAGCAAATAGCTTTACACCTACAGGAATAGGAACTTTCACCGGTTTACTATCCTACATATTGAACCTTTGCAATATAGTCTCGACATACTTCCTCTGGTTTCACTAGATCTTCCTCTTTGCGCGATCTCTCTTAATTTCCATGCCCAAAATATAGTTTGCAACACCAATATCCTTCATGTCGAATTTGGAGAACATTTGAGTCTTCAAATCTTGGATAATTTCTTTGTCATTTCCAATCAAAAACATATCATCCACATACAAGACCAAATAAATAACACGGTCACCAATTAATTTAAAATAAAAACAGTGATCCTCCTTACTTCTGGTGAAGCCAAGTCCCCGTATATAGGTATCAAATTTCTGATACCACATCCTTGGTGACTGTTTTAACCCATACAGAGACTTCTTCAACTTGCATACTAGTTCTTTCTTACCCTTCACCATAAAGCCTTCAGGTTGCTTCATGTAGATCTCCTCTTCTAGATCCCTGTGAAGAAATGTTGTCTTCACATCCATCTGTTCTATCTCAAAATCAAATGCAGCAACAACAGATAAAAGTAATCTAATAGAGGTAACCTTGGCAATAGGAGCAAAAATATCACCAAAATCAATTCCTGGCACCTGGGACTAGCATTTTTCTACCAACCAAGCTTTGTATTTATCCACCTTGCCTTCTACATTCATCTTCTTTTTAAACATCCATTTTCTCCTGATGGGCTTCCTTCCAGCCGGCAACTCCACCAGATCCCATGCCTCATTTTTGTGCAAGGATGCCATTTCATCAACCATGGCCTCCTTCTAGAGTTTTCCATCCTTTGAATCTACTACCTCCCTGATAGTTCTGGGATCATCATCAGTTATAGTTAAGGAAAAATTTGAACAGAAAGTAGATGGACTATACCTTTCTGGTTGTCTTCTTTCCCGAGCTGATCTTCTCAAAGCTGGAGTTTGTGGCTCTTCCTCTTCTGAGTCTTCTTCTGTTGTAGAGTATGATTCATCCTCCTTTAGCTCAAACTCTATCTTCTCAGGTTCCTTTGGTAGGACTTCATGTGTAACAACATATTTCACCTCTCTAAACGCCACATCTCGGCTGTACACAACCTTCCTTGTTTCTAGGTTCCAAAGCTTGTAACCCTTTAAACCATCCTTACACCCAATAAAGATGCACCTTTTAGATTTATTATCCAACTTGGTCCTTTTCTCCTTTGGAACATGTACATATGCATCACATCCAAATACCCTTAGATGTGAAAGAGAGGGTTTCTTACCAGTCCATACCTCATGTGGAGTCTTATCCTCCAATGCTGATGAAGGTGATTTGTTAACTAAGTAACATACAGTCTCCACTGCCTCTGCCCAGAATTCTTGTCCTAACCCGGTACCATTGAGCATGATTCTTTCCTTTTCCATCCGTATTCTATTCATTCTTTCTACAACTCCATTTTGCTGAGGTGTGTATGGAGTAGTCTTCTACCGTGCTATACCACACTTCTAATAGAACTCTTCAAATTCCTTCTTGCAGAACTCCCCACCATTATCTGTCCTCAACGCCTTTATCTTTTTCTCTGTCTGGTTTTCCACCAGAGCCTTAAATTCTTTAAATTTGTCAAAGACTTCAGATTTCTTCCTCAAGAAATATATCCATGTATTCCTTGAGAAGTCATCTATGAATTAAACATAGTACACAAACTTTCCCAGTGATGGAATTGACACAGGTCCAAACACAACACTGTGCACAGGCTCTAATATATTGTTCACCCTCTTAGCACCAGAAGGAAAACTCACCCGATTCTACTTCCCATATACACAATGTTCACAGAAATTTAAATCTAGAGAGCAATTAGACATACCTTCTACCATACCATTTATATGCATTATTCGAAGGCCCTTCTCTCCAATATGTCCAAGCCTTTGATGCCATACCATGGTCTTTTCTCTAGAGACAGCTAGGCTTTCCGCTCCTCTTTCAGGAACCACAGAACTGTTACACCCATCAATAACAGTGCTACCTTGTAGCTTGTACAAATTTCCAATCCAAACTCCCCACATTAATACCAGTGCTCCCTAAACCATCTTGCAGGCATCTTTCTCGAACACTATTTTTACACCTGCATCATCCATCTTGCTTACAGAAATCAGATTTCTGGCCAATGCAGGAATATGCAGAACACCAAGAAGTGTTCTAATCCTTCCACCTTGCAGCTTGACTGACCTGAAGATACGATGATTCCACCAGCTAGATCCACTTCCTATCATCCCCTAGGAAGACATCACCACCATCATATTTCTCATACTCGCAGAACCACTCCCTATGGGGAGTGAAGTGAAAGGATGCACCTGAGTCAATCAACCATGACTCATGATCTACATGTGTACCTAAAGAAGAAGCCAAATACACACCCCCACCTTCATCCAAGGTGGTTTTTTCCTCTACAGAAGGAGCATCATCAGATCCCTTTCCTTTCTCAGGAGCTTCAGATCTGCATTCCTTTTTGTAGTGTCCTTCCTTTCCACATTTCCAACACACCTTTACAAACTTTCCAGGAGATTTAGATCTCCCTCTATATTTAGATCTCCCACTCGAAACCTTATTCTTGTTTCTGTTTTGGGACCTTCCTCGTATGGATAAGGCATCTCCATTTTGACCCTCCATATTTTTCCGTCTCATTTCCTCCGACAGCAAGGCTAAGACAATGTCATCAAAATTCAAGGTAGTTGTATTGCTACCTATTGCAATAACCAAACTGTTCCATGAGTCTGGTAGAGAACACAACAAACTGATGCACTTATCTTCATCTGAGATTTTAATATCAACAGATGACAGCTGACTTACCACAGTATTGAAGGCGTTCAGATGCTCTGTCACCGTGTCTCCATCTTTCATCCTCAAGTTATACAAATTTTTCCGCAGGAACAAATTATTCACCAGAGACTTAGATTGGTACACAGTACCAGGTTTTTCCCACAAATTCTTCGTCGTAGCTTCCCCAGATACATTCAACAATACTGAATCTGAGACACACAACCGTATTGTGCTCTTAGCCTTCCGATCCAATTTCTTCCAGTCTTCATCTGACATTGTCGTTGGTTTAGTACCTAGATCTAACGCAATCCACTAATCTTTATCCACCAACAGATCCTCCATCTTGAGCTTCCATAACTCAAAGATCTGACCATTAAATTTCTCGATCTATATTTTCCCACCACTCTCCATCTTCTTTCACCGCAAGAATTGATCCCACAGATCTCCCACTGAACAGGGTCTACCTCAGGCCCAAGCAAAAAACCCTCAGCAGCAAAGGTGTCCCCTTGAAGCCGAAACAGCTCTGATACCAAATGTAGGTTTTAACCCTCAACATAAATTATCTACACACAAATATTATAACAAAAAATAAACAATAGCGAGATCATAAAACATAAAACAGATAAACACAGATATTTTCCCTTGGATCCCAAATCGGGACTACCAGCTTGATATTTCATTATATTCCTTTTAGTGTTACAACACATATATATACATGCCAAAGCATACATAAACCCCAATCCATTAACCCTGGATTAAAACATAAACGTAGTTCCCTTGATCGGATCTACAAAATACCAATGGCCGAAAACCATCATACCCCAAAACCATGTGCAAACTCATGCACAAAACATGGGTGGGCCCGCTTATGAGTGGGACCGCATACCAAAAAAAAATTTCTAGCATGTGGGGCTAGTCGCGGAAAGAATATAACACACACCCAACATTATCCCATGGAAGCAGTCCCCCATCTCCCTTGGTTGTATTATTTCAGCCCCCGTGAACACACCATTACGACAATCATAACTGGTTCACACCCGCCCTGGAAATCCTACCAACTCCAGGGATTTTTCCTTCAGAAATACCTATGACTACTGCCAAGCTTCTCAAGTATACTTCAACCTCGGGCCACTAAATCCCCATTAACCATTTTTAGTCACCGCTCACCAACATGCCTAAGTTAAACCCATCATATCCTGATCCCCGAACCCTCAGGTCACTGTCTCATGGTTTGGTTAAGGCTTCCTTTTTGTCAACCTCAACACCTCATTTCCAAAAAGGAAGTGGTACCTTGGATGACCCCTCCCCATGCAAAGGGGTATCCTTGGGTGGCACTGTGGGAGACATCATTGTCCACAGATGTCATCAATCCTCTTGAAATGTGACTACAACAAAAGCTTTCATGTCACGATGGTATCATACCTTACAACCATTGCACTTTCATCAAGATCCATCGAAGACCTATGCCTTCATAAGCATCTCTGACAACAATGCTTACATGGGAAGGTCCCAGCCAGTAAATATGCATACATGGCATAGAGATATGCCATACCAGAATTATGCATATGGGTACCACATTCCACTTATCATCAAACAAAATGCCCCTGAGGGCGTCAACAATCGTCATCAACAACCACCACCATCATTACCACAATAGTGCCACATACACCACATTTATCTGTCAATTTTGTTTAACTAGCCATAGCATCACGAGCATGGGACATGGCCGCCTCTTTGAAATTTTCTAAATATGTTGTATATTTTTTCTACTTGCAGGGGTTCCCTTAGGCCATGGTTATCTCGAAAATGGTGCAAGGTGTTGTCAATTCCAAAATACATGCAGACCTCTCTCTCTCTCTCTCTCTCTCTCTCTCTCTCTCTCTCTCTCTCTCTCTCTCTCTCTCTCTGCGTACGATATATAAAAGAAAATATAGTGTATTTCGGCTATATAGTTCTTCCTAGACCTCACACATTAGGGGTAACTGTTAACACTGAAAAATTGTACAGCAGAAGACGACATCAATTAATGTTGAGCCCAAGGATTTACAGGACAAGAATACATTATGGAATCAATAAATATTTAAAATCTCTAAGGTTTTGAGAAAATCATATTTGAACTAGTCATAAATGCTCAAATGCGTTCTTTTTCCTTCGGGAAGGGCACCTTCTATGCACCTTTTTTCCCGATAAGCCTGCATTCCTAGAAATGGAAAAAAGTCACTTTCCGAGACCAGAACAAGTAAAGGATAGTTACTCCTTATGTGAAAGCCTCCTAAGGACAGCCACCAGCGCTTCCTTAGACATTATGTGAGCACAAAAAAGAATATTTGAGCACACAATGCAATCACACCTCTCCCTTGGGTCACCATCCATCATGTACCAAGGGAGGGAAGGAGGATTTGATTCTCACCTATATATACCCACCAAGAGATGAACAAATGGTGATCACAAGGTTATGCTAGCAAACGTTTCCCAAGCAACACCAGCATTGTGTGTGACCCGAAGCTGGAGCTAAAGAGGACTCGATAGTCAGCCACCCAACATCTTAGTCCACCACAGCAGAGAGAGAGAGTGAGACTACATCAGAGGCAGAGCTTGGAAGGCAACATCCTTGCATCAGGACCTAGAGCCATTGCCTAGGTGCCCTTTGGCAAGTGGGTACAATTTCTTCTCCATTTCGAACATTTAATAAGAAGAGGCCATTGAGCCATAGTTTGCATTATTATCGTTTGGAACTCTCTATATAGCTTCTGTATATTTCTATTTTTTAGTTTTAGTTTAACCAAAGCATACTTCACCATACTATTTCCATTAAGTTTTATTCTTTTCAGCTCCCCCCACTTTCTGCCTGTTACCAATAGTTTAGAGAGTATACCACACTCTCTAAGCTTGTGTGATTTCGTACACCCGTGTGACTAATCCAAAACAATAGTGGCCACCTGCTTATTCCACTTGGGGCCCCACCATTTTTTATCTCATTTTTCCAGTTTCCTTAATTATAGCACAATTTAATATTTTTAGAAGTTTTTCGAGTCCTGAACTTCTGGAGTCATTTTGAGGCCCTAAATGACATTTCTTGGGCATCAAACCTATAGAAAATATGAGTTTGTTTTGAACTTGATATTCAATGTCATTAGTTGTATTCCTTGGATAGATCTTTCTAACGATGTATCATGTGCATCAAACGGAGATCATATGCCAAAGTTACGACCCTGGGAAATTGATGTACTAATTTACCCCGACGACGGGGCCCATATTTTAGCGTTTCATCTACTAGGGTAAGGTTTTTGGATGTTTAGGGTTTTCCATTATGTATTAATGATATATAGGCATTTGAGACTCATTTTAACATAGAGTTCAGAGGCATGTAGTCACCACATCTCTTCTCAAGATAAGCTACCAGCGCCCTAGCTAGTTTATTTCCATTATGTCTGTAAAAAATTCAAATTCTATGATATTAATGAAATGAAGTTTTATTTCCACTGCATTTTTATATTTATGGTTATATGTGTATTTTGTTTCGTTCCTACATAAATATGGATCATAAACTTACATGACTCTTTACATTCCATGTGTGTCCTTTGGAATTCCACTTTAAAATATATTTTGAATACAATATACATGGTCAAAAATAGTGTGTTGATTTTTTTGTAGCTTGGGAGGTACTCTGAGCCCTATGGTTTGGGGATTGGAGGGAAAATCACCACAAGGGTAACTTATGGGCTTGGAACCTATTGTAGCCTCTACAACACCCTCCAAAAATTCACCATCTAAAATTTTTGGGCCCCTTGAGCATCGAAAAGTTAAGTCAAAATCTAAAGTTCAAGTCTATTTCACGAAAAGCCTTAAGTCGTCGAGTCGTAGAATAGGTATTTTTTCTCTATGTATGACCTAGTGACCCTGCGACCTATCAGGTCGCCAAGTCACAAACACCATTCAAACTTAAAAATCGCTACCTATCGACCTTGCGACCCCACGACCCTCTAGGTCGCAAGGTCGCAAGGTCGCGAGGTCGCGACTCTCTTAATCATGGGACATTTGTGACCCAGCAAACTCATTAATTACTCACATGTGTGACCTCTTTATATATAGAAATGTCGCTAGGTCACATTTCACTCGCGAGAAGAAGAAGGAAAACGCCTCTGACAGTCCAACTGGAACGCGTTTTTTTCGGGTAAGTTGTTATTTCCTCCTACTTTTTCCTTATTATGACTGCCTGTTTCTCCCCCTTTTCCTCACCGATACTCTTTAAAGCTTCATGATTACCATAGGATTTCTCCCCCTGAGCCCTGGCATGCTTATTTTCCAGATATATTCTTTCTGATGTCAGCCCATCCATGTTCCCCATCAGAGGCCCAGTGCGACTCGGCGACCTTGCGACCATGCAACCCAGTCGCAGGTCGCTAAATCACTAAGTTGCATCTCATTTCGAATTTATCAATTAGTGACCTAGCGACCTGGTCGCCAGGTCACTAAGCTGCATTTCATTTTGAATTGATCAATCAGTGACCTAGCAACCTAGCGACCCGGTCGCCAGGTCGCTAAGTTGCATTTCCTTTAAAATTGATCAATCAGTGACCCAGAGAGCCGGTCGCCAGGCCACTAAGGTGCATTTCCTATTGAACTCACCCCTAAATGACCTAGCGACCCAGCGACTTCGTCGCAAGGTCGCTAGGTCACAGGTTTTCCCATTCCTTTTCCCATACTTTGTCAGATATAGCCCTGTTATTATCAATATGAATTATGTCTTATCTTGCCATGGTTTTCTGACAATACTAGGTAATATTGAAGCGTAGCTAAGTTGCATATCCATCTCATCATCCTCAATCGACATGGGTCCCCCAGCAGTCTGAAAGAGGAAAAAAAGTCCTGAGGTGGAAGTTGTGGAAGAAGAGTTGAAATTTTCCCCTGCCCCCATGTATGGGGACTCAGTATGTACCTTTGGCTAGGGAGACAACATGACCTAGTAACAAATATACCAGGAATTCACCAAGCCTGATTTCCCAGAGGACCTTCCAGATGGGTACGTATATATACAGGTAAAGTGGTCCAAGTTGCATTACACAGGAGCCCACCTGCCAATATTCCCTTGTGCAGAGATTGTAGACTCGATCTTGCAGATAGTCGATCTCGAGAACTGGGTTATATGGGATCATGTCGAGGATCCTGTGGCTTCTCTGAAAGGACAAGACGTCGAGGTGTATTACAGAATTCCTTCCAAGGAGCAGACACTCAACGAAGAATGGTGTAAAACTCATGCCATTCCCATACCCGAGATTTTGAAAGTATGGTGGGAAGAACCAGAGAATTTCCAGGTTAAAAGGGACCAATAATATCTGATGCAAGACCTTAGGACGACATAAAAACTTGTGGTTGCGATGCTATGCAAAATGTATGGCCACCTGGATGCAACCTTTTTCAGTGGTACATGCATCTTTGTCATGTACGCCATCATAGTACACGACACCTGCTTTAACTGGGCCAATGTAATTATGGCAGCCCTTAGATCTAACATCAATGCAACACTTGCCCCTGACGACGGTTTTGCATCCGAGTTTTACATGGCTTCGTACCTTTTAGATGCAGTCTGTGCAAGCTGCAGCTTCGACTGATGGACGCACAACTGGGTAGCAGAAAGAAGCAGCGTGATTCATAAGCATCTCAGGGTGTTTTGGGACTCCCGATACAAGCAATATATGGAGTCAATATCAAATATTTTTATCCTAGCCCTCTATCGTAGACTATTCGGGAAAGAGGCTCCTTGCATGTCCTCGTGGAAAATGGAAACAATAACTTAGGTATCCCATTGGTTCCCAAATTTAGGATCTACTACTATCAGAGTGTTCAGGTCCCTCAAAGCCCCTCACGCACTACGCAAGTTTGTGACAGACAAACTCCTGCTCCAGGAGATATGCTATCAGATGTCCAAAGGGTTCACCAAAGTACTAACCAAAGGCAATAAAAAGCCATGGCCAACTCTACCACTCACCATTGGTGCCTATATAGTCAAATATTTCAGAGAGGTGGAGGCAAAGACCGAGCATATGAAAGGATTCCATTTTCCCACTATGGCGCACCAGATGTATGACCCTAATAGGATAATCCCCGCACATTGAAAATGAGCCAAATTCAGGTGGAGCTATCAACACACTGATTGCTCCACTTAAGATAGAATATAAAATTGGTACAATAAATATAGGGAGTATGCCCAGATGAATCTGTCGATCAAGAAGGCTAGGAAGGCCAAGACAACCAGACCTTAGAAGAAAAAGCACAAACCACGTGGGGAGCTTCGTCATCCAAGGGAGAAACTACAGAGACAACACCCGATCTCATGGCCCAACAATGAGAAAAAGAGGCTAAAGCTCAGAAGGAGGCTAAAGACAAGGCCAAAGCAGAACAAGAAAGGAAGGGCAAGCAAGTAAAAGATGACCCAAAAGGGATGAAGAAAGAAGAAGCCTGCAAAAGGAAAGAGGAAGAGTAAAGTACCAAAGAGGAAGAGCAGAGGAACAAAGAGGAAGAGAAGAGGAAGAAAGATGAAGAGAAAAGGAATAAAGAAGAAGAGCGGAAAAAGGAAGAGGAGCAAGACAGGGTTGAAAGCAAACGCTGGTTAAAAGAAAGCCAAGATAAAGTGGAAGCCGAATGACTCATAAAGGAAGAGCAAGATAGACTGGCAGATGAACAAAGGAGGAAGGAGAAAGAAGATAGGATGGCAAAAGACAATGCAACTGAGGAGGCAGAGGGCAGCAAGATTCCTCCTCCTGATACTGATATCGAGATGCTTCAAACGAGCCCTGTGAGTACACCTCGCTTTGTCCTCTTGTTGGACGGATAAATCGATCTTGCGGACAAGATCGATCTCCCTAGTGTCAGCAGACAATCTAGAAACAAATGAACAACTAATTTTATCTTTCTCTAAATATATTCGTTTTACAAGTAAATGTTATAAAGGTGTCAATCCTACCTTATATCCAAATGCTTATTTGCAACTGTAGTTCTTCCGTCGCAACAATAGTTCTTCCATCGCTTGAAAGTGTCGTCTTTATAGTCGCTTGAAAGTGTCGTCTTCAAAGACCTGCAATCACAAACAAGAAAATATTAATTAGCACCTATATAAAAAATAATTATAAAACATACCTATCATAGTGATCAAGGAATCTATGAAATAAACAATCGAACGATAGCTTATTGAAATAAACAATCGAACGACAATTTATTGAGAAAAACAAACTTGATGTATTAACTTTGAAATAATAGAAGAACCTTACAACCTTAGCCTTGATGTTGAAAAAGCCTTCCTGGGGTTTGAAGTAGGAGTTTCCTCTACTTTGATAAGCCTTGCACTCTTCCTCCAGGAGCACATAGAGGTATGTGATCTTTCCTCACAAAAACTTAGCAGAAAGGAGTCAAAATCTCAACAATACTTCACCTCAATCACACACTAAATCTTGAACTCCCCTTGAGGCTACCCAATGCCTCCTTTTATAGTGCAGATGAGGAGGTTAGAGTTCCACCTATGAAGGGATAGAATCCTCCTTCAAAGGGATAGGCTCCTCACATCAAGGGGTTATCTCCTTATGGTGTGGGATGCATGAACCTTACAAGAGCGTACTCACCCGCAAAAAATCTCATCCAGAACCTTCTAGAATTGACCAAAAATCAGCTTTTTCACTTTACTTTCTCGCCATTTTGACTTTGACAGGGGTACGCAGGAATTACATAGAGAAACTACATTCTGGAACGTAGGTAAGCTTCACATTACCTGCGTACCCTAGCCAGGAATGCAGGTAAGCTTCACATTACCTGCGTACCCCAGCCAGGAATGCGGGTAAGCTTCACATTACCTGCATACCTAGGGTTTTGGAGTTTTTTAGGGTTTTTCTCCTATTTTTAGGTCTTGACATGAGGATTATAAGTTGTAAGACTTGTAGGAGAGGTAATTATGAGTGACAATGAGCTCATACAGTCAGTAAAATGTCAAGGTGAAAGTTTTTAGTGCAACAGATTTCCCCCTAAAGTGTGAAGTCTGGAATAGATGAAGATGAAGTCTATCATATATGAAGAGTGAAGTACTTTATCATTTCAAGGATCATCCTGTGGACACCCCATTCGGAACATGTAAAAACATTCAATGCAAAACATATATATGTAAATGTATCATCGCTGAGGTAGGCATTCCCATACTCAGATCAAAACTAACTAGAAAACTGATTTAAATTGTTCTGATACAGGTATGATTTTCAATACATCAATAGTATAGAAATGTGTAGACACAGTATGGAAATAACCATATTTTTATGAATAGTACACTGTATAAATGAATAACAAAATTCCTCGCAGCCTGAATGGTAGAAACTAGATCCAGGGTCTTGATTTCCGTTTCTCAAACAAGTACGATTCTATCCATGTGAATAAATGTGTCGAAGTCGAACATGGTTGAAACCACTTGATTACAAGTCAATAATGTAAACTATTAACAAGTGTGAGAGTAACCACCAGTAATTTCAATGGCTCTCAAAGTACTCAGTACAATCCATGAAATGTGAATAAATGAGCTGAAGTCAAACATATCACGTAATCATTCGATCAAAGGTCAATGATGCAACCTGTCATCGAAGGCGAGAAACCTGCCATTGAGGCGTGAAGATTTCAAGGTACTGACGATTTCTTGATCAACTTCATAGATAATGAGCTATTTTCGATAGAAACCGATCTGTCATAGGTAATCCCACAACAAGAAATCGTAGATCAAGTTTTGAAGAAATATATTGGCAAGGACTGACTCAGGGATGGTCAAAATGGAAAACAAATATTTCGCAAATGAATGGTTTGTTTGAACTGTCCTCTTGAACACATAATGACACTGCAGATGGTTTGGTGAAAATTGACCCAAAGCTAATACCCAGAAACTGGGTGAACACTTTCAATATGGTTTGATTAATTGTTAGGCAAAGGATTTTCCCAACCCAGGTGAATAAAAGTGTCATGTTCAAGAGTGCTTAACAGTTTTCCGAATAATCAAAATGTAACAAACAGGTTTGTTTTTCTTTCTTTTCCCCCACCATTTTTTGCAAGTACCTCTTTATTTTTGACAAGCTTGAGGAGGATAACGTTTGCTTGTTTATAAGCTCATCCTTTGGATGAGTCCAACCTAGTTTAAGATTCAAACCCTAAGAAGGAGTGGTTCGTTCTTGTTTAAAATTGAATAGGTCCTTTAATGTTAAATTTTAACGAGTCCAGTATAGGAGAAACTCAGTGTTTTTTCAATTTTAGGAAGTTAGAAGAAAAAACTTAAGAAGACTCCATGGGGGTATTTTTTTGTAAATTTAGTCTCTCGAGCCCAAAAAAGGATAAAATAATGCAGTAGAGAACTCTATTGACCATATTTAGTCAACGTATACCTTTTTCATAAATAGTCCATTTCAGTCTGTAAAAAGGGTAAACTTATACTGAAGGGACAATCATTCATTTACTTTAACGAGTTCGAATAGTCAAGTACTCGACAATATTTTCATTTTTAGAGAGTCTGAAAAGAGTTTAAAAGAGAACTCGAGGGTTTTGCTTTTTTTGTAAGTTTTAACAAGTTTGAAAAAGGGATAAAAATGTACTCATGGTTTTCACTTTTTCGTAAGTTTTAACGAGTTCGAAAAAGGGATAAAAATATACTCCTGTGGCTGAATTTCAATTTAATTTATGAGCAGGGAAAGATGGAAAGAACTCATCATTTTCATGTGTTTTACAATAATGAAAGATAGCAAAATCATCTCGGGATTTTCATGAGTTTAACGAGTCTTGAAAATAACCGAAATTGACTCGAGGTAGGTTTCATTTTTACAAAAGCTTGAAACAGGTAAAAACTATGCTTTAGATAGGTTTTAATGCCCCATAAGCGTAATCTGTTAGAGTGCATGCCCCCCCAGCTTCATTTCGTTCAACTAAATAGACTACTAGTAATTAATAGCTGGATGGAATGAAGGTTCATTTACGAGATCATATGAAAGACCTGATCTAAAACTGTAAGAAAATTATGCAAAAATTGAAATAACTAACCTAAATATATGACTTAACATTTACGAGATCTAGTCAAATACTCAACTCAATTAGGGGAGGATTTGTTTCATTTTTTAATGAGCTTGACACGGGAGAAGAACTATGCTCATGGAAACGTGTTTCATTTTTTAACGAGCTTGACACGTGAGAAGAACTATGCTCATGGAAACGTGTTTCATTTTTTAACGAGGTTGACACAGTAAAAGGAACTTTCCTCATACCTGATTCATTTTTTACGAGGTTGACTCAGTAACAGGGACCATCCTTAGAAACTACTTATTTCTAATCTATTAATCTACTCTCTACAATCTACCTACTGACATTTTTTAATGAGGTTGACACAGGAAAAGAACTATCCTCATGGAAGCTTGTTTCATTTTTTAAATGAGCTTGACACAAGAAAAGGAACTATGCTCTCGACTAACTGATTTGATCATGGCTTCCAACTGGAAGAAACACATGTCAATAGACACACCTTGATCATGGCTTCCAAGAGGTTTTCATCAGAAGGAAGAAAATTTCTCTGGAAGGAACACATGTCAAGGGGCTCAAAAGGGATAAGAACATCGTGTTCAAATAATCCCATAGAGTATTCCATGTCAATTACCATATCTAAGTCAAAGGAAGACGAGCAAACAATGAGAGGCTCGCTTACATCGGTAACTGAAAACATGGACTAGTTGCCACATAATTAACCCATGGCGGGGTAGATACCACTTTCGTATGAGGAACATTCAAGGATTTCAGATTATTGGTAGTCGAATCAAGGCTAGGGAATGAAAGTTGTTCTACAGTCACAATATTTTCACTATGAGGGAAAGACATCACGCGAAAGAGTGTCGATACTATAGCTTTCATTGCATAGACATAGTCTCGCCCAAGGAGTAAATTGAAATCCAAGGGGCCTCAAACTACCATAATATCAATACAAATAGTTTTACCTTCCAAAGTAATAAAAAACTTAGGAAGGATCCCAAAATGTTCACTAATGGTTTTGTTAAAATCTTTCAGATTCTGCGAAATAGGCACAAGATGAGGGGAACCCAAAGCTTTCCAAGCAGTTGAGGATAAAATACTAACAGAAGCACCTTCATCTACCTGTGTGCGGTGTATGTCCCTACCACCGAACTTCACAATGATTTGGAAAGGGATGGAGGAAGGAAGAGAAGGTTATATCAGTCTACTCCATTCAAAGGAAAAGACCTCAATACTTGGAGGGGGTTCTGTAGAAACAGGTGAAATGCCCCCTGGCGTAGAAGAATCTGATGTAACAAGAAGAACCTGAGGAATATGAAGTTCACTCTCTATAGGGAGAATGGGATCGATCGAATGTGAAATCGAATAGACCACTTGATAAAATAATGGATCATCAAACTAAGTGATATGATTTTCACTCTCCAATGGAAGAGTGGGATCGACTGTACTTGAAATTAGATCAATCACTCCGTCAGTTGATGATAGGTTGGGAGAAAGTTTACAGTAACCAGTTGGAAAATATTGCTGTGGAACAGTAAGGTTTTCCAGCAATTTTGAGGCTTCATCTATGTGAGGGAAAATGTGAGTTTGATGACTCCCTTTGCATAACTTACAAGGAAACCTAACATTACCCTTTTTCCCAAGAACCTAACTATCACTGGTTGATGGATCAATGAAAATTTGATGGGATTTTTCTTACCACACTTCCAATATCTTTGGAATACCAAGACAATTGATAAGGAATTGGTCACCCTTACAAAGCTTGCAAGGGTATTTGGGTTTACGATGCATGTTGGAGGTTTCTTCAAAATTACTAACACTTACAGCGATGGCTGACTGGTTGACTTCTTTCTTATTTTGCTTCTTCTTCTTCCCTTTCTTCTTCTTTGTCACTTGGTTACCAGCGTCAAGGCTTTTACCAAGAAAAGAGAAAGAAAGGGAGGAAGACATACTGGGCGAAGAAAGTAAAGGGTTAATAGAAGGTTGGTGATGTTGAGATGGTGAACTATGTTGAGGTGAAGCATCCGATTAAGGTGGAACAATTGGAGTATTCAGGGCCAACAAAGTTGAAAATAACCATATCGGTAAACCTATTGTAAATCCAGGTAATGACAATGTAGCCATATAAAGAGGACCAACATTTCCAAAGTAAGGAAAAGTACTAGGATTCTCATTAAGAGGGGTTCCTTGGTTGGAAAATTCTGGAACAGTTGCCATTATATTCAACTTCAGTGAATTTTATTAACAATTTAAAACTAAAATTAACAATTCACAATTGACACCTAACAATTAAACTTCACAATTCACACCTCTGGTCTCTAAAAGTAAAAACAAACAAATTAACACGCGCTATCAAATCTAGGAGTCAAACCACACAAAAATAATAGATCCCGCACTAAAAACACTAGTTGGCGATGAAATCCAACATCGTAGAATTTTAATGCAGAAATGGCGGTTGGAACAGTTACCCCGACAACCTGCTTAATGAAATAGACTAGCACAAGTTTCTTCACAAAACCATCTCGAGTGAAGAGAACCCCCCAGAGAGTCCAAGTGAGTATATTCGACATCTGCTCCAGGTACAGTGAGATCTTTCCTTCATCGTCACCTTAGGAAATAATCTTAAGTTTATGGACACTAAGGTTACAGCGAGAAAAAAATATAACTAGGGGGAAAATCTACGATCCGATTCTATGCGCAAGGATAGAGTAACAAAGATAAATCCCCTTGAAGGCTCCTTAACATGGTCAATCTGAGGTTTACCAACAAGTGACCCTAGGCTCCTTGACAATGGTGAATCGGAGGTTTACCATTTGTAATGCATGCAGATCTTCTATCCTCCCCAATGAAACAAAGTTGATTGTCTCAAAGGTTCGGACATGATCTCGTGATTAACTCCTTTAAGAGAAGCTTCCCATATTGTACCAATTACAATTGGATTTATCTCCTATCTTAATATTTATCTACTTTTTTGTTTTAGTTGCTTTGGAAAGTTAACTACAACCTATTCCAAAGCACTAATCCTGAGCTGGATTGGTGGAAAGAGCCCTAAAAATGTAAAAATTAGTAGACTAATTTTAATTAAGCACTGTGTTATTTGGGCCATTATTACTCAAAGGGTAAATGGATATGAAGCCAATGGTGTTATGACCCGACCCAAAACTGAATGCAATCGAATATGATAATGTAATCTTTTAAATTCGATGAATCCTAACTAAAGAAAGGAGAGAGTTTCCATTCACTTCCAACGATGCAATCACAAAGACCTGCAATCACAAACAAGAAAATATTAAATAGCACCTGTATAAAAAATAATTATAAAATGTACCTATCATAATGATCAAGGAATCTATGAAATAAACGATCAAATGACAACTTATTGAAATAAACAATTGAACGACAATTTATTGAGAAAAAAAAACTTGATTGTATTAACTTTGAAATAATAGAATAACCTTACAACCTTAGCCTTGATGTTGAATAGGCCTTCCTGGGGTCCGAAGTAGGATTTTCCTCTACTTTGATAAGCCTTGCACTCTTCCTCCAGGAGCACATAGAGGTATGTGATTTTCCTCACAAAAGCTTAGCAGAAAGGAGTCTAAATCTCAACAGCACTTTTCCTCAATCACACACTAAAGCTTGAACTCCCCTTGAGGCTACCCAATGCCTCTTTTTATAGTGCATATGAGGAGGTTAGGGTTCCACCTATGAAGGAATAGAATCCTCCAAAGGGATAGGCTCCTCACATCAAGGGGTTCGCTCCTTAAGGTGTGGGATGCATGAACCTTACAAGAGCGTACTCACCCCCAAAAAATCTCATCTAGAAGCTTCTATAATTGACCAAAAATCAACTTTTTCACTTTACTTTCTCACCCTTTTGACTTTTCAAGGGTACACAGGCATTACACAGAGAAACTGCATTCTAGAATGTAGGTAAGCTTCACATTACCTGCGTACCCCAGCCAGGAATTCAGGTAAGCTTCACATTACCTGGGTACCCAGGATTTTGGATTTTTTTAGGGTTTTTCTCCTATTTTTAGGGCTTGAAATGAGGAGTAGAGGTTGTAAGACATGCAGAGGAGGTAAGTATGAGTGGCAATGAGCTCATACAATCAGAAGAATGTCAAGGTGACAATTTTTAGTGCAACACCTCTCAGAATTGGGCGTTGCTATGGGACAAGATGAAGAAGTATTTGATCTTACCAGGATATCCTATGACTAATTCTCACACAAGATTCGGCAAGAAAAGAGGAGACGCCTAGTGCGAGACCGCACTACACTTATCACAACTACCACCAGAAAGGATATCGTACTAGACACTCAGATGAATCCAGTAATGATCGCCTCAGTGGACACAACATTTGCAACTGCCACAGAGGATAATGTTAGTAGGCTAAGAAAAGAAATTGTGTCCTTACAGAACATGCTGCAGGCTTCAGAGAAAAATATAGCCAAGGCAAAGCTGGAAAATAAAGCATTGGAAGAAGAGGTACAGCAGCTGCAGGCTCACAGCACTTCCTCAAATGAAATAACACTGACTATCCAATGAGAGGTGGTCACATTAGAAGTCACCAAAAGGAAGGTATACAGAGAGATGTTTTCTATAAAGAAAACTGTTGCACCATTGTTGAAGGCTCAGACGGAAACAAAGAAAAATAACGCCTAGCTTAAAGAGGTCTGCACTGCTTTAGATCGCCACTTGGAATGGTCCAATGCATACCCACAGGCTCCAGCTACCTTGCCGAAGAGGGACTGGATCAGTACCCAGAATGATAAAGCTTAGATATGAATCGGGGTACAATCTAAGGAAAAGCTGGTCATTAATCTAGAGAAGGTGATGACCACATATGATCACTTGATCAGTGGCATAGAATCAATTTCCGAGTTACATCACATTCCTCCCCTCGGCCCTCTGAGTGAAGACAGGACTTGGCAGCAACTCGATCAAGATATCAAAGCCTTCATGCAACGCATTGAGCAATCAGTAGCTTCCCAATATATATAGGCATCAAGGGAAAATCTAGTCTGGTTTATTGTTACACTAGTGAAAATCTACACAAAGTTGGCATCCTTGTCAAATCATATTAATATCAAAAGAGATACCCTGATTCCAAATGCACTCGAATGCATACACAGATTAAAGGAAGACACACCTTTGGTCACCCCGATTGCTGCAGATTATCAAGCATGGTATACCTACCTCTGAGACCAACTACAAGTGATCGTTCCCGACCTAGAAATCACTCAGCTCATAAAATGATCAAGGCATTGCACGTCGCAGAACAAAGAAGGTCGTAGGTCATAGGATCGACCAAGTTGTAGGTCACAGAAACCACCAGGTCGCAGGGTAGCCCAATGGTCTAGAAGGTGAAAATTTGGAATCCCAAAGGGCAAGTTTTGTGTTATAAATACCTCCTTCAGGAAATTGTAAAAGACCTTTTGTTTGGGACTCAAAGAGATATAGACAATTGTATAGAAGGACTGCACATTTTTTAGTATGAATATAAGCATTTGTTAACTCTATTTTTTGGATATGATGTTGGTCAATGTGTGAACACTATGAGTATCCTATTTTCAGTTTCTAACATCTTTTGATTAATGAAACTGTGTCTCCAATTACATCATTTATGCATTATAGTTTTCTAAACATGTGTTAATGGTGCTAAGTTTATTTAGCTTTCTCAATGAATGTTAATAAATTTGTTTACTGACATTTATATTATCACCAAAACCATTTAAGGAAGTGAAGGGTATTCTGCCATAAAGAATTGTTTCTTCTATGGTTAGAACAAAGTACAAGCATGACCCTAATGATATGTTGTTGAGAGCATTTCCTTTGGCCCCATGCTTTAATATTCAACTTGCTACGCATAGTGTTGTATGATCATTTAATTCATCAATCATGTGTCTTGTATCATCTGAATAAGCATGTGTCTGCAGGTTTATAGAGTCCTACTGAGACCCAAGGAAAGGAGAATTATGCAGTATCCAGACCCACACCCTGCACGAGATCCCCATTCCAAACGGTTTAGAGTCTAGTTGGGACTTTTTACCAGGGAGATCCCCTATTGTTGGCTGGATAGATTTTCCCATCAACAGAATTGGTGCTAGAAGGACGGCCTATGGTAGGCTCCCAGCACATGAGTAATATTCCATTACAAACTCCCCAAGGGGAAGCCATACATGATGACACCGGTCCTCCCCTTTAGAATATGCCCAAGGGAAGGAAGCTCCTTATTATGAGGTTACCAGGGATTAGTTAAGAGTGTTGCGCCCAATCACCTGCAAATGGCAAAAGAAAGAGAAGGTTGGAGATTTTAATCAACGTTTTGCTAGCATATTGAAAAAATTTCCCCCCAACTTGGCATTAGATGAATCCATCACTATAGACTACTCCACAAAGGTTCTTCCCAGAGACATCATCGTATTCATAAAGCACGAGGATAGGGCTACCCTTGTAGAAAATTACGCCACTTCCCTTGCCATAGAAAAGGATATGCTTTCCATAGGGGTCATCGACCATGAAGGTCAATACGATCATAAAACTGCCTCGAAAAGGAACTAGTATTCCACATTCAAAACCGGGGATAATGACAAAGATACTTTTGACTTCGAAGGTATAGCAAAGTCCCTTAAGTTGTTAGCCAAAGAAGTCTCTAATCTAAAGAGAAAAGGCATTGAACCTGTTGCTAGCACCAAGATAGAAAATCATTTTTTCATAAAGAATACCCCCACAATCAGCCGGCCCCCATCAAACACAAATGATGTTCCTAACGTGGAAGAAATTGAAAAAGATAATTTTTGTTCTTTCCACCAGGTCGCCCACTCCGAGAAGACATGCCCCCAATGGATTTGCAGCATCACTACGGTAGTGAATCAACTCTTAGACGATCAAAACCCAAGGGAAGCAGGCGAAGACAATGTCTCTGACAATGAAGAAAACCTACCCCTAGATGAAGAGGCAGGATCTACCGTCCTTGCGTTTCATGTTATCCGTGGGGAAAGCACCCATACCACCAGCAATGTTAATGTGGTTGATGATCCAAAAGCCAAACTTGTGCGAAACTATGGCCTAAGAAGTAAAGGACCAATTCTTGAATATTCCTTTGAAGATAAGAGGAGGGATTTCTTAAGGAAAATCTTACCCCCAGGGAATGAGCACTAGGCTGTTATTCTTGAGAATTCCACTCCTAGCAACACCCGAACAAACCAAAATAGAAAACTGCGGGTAGGGTCACCCAAAACCCCCGCCGAGACTATTCCACACTCTGATTCTGGTTACAACATTGTTGACGACATGAAGAAAACTAGAGCCAACATCTCTCTTTATGAGCTCGCTTTCATCACCAACCAACAGGGGCTTATCCTCAAAGCCTTCGCTAACACCTCGACAACCAAACCCGTGAGCAGCACATCTACCTAGGCTAGTGCAAGCCTCCAATCTATTGTGAATGCCATAAATACAAACTCTAGGAGATCTACTCCCCCCTTTCTCCTATCTTTTTAAATCTTTAACTTTAACGTTCATAATTGCCTAGTCCACTCCGGCGCATCCACGAATGTCATGCCCCTGTCTGTCTGCAAGAAGTTCAACATTTTCCCGGAGAAAATTGATGCTAGGCTTATTCAACTCGATAGATCACAAGTGCCCACTATAGGTGAATAAAATAATGTCATCATCCACCTATCTTCTGACTCTAGAGTCCACCGGTGCATAGACATAGTAGTCGTAGACATCCCTAAAGCCTACGGTCTCTTATTGAGCAGGGACTAGTCTAGTAAGCTACAAGGGTGCTTCGCTACTGATTGGTCTCACCTATGGCTTCCCTACAAGCGTCAAAACAACCAAATCAGAGTTGAAAGTGAACCTTATATGAAACATATTGTGACCGACTAGGATGCTACCAATGAACCTGTTAGCTTTGCCCAAGAAGAGCTCGGCATGTGTTTCTTAGATGCCATCTTCAAATGTTACTGTCCCCCTTAGTCCTCGGTAAACCTAGACGTCCAATCAAAACTAATGCTCATCATTGAAGACCAAGATATACCCATCATAAACCAAACTGAAATCTCTCCCCAGCCCACAGTTCCGAAGAAACTAGAAGACAATGTATGGACCTTGTATTATGATGGCTCCAAGGCACATGACAGAGAAGGTGTGGGTTGCATCCTGTTGGACCCCTAAAAGAACAATTTTTTGATCTCATGTGAGCTAGAATTTCAATGCATTAACAATACCGCCAAATATGAGGACTTGGTCCTCAGACTCAAAAAATCGTTGGACCTAAAGGTGAAATGCTTAAAGGTTATCAGAGATTCTAAAATCATCACTCGCCAGGTATGCAATACCATCCATTGCTTATCTCCGCACTTGAAAGCTTACCAACAAGAGGTATGGCGTTTAATTTCTACTTTTGATGCATTTGGCATTAAATCTGTGCTTAGGATGCATACTGCGGCGGCTAATACTCTGGCTAATGCTGCTGCTAGGTTCACCCCTCTAAGGGATGGTTTGTCTATTGAAATAGTGTATAAACCATCTATGCTAGATAGCATCACTAATTTACGCGTCTTTGATGATGAACAATAGGTACTTGAATTCAAGCTCAATGCCGAGGTGTTCAAAGATGCAGTTATAGAAGAAGCAAACCAAGATCAAGCCTTGCAGGAAGAATGAGAGAAACATAAGGAAAGTCCCACGCCCAAGGGAATAGTGTCGCTTGAAAAATTCTTTGATCTGCAGAACCACTTCTGCGGACCCCCAACACTAAAGTACAGAGCTCCACTCTAGCACATCAACAGGTAAACTTAGGGACAGTTAAGGACCTGAAGTTCGTCAACCTCGGGAAGGATTGCTCCGATTAGGGGAGGCAAGCTTTCACTGAACTGTTCCGAAAATACCGAGACATGTTCGCTTGGACGTATGATGAACTGCGCACTTATGACACTCGAATTATTCAGCATGTGATCCCTATGAAGGAAGGAGTGAAGCCTTTCGAACAAAAACTAAGAAAATTGCACCCTACGCTCGAACCAATGTTTCAGAAAAAAATTAAGAATCTTTTGGATGCGCGCATAATCTCAAAGTCTGACACTCCACTTGGCTATCAAATCTAGTACTGGTACGAAACAAATTCGGTGAGATCCGTTTGTGCGTGGATTTTAGAAATCTAAATAGAGCCTCAGAAAAAGATAACTACCCGACTCCCCCTATGGAATAGATACTGCAAGCCATATCCGGATCGGAGATGTTCTCGTTGTTAGATGGTTTTTATGGGTATAACCAAGTACTGGTAGCTGAACCCGACAGATTAAAAACTACGTTCCGGACTAAATGGGGGACTTTCGCTTTTAGGCACATGCCCTTTGGGTTGATAAATGATGGGGCAACATTCCAACAGGCTAAGGACATAGCTTTCCGAGGCCTAAGAGAAAAAAGTGTGGTAATATACTTGGATGACGTCACCATATTTTCAAAGCACAGATGCGATCACTTACGTCACCTCACGCAGATTTTCGAAAGATGCAGAAAGTATGGGATCTCACTCAACCCAAAGAAAAGTGTTTTCACCATGTCCGAGGGGAATTTTGTGGGTCATACCATAATGACGAACGATATAGTTGTAGATCCCGAGTGAGTGAATGTCATCGCACAGATTCCACCTCCTAGTAGCAAAAAGGCCATACAATCATTCCTTGGGAAAATCAACTTTGTACGGAAACTCATATCAGATTTTTCCCAAATAGTTAGGCCTTTGCAAGGGATGATTAAAAAGAATGCAAGTATCAAATGGAATCCACCCGAGAAGGAAGCATTCGATAAGATCAAGTAGGCCATTGCAGAAGCACCATCCCTCCAAAGCCCAAACTTTAGCAAAGGTTTCATCTTATATACCTTTGTCTCAGATTCATCACTCACGTCTATCCTCACATAGAAAGACGCTAACAATCATGAATGACCCATATCATTCATGAGTGCTGGTTTGCAAGGTGCTGAATTGAATTACCCCGAGATTGAAAAGCAAGCTTATGCTACTGCAGTCAAGAATTTTTGGCCATAAATCTTGAAGAACCATGTCACGGTGTTCGTCCCTCACCCAGCTATTCGCTCACTTTTTGTGCAACAAGATTTAGGTGAAAGATGAGGAAACTCGATGACACGTATCCAATAGTATAACCTGGAGTTCAAATCGGCGCATACTTTCAAAGGTCAAGGACTCTTCCAAATGGCTCCGAAGGCTGCAAATTCACATGGGTGTGAAGAAGAATGCTGGGAGAAATAAATTGACATGTATCAGATTGACAACATGCCTCAGAAGGGAAACCTTTCTTGGTACTCTAACATTTTGAAATATTTAGTCCACGGTGTTATGGGTTATGTTTTAACTGCTCAGAAAAAATGGGCAATAAGGCTGAAAGGTTCATATTTCCAGTTATTACAAGGAAAAAAATTCAAGAAACATTACAATGGAGTCCTACTACACTGCCTAGAACACGATGAAGCACAAAGCATCCTGGCCGAACTACATGATGGAGCAGTCGGAGGGAATTATGTAGGTGATACCACTGCCCACAAAATTATGCGTGCTAGCTACTATTGGCCAACCCTCTTCAAGGATGCTCACGCATATGTCCGGAAGTGTTCCCAATGTCAAAAATTCACCAACTGAGAAACACGATGTTACACAACATTTTTTCACCATCCCTGCAATCCCTCGTCCCGAACATTGGAGGACTATTCTCGTTAACTGTGGACGGTAAAATTTCCTAAAAAAACCTTCATGGCATCCTCCTGCATAAGGACAAACATTCTCCTGAAGAACATTTCCTCTAAAAATCCTAAAAATAGATGTTTTAGACTTGGCACGACTAGAAAGTTCATCCCTTGCGCAAATGGGGGAAATCCACACTAGAGGGCTTGCCAACTAGTGCTTTGTCCCTGTGTTTTACTCATGCCAAGCTTATTAAGGGATTTTTAAAAAAAAATAAATGGTGGAATTTTTATTCTAACAAACTCTAGAGTGAATCATCAAAAGGAATTGAGTGCTTTGGCTCCAGATCTCCATGTATAGGAAGTGGTTTTCCACCTCTTATGGAACCTTCCTAAGAGATCGGGCCTATCCCATGATTATAGGGATCCCAACTTCATTTCCTCCATTTATATAATCTTGTGCTCTCCATTAGCAAGCTAGTTGAACTTGTAGGAAGGAAACTATAGCTGGGAAACTATTGAGAGCTGAGCCGAAGAGAACCCCGTAAGAGAGAGAGCTTCATCTAGATTCCTGACAGGCTTTGTTGAGACACGCTCCACTGCAAGCCCCACCGAAGGAAGATCATAGCGTCAGAGCATTTGGTTGTAATCTCGATTTTTTCATTTATAATATCAGCGACTTTGATTTTGGTTCCATTCTTGTGTTTACTCTTTTATGTAATGCAGCGAATTATATCTTCTCTGACTGATATATAGTTACATGCTTTAAGTATTACGTTGTATGTCTTCATTTCTCTACGTTTGTACAGGTGTCTGGTCATGAAAAACGGAAGGATTGTGATTTGTTGGGCTAGGGACGAGGAGCACCGCTTCTTCATCGACAACAACAGTGTGGGATTTGAGGTAGGCTACTTACCACAGTCTTTGTCTTTCTTGTAACTAGGATCCAACGTCATTGTGTGATTTGATTGTTGCTAGACCCAATATAGGGTAGTAGGATCACCTCTTTCCGTAGAGGGGATTTACCTCCTCAACAGCTTTCCGACTTCACTCGGGACTCAGTGGGAGTTAGTCCTTCCTCTTTTGGCTGTTTTTTGCGCTTTTGATTGATTTATTTTCTTTTTTGGTTCACCTTCCTTTGTGTTAAACCCTTGTTCAGCCCCCAGAAAACCAAATCCTGTCTCTCTTTGTCCATTTTCATCATTTTTCTAGGGTAAAATCGATTGGCACAATTTTTCCCCTCACAGTCGTGCTAGCTGGTGCTTGTTGCTAGTTACGCCCTCACACCAATGCATTTTTGGTGCAGATTACAACCAAACAGGTGTGCCAACTCTGCTTGGTGTTAGGGTTTACTTACTTTTGGGCTCTCTGAGCTTGATTTTTGGTCTTGGTGTCACTTTTCTGATTGATAGAGTGCCTTGGAGTCATTTTTTATTGATTTTGGCCCTTGTCCTCTGGTTTTTTTCCCTTTACTATCAATTTTGCATTTTAGCCCTAGGGTTTGTAGGTGCTTCAGTGTGCTGAGCCTCCGGTGCAAGTTTTGGGTCTTTTATTGCCCGGTCAATTTTCTTTTTCCTTCTTTGCATTCGTCTTCTTCAATCCCATTGAATCATTGCATTTATTGAGTGATTACCTTCTCTTTCGTTCAATCTCACTTTGTGGTACTCCAAGCCTAGATTACACGGCTTATTTGAGTCTCTTCCGAGATTCTTCTTCGGTTTAAGGGATTTCGTCATCAGTTAGAGTCTTGATTGTGTGTGTTTGGATTGAGTGAACTTGTTCGTTTCAGCTCTCTCTTATTAATTTCTCGAATTGGTGTTTTCATTAGTTTTTCATTCATTTAGTGCATTTTTCTCTATTATATTGAAAAGTACAAAAACAAAATATTTTTCATTTTGATTGGACTAGTGAAAATTGAAAGCTCTTTCAGATTACTAGTGTTATATTACTCTAGAGAGAAGTTTTCTAGTTTCATTAGTTTGCATTTAAAATAGTAGTGGATGTTTTTGTGTCTTCATTTCTTTGTCATTTGAAAAGCTCTCAACTCTTCCGTGGATAGCTCTTCATTGAACAAAATGATATTTTGTTGCATGTACTTTGAACTTAGAGGTTTTATGAGATCCAACATTTGATAGGGCCTTGAAATTGAAACGTAAATTGAAGATCAACATTAAAATTTACTGAATTAACCTAAGGAAGCATTGAAACCTAACGAAAAATTTTTAGTGGTCTAGGCTAGAGATGTGTTCCGGTGTCTTTAAACCTAGCAGTTGTCGCTCGCCATATAGCTACAGATAGTGCTAGTACAGGCTTGTGCTCCCTGTACCATCGTGTATATAAAGGGAGACCCCATTGGGTTGCAATCCTTTATCTGTAGGAAGATGAGTCTGCCACCTTTTACCTGTGATACACCGGACACAACATTCGGGGAGATTACCTGCACGTACGTTAAGTCCTTGGTTGATTTATTTTTCATTTTTACCAAGGTGTATATGGCAGTTCACGAATATCTGGTACACCCATTTGCCTAGATTACCAGAGCATTCACTTTGATCTTTACTGACTCTTTTAACTGAAAACATCATCGAGCTCTTGTCCTTTCAAGATTGTGTCCAACTTGAAACCTATAGAGTCACCTTTTTCTTGTTTATCGACTCTTAAAATATGAAACAATAGAATCTGGTTTCAGTGTCTTAAAAATTAATCGCCCACAAAATATTCCTGGTTAGAATTTTTGTCCTTAGTGTTTTATTTCAAGGTCGTTTCTAATGGCAACTTTTTCAGAGTTTTCCAATCAAGGAATCCCCTGTGAAGGGAGTCCTATTCCTTTTCCTGCTTTAGGAAATATTGGTGCTCCTTATGTGGCCACATTGTCCCTCCCTCGGTTAACTATTGGGTTTCCTTTTTGGTCGTTTTCAACCTCTCTAGTCTCAAGTGTTCCGGCTACTGTACCATCCACTCCTCCACCTGAGCAATGCCATGTCGATTTGAAGGTGGACCTCTCCCCTTTTTCTCTTGTTGTCCTCATCTTCTACTTCTCTTGGTGAAAGTTTGGATTCTATTACCCACGTGGCTAACAAGAAGAAGAAGAAGAATAATAAGAAGAAGTCAGATAAGCGGGAGGCTAATTCTACAATTGTTGCCTCTAAAACAACTGCTCTCAATGAACCTTCCAACCCTCCGCAGAAAGTTAAGTTCCCTTGCATGTTGTGCGAGGGAAACTATCTTCTTCAAGATTTCCCTGGCATTCCCAAGGTTCTCGAAGTATGGTCCAATGGTCATTCGCCATTTCCTTTTGCTTCTGGGAGTCAGGTTGGGGGCACGTCTTCAACTAGTGCTGGTAAAGCTCCTAAGAAGTAGGGTAAGTTTGCTAATCCCTATAAGTTGTGTGAACGGCACCATGCCATTCAACTTTGTCCGTATATGGATGAAGCCAAGAGAGTTTTGGACAGCTTGACTGTTTCTGCACCTTGCCTTCTAGCTGGTTAAAAACAGCTTTCTTTGAGTCCTTCAGTAGTTGATTCAACGAGCAATCAAGAGTCATCCTTGCCTAATCCCTCTCCCCCGAAAATTCACCATCATGAATCCATCCCTGACCAACCATTGGTCGTGGGATCAGTTGGGCTGGCCCCATTTGCAGTGCACCAGGTCTTTTCCGTTAAGATTGGATCTCACATCCCTTAATTTCTTCTTGTTTCTTCAGATTCCTTGGACTTTGAGAAAGATTCTCTTGTCCCTATACCTCAAGAATCTGCTCCTCTGCCTCCCATGATGAAGGTCCTGGAGGATACCCCTCCTGCCTCTGTGATGGAGGCCGTGGAGGATGCTTCTTCTTCTCCCGTAACACCAGGGGTAGACCATCTCGATTTGATGGTAGCCCCTCCAAGTAGTTTTGTCTCTTCCTTCGATTGGGGTCGATTCACAGGTTATTGCCTTCCTTCTTATGTGCCCTTTGACATCATGGTACAGGCCTCCCATCTGGATGTACCCAACACCATTATAGATGAAGGTGCGTATGTTAGTATTTTATCCTCAACTACTTGGCAAGCTTTTGGTTCACCACCGCTTGTGCCTGTTACATAGAATCCGTTGGCATTTAACAGAGGAACTAGTCAATCGTTAGGGATCCTTCCGAAGTTTCTTGTTACTTTGGGAGGGAAAAGTGTCCATATGGACATGACGGTTTTTTCTGGCCCCTTGGACTTTAATTTACTCCTAGGCCGTGATTATACTTATGACATTGGAGCACTTGTCTCCTCCCTCTTTCGTGTGATGTGATTTCTGCACCATGGTCGGATTGTGACCATCAATAAACTTGCGTTCTTTCGCCCTAATATGGCAGCTAGTCAACTATCATCTCTTTCAGATCTTTATCCACCGGTTTTGTCATTCCCACTGCATGTCAATTATATGGGTACCTGTCTTGTGACCGTATTCAGTGATAATGTTGTTGTACATCGTGTGCTGGGGGCATTGGGTCCAGACTTCCATGATGTTTTCCTTCCATCAGATAGGCAACCCTTGGAAGCTATGACTTCTTATTCATTATGATGAGTTCTATCAAAGCATGGTTCATCTACTTGTGTCAAGCTCCTTAAACCATGAAACAAGGTCTGTCAGAGAAGAGTTCGTTTTCTGGTGTCAAGGTCCTTAAAAAATGAAACAAGCTCGTCGGAGCAGAGTTCTTTTTCTTGTGTCAAGATCCTTAAAAAATGAAACAAGGTCGTCGGATTAGAGTTCTTTTTCTCGTGTCAAGCTCGTTAAAAATGAAACAAGGTGTCCGGAGCATACTTCGTTTTCTTGTGTCAAGCTCGTTAAAAAATGAAACAAGGTGTTCTGAGGATAGTTTGTCTTCTATATCAACCTCATTAAAAAATGAAACAAGGTCATCTGAGGATATTTCTTTTAATGTGTCAACCTCATTAAAACAATGAAACACTTTCCTGTTCAATTCGAGTCTTTGATAAGATCTCATAAAATCCTAGTCGAGTCTTTCTCTTGATCTCGTAACTTGAACCTTCACTCCATCTGCCTTTCATATGGATTGAAGCTTGGGGGGCATGTACCTCGAATTGAGTCACCATGTTGGGGGCATGCAAAATATTTCAAGCATAGTTTGTTTCCATTTCAATCTTGTGTAAAAATGAAACCGGTTTCAAGCATATTTTATCTTTGTTTCAAGCTTGTGTAAAAATGAAACCAACTTCAAGCAGAGTTTTTTGATTTCAAGCTTGTGTAAAAATGAAACCATTCCCATTTTACCTCTTGTGATTTCCATTTTATTAGCCTGTTTTTCCATATGAGCCTTGGTTTTCTCATCCCATCATCCCCATCTGCGTGGCCGATCATACACCTTCACTTGATTGCTTCACCCATTCCCGAGGAACCACTGTGATGAGTGGTATTGTTAGCCAACCTCTTGACCTTTATCTTGTTCTGAGTAGTTTCACCATCACCAAAACTAGTTTCTACCCTTTATACCACTCGTTCCTCCAGGAGGAGTCACCTTTCAACTCTTTTCTGACTCTCTAAATTTGAAAAGATTGTCGATATGCTTGTCATTTTGAACTCGTTAAATGGCTGCAAAGCGATATCTACCTAGTATACGTTTACCCCTTTTTCGGGCTGGGATAGATTATTTACAAAAAAGGAATACCCTAGTCTATCATGACTAGGAGGTTCTCTCAGACATAGTTTTCTACCTTTTCGAATATGAGGGACTATCTATGAAAAGGCACTGCTGGAGTTTTCTTTTCTGCTATTTTTTCAAACTCTTTAAACATGAAAAGACACCGAGTTCTCCCTTTTTCAGACTTGTTAAAAACTGATGACATCAGACGTTGTTGTAATGACGTTACTCGAGTTCCTCCTTCCTAGGGCTTGTTAAATGTACTAGGTCGGACTTGTTCAAAGGAAAAACTTATATCGCAAGCATATTATCCCCTTCAAGCTTGTTTCCAAAAATAATTGGGGTACTCGCCAGAAATGGTGGGGGAAAATGGAACCAGTATCACCGTCATGTCGACAGTATGTCGCTCTTGAACATGGCACTTGTTTGCATTCGTGTCAGGTTGGGGACATCTCATCTCGTTACTTGCTTGCCTCCGTGGGTTTGGGTAATATCTTTTGACCGCTCATCTGCTCTTTTCCACGTCATCATGACCTCAGATCCTTTGATGTCAAATACTAACGAATCCATTTTTGTGCTGCCAATATGTGCAAGAGAAGTTGGCCTCTGCAGTTTTCAACCTCCCTCTTATTATCTACTAATCTTGATTCACAAACACCATGTTCCTTTGCCCCGTGTCAATGATGTGGGAAACATTATGGCCCACCTTTGATCAAGGTCACCTCTTGTTGACTTCAACTCATTATCTAAGAGGCTGATCTAGAGACTCCCTTCATGTGCCTTGGAGCCTACATGACTCAATGGCAGGTTCCTTGCGTTCGACGAAAGGTTTTCATTATTAGCCTTCGATCGAATGATTTTGCGAGTGTTCGACACCAGCTCACTGTTCACATTTCGTGGATTGTACCTCTTGTACCTTGAGAGCCATTGTTATTATTGGTGGTTCCTCTCGTGTCTGTTAACAAATTTCATTATTGGCTGGTAATCAGGTGATGTTCCTGCATGTTTGACTTCAGCTCACTTATTCGCATGATCGAACTTGTACTCTGTTCAGGTTGAGATGGAGTGCAAGACCCTAGATATTGTCTGATAAAATCCAAGTTGTGGATTCTTTATGGATTATCATGATTGGTTACATGACTCATTTTATTGGATGGATGCAACCATACCTGAGTCTACTTCTTGATCCCTCTTTGCTGGATGGCTATGTCCATACCTTGGATCCCGCTTATTTTACACTCTATTATGGATGGCTGCGCCCATACCACATATCATGTATCATAGATATCCGTTGTATTTTAATTTGCAGGTCTTCCAACGGTAGTGTTTTCAGTTGGGCACATTCTCATAAACCATTTCACCCCTCCCTCTCTCTCAGACCTCATGCTTTAGGGGGCATCTGTTACATAGCATTTTTTCACCATCCCTGCAATCCCTCATCTTGAACATTGGAGGACGATTCCAATGACCTATGGACGGTAAAATTTCCTGAAAACACCTTCATGGCATCCTCCTGAATAAGGACAAACATTCTCCTGAAGAACATTTCCTCTGAAAAACCCTAAAAATAGATGTTTTAGCCTTGGCATGACTAGCCAGTTCATCCCTCGTGCCAACGGGGGAAATCCACAATAGAGGGGGCACCTACTAGTGCTCTGTCCTTGTGTTTCACTCATGCCAAGCTTATTAAGGGATGTTTTTTTAAAATAAATGGAAGAATTTTTATTCTAACAAAGTCCAGAATGAATCATCAAAAGGAGTTGAGTGGTTTGGCTCCGGATCTCCATGTATAGGAAGTGGTTTTCCACCTCTCATGGAACCTTCCTAAGAGATAGGGCCTATCCCATTATTATTGGGATCCCAACTTCCTTTTCTCCATCTATAAAATCTTGTCCTCTCCATTAGCAAGCTAGCTGAACTTGTAGGAAGGAAACTATAGCTGGGAAACTATTGAGAGTTGAGTCGAAGAGAACACCGTAAGAGAGAGAGCTTCGTCCAGATTCCCGACAGGCTTTGTGGAGACGCGCTCCACTGCAAGCCCCACTGAAGGAATATCATAGCATCAGAGCATTTTGTTGTAATCTCACTTTTCTCATTTATAATATAAGCGACTCCAATTTTGGTTCCATTCTTGTGTTTACTCTTTTATGTAATGCAAAAAATTATATCTTCTCTAACTGATATATAGTTACATGCTTTAAGTATTACATTGTATGTCTTCATTTCTCTGCATGTGTATAGGTGTCCAAACGTGACGAACGAAAGGATTGAAATATGTCAGGCTAGGGATGAGGAGCACCGCTTCTTCATCGACAACATCATCGTGGGATTTGAGGTAGGATACTTATCACAGTGTTTGTCTTTCTTGTAACTAGGAACCAATGTCATTGCATGATTTGATTGTTGCTAGACCCAATCTAGGGCTTGTGGGATCACCTCTATCCACAAAGGGGATTTACCTCCTCAACACAAGGCCAGCTGCACCATTATAGTCGGTGGCAGTAGAGGAACCTTTTCAAAAATGCAGGTTGGACGTGATTGGAGAAATCTTACCACACTCCTCCAAGAAACACCGGTATATCCTCACCAATACCGACTATTTCACTAGGTGGGTTGAAGTGATACCACTACGCCAAATCAACGATCAAGATGTAATAGAATTTGTCACTCATTATATCCTGACCAGGTTTGGTATTCCAACCTCTCTTGTTTTTGACAATGCAACTTATTTTTCGTCTTTCAAGTTGTATGATTTTGCTTTGGAAAATGGTATTTTACTTAAACACTCTGCATACTATTACCCCCAAGGGAATGGGTTAGCCAAGTTGACTAATAATAACCTTATCCGCATCATCAAAAATACCCTGTTGTCCCACCAACAAAACTGGCATAACTTCGTCCATAATTCCCTTTGGGCTGATCAGGTCACACCCAAATATTCGCTCGGCACCTCCCCATTTTTTCTTGTATATGGAAAATATGCCATCCTTTCTCCCCACCTATCTCTCCCAGCCCTCTAGTTGTCCCAAGAAACCCATGGCACCACATGCCCCACCTTGCAATCCCAAATCAACACATTATTGAAACTGGAGGAGGAAAGGCAAAAAACCTGGGAAAAAATCACCATTTACCAAAGTCAGATTAAGAGATGGTTTGATAAAAAATCCACCGTGAATAAAATTTTTGAAGTAGGAGACCTTGTTCTTAAATGGGATAAAGCTCATGAGGAGAAAGGGAAACATTCCAAATTCCAAGCCCTTTGGACAGGTCCATTCCATATTACAGAGAAGCTAGGTTCCCACACTTTCAAATTGCAAACTCCAGAGGGAAGAATTGAGGTCCTCCCGGTAAATGGGCATGACCTCAAGCACTACTTCACTTAACGACCCTAGGAGGGCCGTCACCACCCCTGTACCATATTTTTTTGTTTTTTGTTTAGTTTTGATTTTTCATTTCCCACAATAAAAGCGTTTATTCAATTAGTGCCTTAGCAAAGGTGTCCTTCTAAGAACTTCAAAAGGCGAAAGGCATTGTAGAAGTCACGCAATTGGCATGCTACGCTAGGATCTGTGCTAATGAAAATTCTTTCCTGAAAATCAAAAAAAGTGGCAAGAGCTTGTCTATGATTGACACTTAAAGGTAAAGCATGACCTAGTCCGGGCTACTAAGTGCAGATAACTCACCTAGCAAGCTTGAAAGGGTGTCTATGAAAAGAAATTTGGTTAAAGCAAAAACTATACTGAAAGGGAATAGGGCTAATTTCGAGTGACACAAGGATATATGGGAAAACCTAAAGTCCTCATACAGACTAGGAGCAACCTCTATTGCAAGTAAAATAAGTCGGGAACCCTCATCCGCCCAGGAAAAATTGACTCTATCAAATAAGTGCCCTGAGCACATCTAAATAAGTGCCTTCAACACATTTAAAATAAGTGTAGTAGCACACCAATAAAGGGTAAAGGATTGAGAAAGGCTTCATGTGTAGAGAGACGATGCGACGACTCTGCTGAGGTAATGACCAGGCTCGTCGGCAGTAGAGCAATGTTTGTGACTCTTAGGAAGTGACTCTGCTGGGACCATGAGGTTTTCAGTTAGCAGAGCAACACAATGAGGATGAAATAACTATACCGGATCCTAAAAATCCCTGAAGTGCTCCAACCCTTTTAGTCCAGAATCTAGAACTAAAAGCTCAGTTAACCAGCGCCTAAATAGGCAAGCAGGCAAAGCAACCTCGCAAGGTACAAAAGGAAATAATCATGGAAACATAAGGGTGAAAGGAATAGCCTGCTAAGGCCCCCTCCACCCCCCCACAAAGATAAATCATCAATAGAGATTCTGTACCCTACCAGTGAATCGCCATTTGTTGTAGCCTCTACAACACCCTCCAAAAATTCACCATCTAAAATTTTTGAGCCCCCTGAGCATCGAAAAGCTAAGTAAAAATCTAAATTTCAAGTCTATTTCAAGAAAAGCCTTAATTTGTTGAGTCGTATAATAGGTATTTTTTCCCTATGTGCAACATAGCGACCCTGCGACCTTTCAGGTCGCTAGGTCGCCAAGTCACAAATACCATTCAAACTTCAAAATCGCAACCTAGCAACCTTGCGACCCCGTGACCCTCCAGGTCACAAGGTATTAAGGTCACGAGGTCATGACTCTCTTAAGAACGGGAAATCTATGACCCAGTGACCTCATTAATTTCTCACACGTGCAACCTCTTTATATATAGAAAGGTTGCTAGGTCGCATTTCACTCACGTGAAGAAGAAAGAAAACGCCTCTAACAGTCCGACTGGAACACATTTTTTTGGGGTAAGTTGTGGTTTCCTCCTGCTTTTTCCTTATTATGACTGCCTATTTCTCCCCCTCTTCCTCACCCATACTCTTTAAAGCTTCATGCTTCCCATATGATTTCTCCCCATGAGCCCTAGAATGCTTATTTTCTAGATCTATTCTTTCTGCTCTCATCCCATTCTTGTTCCCCATCCAAGGCCCCGTGCGACTTGGTGACCTTGAGACCATGTGACCCAGTCACAGGTCGGTAAGTTGCTAAGCCCCATCTCATTTCAAATTTATCAATCAACGACCCAGCGACCTAGTCGCTAAGTCTCATATCATTTCTAATTGATCAATCAACAACCTAGCGACCCAGCGACCCGGTCGCTAGGTCGCTATGTCGCATTTCCTTTCAAATTGATTAATCAGCAACCCAGTGACCTAGAGACCTGATCGTAGGTCGCTAAGTTTCATTCCCTATTGAACGCACCCCTGTGCGACCCAGCGACTTGGTCGCAAGGTTTCTAGGTCGCAGGTTTTCCCATTCCTTTGGCCATACTTTGTCAGATATAGCCCTGTTATTATTAATATGAAGTCTATCTTATCGTGGGATGGTTTTTTGACAATACCAGGTAATATTGAAGTAGAGCTAAATTGTGTATCCATCTCGTCAGCCTCAAGCGACATGGGTCCCCTAGCAGTCCGAAAGAGGAACAAAAGTCCTGAGGTGGAAGTTGTGGAAGAAGAAGAGTTACAATTTTCCCCTGCTCCCATATATGGGAACTTAGTATGTACCTTTGGCCGAGGAGAGAGCATGAATTGGTACCAAATATACAAGGAATTCACCTTATGCAATATCTCGGAGGACCTTCCAGATATTCAGGTATATATACGTGTAAAACGATCCAAGTTGCAATACGCAGGAGCCCACTCGCCAATATTCCCTTGTGCAGAGATTGTAGACTGGATCTTGCCGAGATTCGATCCCGAGAACTAGGTTATATGGGATCATGTAGGGGATGATGTGGCTGCTCTGAAAGGACAAGAAGCTGAGGTGTATTACAGAATTCCCACCAGGGAGAAGACACTCAACAAATAATGGTGTAAAACTCATGTCGTGCCCATACTCGAGATTTTGAAAGGATGGTGGGAAGAACTAGAGAATTTCCATGTTAAAAGGGACCAAGAATATCCGACGCAAGGCCTTAGGATGACATACAAACTTGTTACTACGATGCTATGCAGAATGTATGGCCTCCCGGATGCGACCTTCTACAGTGGTACATGGGTCTCTCTCATGTACACCATCACAGTACATGAAACCTACTTTAATTGGGCCAATGTAATTATGGTAGCCCTCAGATCTAACATCAACGCAACACTTGCCCTTGAATATGGTTTTTCATCTGATTTTTACATGGCTTCGTACCTTTTAAATGCATTCTATGCAAGGTGTAGCTTTGATGGATGGGCGCACAACTGGGTAGCAGAAAGAAGCGGCACGATTCATAAGCATATGAGGGTGTTTTGGGACTCCCGGTACAAGCAAAATATGGAGTAAATATCATATATTTTTATCCCAGACCTCTTTCACAGAATATTCGGGACAAAGGCTCCTTGCATGTCCTAGCGGGAAATGGAAACAGTAACTCATGTAGCCCATTGGTTCCCAGATGCAAAATCTACTACTATCAGAGTGTTTGGGTCCCTCAAAGCCCCTCACGCACTACCCAAGTTTGCGATAGAAAAAATCCTACTCCAGGAGATATGCTATCATATGTCTGGAGGGTTCACCAAATTACTGACCAAAGCCAAGAAAAAGCCATGGCCAACTCTACCACTCACCATTAGCGCCTATACAATCAAATATTTCAGAGAGGTGGAGGCAGAGACTGAGCAGATGAAAGGATTTCATTTTCCCACTATGGCGCACTGGACGTATGACCCTAACAAGATCGTCCCCGCACATTTCAAATGAGCCAAATTCAGGTGGAGCTATCAACACACTGACTACTCCACTGAAGACAGAATCCAAAACTGATACAATAAAGATAGGGAGTATGCCCCGGATGAATCCGTTGATCAAGTAGGCCAGGAAATCCAAGACAACCAGATCTTAGAAGAAAGAGCACAGACCACGAGGGGAGCTTCGTCATCCAAGGAAAAAACTACAGAGATAGCACCTAATCTCCTGGCCAAGAAATGAGAAAGAGAGGCTGAAGAGACAGCCAAAGAAAAACAGGAAAAGAAGGGCAAGCAAGTAAAATATGACCCAAAAGGGATGAAGAAAGAAGAAGATCGAAAAAGGAAAGAGGAAGAGCAGAGGAAGCAAGAGGAAGAGAAAAGGAAGAAAGAGGAAGAGCAGAGGAAGAAAGAGGAATAGAAAAGGAAGAAAGAAGAAGAGCGGAAAAGGAAAGAGGAGCAAGACAGGGCTGAACGCAAATGCCGGTTAAAATAATGCCAAGATAAAGCGGAAGCCGAACGACCCATAAAGGAAGAGTAGGATAGACTGGCGGCTGAACAAAGGAGGAAGGAGGAAGAATATAGGAGGGAAAAAAGACAACACAACCAAAGAGGCAGAGGGCAGCAAGATGCCTCCTCCTGATACTGATATCGAGATGCTTCAAATGATCCATGTGAGTAAACCACGCGTTGCCCTCTCATAATTGGGCGTTTCTGGGGGACAAGATGAAGAAGTATTTGATCTTACCAAGATCTCCTATGACCAATTCTCACACAAGATTCGGCAAGAAAAGAGGAGATGCATAGCATAAGACTGCACTACACCTCTCACAGCTACCACCGGCAAGGATATCGTACTAGACAATTGGACGAATCTAGTAATGATCACCTCAGTTGGCACAGCATTTGCAGCTACCACAAAGGATAATGTTAGCAGGATGAGCAAAGAAATTGTGGCCTTACAGAACATGTTGCAGTCTTCAAAGTAGAAAACAGCCAAGGCAGAGCTGGAAAAGAAAGCATTGGAAGAAGAGGTATAACAGCTGCAGGCTCGCAGCACTTACTCAAATGAAATAGCACTAACCATCCAAGGAGAGGCAGTCACATTAGAAGTCACTATAAGGTAGGTATATAGAGAGATGTTTTCTATAAAGCAAACTGTTACACCGCTGCTGAAGGCTCAAGCTGAAACAAAGAAAAAGAATGCCCAGCTTAAAGAGGCTTGCACTGCTTTAGATCATATCCTGGAATGGTTCAATGCATACCCACAAGCTCCAGCTACCTTTTTGTAGAGGTACCGGATCAGTACCCAGAATGATAAAGCTCAGATCCGAATCGAGGTACAATCTAAGGAAAATATGGTCAAAGATTTGGAGAAGGTGATGACCACATATGATCACTTGATAAGTGGCATAGAATCAATGCCCGTGTTAAATCACATTCCTCCCCTCAGCCCTCTGAGTGAAGACAGGACTTGGCAACAAATCGTTCAAGATATCAAAGCCTTCATGCAACCCATCGAGCACGCAACAACTTCCCGAGATCTATAGGCATCAAGGGAAAATCTAGTCTGTTTTATTGTGACACCAATGCGAATCTACACTAAGTTTGCATCCTTGTCAAATTAGATTAATATCAAAAGAGATACCCTGATTCCATACGCACTCGAATGCATACACAGATTAAAGGAAGACACACCTCTGGTCACCCTGATTACTGCAAATTATCAAGCGTGGCAGACCTACCTCCGAGACAAGCTACAATTGATCGTTCCCAACCTAGAAAACACTTAGCTCATAAAATTATCAAGGCATTGCTCAGGTCGTAGAACAAAGAAGGTCGTAGGTTGTAGGATCCACCAAGTCACAGTTCGCAGAAACCACCAAATCACAGGGCAACCCAACGGTCCGAAAGGTGGAAAGTCAGAAGCCCAAAGGGCAAGTTTTGTGTTATAAATACCTCCTTTGAGAAATTGTAAAAGACCTTTTGTTTGGGACTCAAAGAGATATAGAGCATTGTATAGAAGGACTACACATTTTTTAGTATGAATATATGCATTTGTTAACTCCATTTTTTGGATCTAATGTTGGTCAATGTGCGAACACTACGAGTATCTTCTTTTCAGTTTCTAACATCTTTTGATTAATGAAATTGTATCCAATTACATCATTTATGCATTATAGTTTTCTAAACATGTGTTAACGGTGCTACGTTTATTTCAATTTCTCAATGACTTTTAATAACTTTGTTTATTGAAATCTATATTATCACCAAAACCATTTAAGGAAGTGAAGGGTATTCTACCATAAATAATTGTTTCTTCTATGGTTAGAACAATATACAAGCATGACCCTAATGATATGCTATTGACAGCATTTTCTTTGGCCCCATGCTTTATTATTCAGCTTGCTACGCATAGTGTTGTATGTTCATTTAGTTCATCAATCATGTGTCTTGTATCATCCAAATAAGCATGTGTCTGCAAGTTTATAGAGTCCTATTGATACCAAAGGAAAGGAGAATTAAGTGGTAGCCAGACCCACACCCTGGACGGGATCCCCATTCCAAATGGTTTAGAGTCTAGTTGGGAATTTTTACTGAGGAGATCCCGTGTTGTTGGCCGGACAGATTTTTCTCGTCAATAGAATTGGTGCTAGAAGGAGGGCCTATGGCAGGCTCCCAAAACACGAGTAATATTTCATTACAAACTCCCCAAGGGGATGCCATACACAATGATACCAGTCCTCCCCCTTTAGAAGATGCCCAAGGGGAGAAAGCTCCTTATTATGAGGTTACCAGGGATCAGTTAAGAGTGTTGTGCCCGATCGCCCATAACCTCATCAGATATTTTCAAATCACTCCAGACATGAGTTTTCTAACCCATACCAGGACCCCTGTAGCTAACCTCACTCACAACGGTTCCCTTGTAAATACCCTTCCCTAGTTGATAAATCTAATGGTTGAAGACCTCACAAAGGCAATTGAGAATAATGAACCTATTACTGGGCCCGAAGGAGCAGAAGAGGAAGGTCCCACATGAGTGAACCACATACCGGCCCTTAGCCCGACCAAACCCAAAATGACAACACCCAAGTGCACATTCCACTAGAGGGGGCAAGGGAAATAAAGGCCAAGGGAATAGAGGTTGGGGAAACAAAGGTCGTGGCCAAGGTCACAATACTACCCACTGCCATCAAAACCAAAATATATTCCCCATCCACAATTGGAGAAACATTATAAATATGGAAAACCACGGGGGATGTCAAGATGAGCACTCCACCCATGAAGGAGAAGCATCTGCGTCGGGTGCAGGAAGTGAATCTGAGCTAGAAATAGGGCACGTATACATACCTCACCACGAGCATTCCAGGAATGTACAACCGCTTGCTTGGATGGCCCAGTATCCATTAGATCTCTAGGGCCCCCTTCATGACATGCCTAGACACCCCGAAAAACACCTTCCCAAGTTTGACCCTGAGAAAGGCACACTGGCCGAAGACCACATAAGAAACTTCTACCTTTCACTACAAATGATGAGATTCCAAGCAGATGATGTCGTCTGCCATCTGTTTCCCCATACCCTTGAGAACAAAGCAGCCACCTGGTATCGGTCTCTCCCAAGTGCTTCCATAACTTCATGAGATAAATTACGTCGCACTTTCCTTCAGAAGTTTTCGGAGGACAAGACCCCCTCCATGCTACTTACGGAGTTGAGTGCACTCAAATGCCAAAAGAAAGAGAAGGTCAGAGATTTTAATCAACATTTTGCTACCATATTGAACAGATTCCCCCCCAACTTGGCATTGGATGACTCCATCACTATAGACTACTACATAAAGGCTCTTCCCAGAGACATCATTGTATTCGTAAAGCACGACGCTAGGGCTAACCTTGCAGAAAATTACACCACTACCCTTACCATAGAAAAGGATATGCTTTCCATAGGGGTCATCATCCATGAAGGTCGAGACGATCATAAACCTACCTCGAAAAGGAACCAGTCTTCCAGATTCAAAACCGGGGATAAGGACAAATATACTTTTGACTTCGAAGTTATAGCAAATGCCCTTAAGTTGCTAACCAATGAAGTCTTTGATCTAAAGAGAAAAGGCATTGAACCCGCTACTGGCACCAAGACGCAAAAGCCTTTTTCCAGAAATAATACCCCCACAATCAGCCGGTCCCCATCAAACACAAATGTTGTTCTTAATGTGGAAGAAATCGGAAAACATATTTTTTGTTCTTTCCACCAGGCTGCCCACTCCGAGAAGACATACCCCCAATGGATTGGCAGAGTGACTGTGGTAGTGAATCACCTCTTAGATGATCAAACCCCAGTGGAAGTAGGCAAAGATGATGTCTCTGACAATGAAGAAAACTTGTCCCCAGATGAAGAACCAGGATATGTCGTCCTTGCGTTTGATGGGGAAATAACCCATACCGCCACCGACATTAACATGGCCGATGATCCTAAATCCAAGCCTGTGCAAAACTATGGCCTAAGAAGCAAAGGACCAGTTCTTGAATATTCCTTTGAAGAGAAGAGGAGGGCTTTCTTATGGAAAATCTTACCCCCACGGAATGAGCACCAAGCTGCTATTCTCGAGAAGTCTGCTCCTAGCAACACCCGAACAAACCAAAAGAGAAAACTTCTGGTAGGGTCACCCAAAACCCCCGCCAAGACTATTCCACACTTTGATTCTAGTTACAACATTTTTGAGGACATGAAGAAAACTAGAGTCAACATCTCTCTTTATGATCGCATCCTCATCACCAACCAACAAGAGCTTATCCTCAAAGCCTTCGCTAATGCCGCGACAACCAAACCAGTGAGCAACACATTTGCCCAAGCTAGTGCAAGCCTCCAATCTATTGTGAATGCCGTAAATACGAACTCTAGGATATCTACTCCCCCTTTTCTCCTATCATTTAAATATTTAACTTTAACGTTCATAACTGCTTGGCCGACTCTGGCGCATCCACAAATGTCATGCCCCTGTCTGTCTGCAAGAAGTTAAACATTTGCCTAGAGAAAACTAATGCTAGGATTATTCAGCTCGATAGATCACAAGTGCACGTTGTAGGTGAACTAAATAATGTCATCATCCACCCATCTTTCGACTCCAGAGTCCACCAGTGGATAGACATAGTAGTTTTAGACATCCCCGAAGCCTACAGTCTCTTGTTGAGCAGGGACTGGTCCAGTAAGCTACAAGGGTACTTCGCTACCAATTGGTCTCACCTATGGCTTCCCTACAAGGGTCGAAACAAGCAAATCAGAGTTGAAAGTGAACCTTATGTGAAACATACTGTGACCGAATTGGACGCTACCAATGAATCTGTCAGCTTTGCCCAAGAAGAGCTCAGCATGTGTTTCTTAGATGCCATCTTCGGATGTTACCATCCCCCTCAGTCCCTGGTAAACCCAGACATCCAATCAGAACTAATGCTCATCACTGAAGACCAAGTTGTACCTGTCATAAACCAAACTGAAATCTCTCCCTAGCCCATGGTTCTGGAGAACCAGAAGACGATGTATGGACCTTGTATTATGACGGCTCCAAGATGCATGATGGAGCAGGTGCGGGCTGCATCCTGTTGGACCCCCAAAAGAACAATTTTTTGATCTCATGTCAGCTAAAATTTTAATGCAATAACAATACCACCGAATATGAGGCCTTAGTCCTCAGACTCAAAAAAGCATTGGACCTAAAGGTGAAGTGCTTAAAGGTTATCAGAGATTCTGAAATCATCACTCACCAAGTACGCAATACCATCCATTGCTTATCTCCGCACTTGAAAGCTTACCAACAATAGGTGTGGCGCTTAATTTCTGATTTTGATGCATTTGGCATTAAATATATGCTTAGGATGTATAATGTGGCAGCTGATACTCTAACTAATGCTCCTGCTAGTTTCACCCCTCCAAGGGATGGTTTCTCTATTGAAATAGTGTATAAACCATCTGTGCCAAATAACATCACTAATTTATGCGTCTTTGATGATGACCAACAGGTACTTGAATTCATGCTCAATGCCAAGGTGTTCAAACACGCAGTGATAGAAGAAGCAGACCATGATCAAGCCTTGCAGGAAGAACGAGAGAAATGCAAGGAAAATCCCATGGCCAAGGGAATAGTGTCACTTGAAAAATAGTTTGATCTGCAGAGCCGTTTCCGCGGAGCCCCCAACACTAAAGTATAGAGCTCCACTCTGGCACATATATAGGTAAACTTAGGGACAGATAAGGACCTCAAATTCGTCAACCTCGGGAAGGATTTCTTTGATCAGGAGAGGCAAGCTTTCACTAAACTGTTCCGGAAAAACCGAGATGTGCTCACTTCGATGTATGATGAACTGCATACTTATGAAACTTGAATTATTCAGCATGCGATCCTTATGAAGGAAGGAGTGAAGCCTTTCCAGCAAAAACTAAGAAAAGTGCACCCTACACTAGAACTAATGATTCAGAAAGAACATAAGAAGATTTTGGATACACGCATAATCTTCAAAGTCTGGCACTCCACTTGGGTATCGAATCTGGTTCCAGTAAGAAAAAATCTGCTGAGATCCATTTGTGCATGGATTTTTGAAATCTAAATAGAACCTCAGACAAAGATAACTACCTATTTCCCCCTATGGAACAGATACTGCAAGCCGTATCTAGATCGGAGATGTTCTCGTTGTTAGATGGTTTTTCTGGGTATAACCAAGTACTGGTAGCAGAACCTGACTCATTAAAAACTACGTTCTAGACTAAATGGGGGACTTTCACATTTAGGCACATGCCCTTTGGATTGATAATTTCCGGGGAAACATTTGAATGGGCTATGGGCATAGCTTTCCGAGGTCTAATAGGACAAAGCGTGGTAGTATACTTGGATGATGTCACTGTGTTTTCAAATCACAGATGCAATAACTTACGTCACCTCAGGCAGATTTTCGAAAGATGCAGAAAGTATGTGATCTCAATCAACCCAAAGAAAAGTGTCTTCGTTGTTTCCAAGGGGAATTTTCTGGGTCATATCATAACTAGGAACGGTATAGTTGTAGATCTTGAGTGAGTGAAGGTCACCGCTCCACCACCTAGTAGAAAAAATGCCATGCAATCATTCCTTGGGAAAATCAACTTTTTATGGAGATTCTTATCATATTTTGCCAAAATAGTTAGGCCTTTGCAATGGATGATTAAAAATAATGCAAGTTTCAAATGGAATCCACCCGAGAAGGAAGCATTTGATAAGATCAAGCAGGCCATTACATGAGCACCATCCCTCCAAAGCCTAGACTTCAGCAAAGGTTTCATCTTATATACCTTTGCCTCAAATTCATCACTCACGGTTGTCCTCATACAGAAAGACGCTAACAATGATGAACAACCCATATCATTCATGAGTGACGGTTTGCAAGGTGCTGAACTGAATTACCCCGAGATTGACAAGCAGGCTTACACAATATACAAAGCAGTCAAGAATTTCCAGCCATACATCTTGAAGACCCACGTCACGGTGTTCGTACCTGACCCAGCTATTCACTCACTTTTCATGTAGCAAGATCTGGGTGAAAGACGAGGAAACTGGATGACATGTCTCCAGGAGTATGAGCTGGAGTTCAAACAGGCACATACTGTCAAAGGTCAAGGACTCTGCCAAATGGCCGCGGAGGCTACAAATTCATGTTTGTGAGAAGAAGAATGTTGGGAGCAGGAAATCGACATATATCAGATTGAAAATGTGCCTCAGTAGGGAAACCTTTCTTGGTAATCTGACATTTTGAAATATTTTTCCCACGGTGTTATGGATCTTGTTTTAACTGCTCGACAAAAACAAGCAATAAGGCTGAATGCTGCATCCTACCAGTCACTACAAGGAAAAATTTTCAAGAAACATTACAATGGATTCCTACTACGCTGCTTGGAACACAATGAAGCACAAAGCGTCCTAACTGAACTAAAAAATGGACCAGTCGAAGGGAATTACGCAGGTGATACCACTGCCCACAAAATTATGCACGCTAACTACTATTGGCCAACCCTCTTCAAGGATGCTCAAGCATATGTCCAAAAGTGTGCTCAATGTCAAAAATTCGCCAACTGGGAAACACAAGCAGCTGCTCCATTACAGTCAATGGCAGTAGAGGAACCTTTTCAACAATTGGGGTTGGACGTGATTGGAGAAATCTTACCGCACTTCTCCAAGAAACACCAGTATATCCTCACTTCTACCGACTATTTCACCATGTGGGTTGAAGCGATACCACTACGCCAAATAAACGATCAAGAGGCAATAGAGTTTTTCACTCATTATATCATGACCAGGTTTGGCATTCCAACCTCACTTGTTTTTGACAATGCAACTTATTTTTCATCTTTCAAGTTGTATGATTTTGCTTTGGAAAATGGTATTGTACTTAAACACTCTGCAAACTATTACCCCCAAGGGAATGGGTTAGCCAAGTCGACTAATAAGAACCTTATCCACATCATCAAAAATACCTTGTTTTCCCAACAACAAAAATGGCATAACGCCCTCCATAACCCCCTTTGGGTTGATCAGGTCACACCCAAATCTTCGCTCGACACCTCCCCATTTTTTCTTGTATATGGAAAAGAGGCCATCCTTCCTCCCCACATATCTCTCCCAGACCTCTAGTTGTCCCAAGAGACCCATGGAACCCCATGCCCCACCTTGCAATCCTAAGTCAACACATTATTGAAACTGGAGGAGGAAAGGCAAAAAATCCGGGAAAAATTCGCCATCCACCAAAGTTGGATTAAGAGATGGTTTGATAAAATATCCGCCGGGAATAAAATTTTCGAAGTAGGAGACCTTTTTCTTAAATGGGATAAAGCTCACAAGGAGAAAGGGAAACATTCCAAATTCCAAGCCCTTTGGACAGGTCCATTCCAGATTAAAGAGAAGCCAGGTTCCCACACTTTCAGATTGCAAAATCTAGAGGGAAGAATCGAGGTCCTCTCGGTAAACGGGCATGACCTCAAGCACTAGTTCACTTAACGGCCCTAGGAGGGTTGTCACCAACCCTGTACCATATTTTTTTGTTTTCTATTCAGTTTTTTATTTTTTATTTCCCACAAAAAAATGCTTATTCAATCAGCTCCTTAGTAAAGGTGTCCTTCTAAGAACTTCAAAAGGCGGAAGGCATTTTAGAAGTCACACAATTGGCATGCTACACCAAGATCTGTGCTGATGAAAAGTATTTCCTGAAAATCACAAAAAGAGGCAAGAGCTTATCTGTGATTAACACCCGAAGGTAAAACATGACCTAGTCCGAGCTACCAAGCGAAGATAGCTCACCTAGCAAGCTTGAAAGGGTGTCTATGAAAAGAAAGGTCGTTAAAGCAGAAACTAGAATGAAATGGAATCGGGATAACTTCAGGTGACGCAAGGATATCTGGGAAAACCTAAAGTCCTCATACAGACCAGGATCAACCTCTCTTGTAAGTAAAATAAGTTTGGATCCCTCATCCGCCTAGGAAAAATTTCCTCTATCAAATAAGTGCCCTGAGCACATCTAAATAAGTGCCTTGAGCACATTTAAAATAAGTACAGTAGCACACCAATAAAAGGTATAGGATTGAGAAAGGCTTCCTGCGCAGAGAGGTGATGCGACAACTCCACCGGGGTAATGACTAGGCTCGCCGGCAGCGGAGCAATGTCTGTGAATCCTAAGCAGTGACTTCGCCAGGACCGCGAGGTTCGCAGGCAGTGGAGCAACACAATGAGGACGAAATAGCTATACCGGATGCTGGAAATCCATGAAGTGCTCCAACCCTTTCGGTTCGGAATCCAGAAGTAGAAGCTTGGTCAACTAGCACCTAAACAGACAAGCAGACAAAGCAACCTTGCAAGGTACAAAAGGAAAAAATCGTGGAAACCTAAGGGTGAAAAAAATAGCCTACTAAGGCCCCCTCCCTCCCCCCACCAAGATAAATCATCAATAGAGATTATGGACCCTACTAGTGAATCGCTATTTGTTGTAGCCTCTACAACACCCTCCAAAAATTCACCATCTAAAATTTTTGGGCCCCTTGAGCATCGAAAAGCTAAGTCAGGATCTAAAGTTCAAGTCTATTTTAGGAAAATCCTTAAGTTTCTAAGTCATAGAATAGGTATTTTTTCCATATGTGTGACCTAGCAACCCTGTGACCTATCAGTTCGCCAGGTTGCCAAGTTGCAAATACCATTCAAACTTCAAAATCACGACCTAGAGACCTTGAGACCCCGTGACCCTCCAGGTCATAAGGTCGTAAGGTGATGACTCTCTTAAACACGGGACATTTGTGACCTAACAACCTCATTAATTACTCACATGTGCGACCTCTTTATATATAGAAAGGTCGCTAGGTCACATTTCACTCACACGAAGAAGAAGGAAAATGCCTCTAACAGTCCGACTGGAACGCGTTTTTTTGGGTAAGTTGTCATTTCCTCCTGCTTTTTCCTTATTATGACTGCCTGTTGCTCCCCCTTTTCCTCACCAATACTCTTTAAAGCTTCATGCTTACCATAGGATTGCTCTGCCTAAGCCTTGGCATGATTTTTTTCCAGATCTATTCTTTCTGCTCTCAGCCCATATATGTTCCCCATTTGAGGCCCCCTGCAACTCGGCAACCTTGCGACCATGCAACCCAGTTGAAGGTCGCTAAGTCGCTAAGTCGCATATCATTTTGAATTTATCAATCAGTGACCCAGCGACCCAGCGAATTGGTCACCAGGTCACTAAGTTGCATTTCATTTCGAATTGATCAATCAGTGACCTAGTGACCCAGCGACCCAGTCGGCAGGTCGCTAAGTTGCATTTCCTTGCAAATTGATCAATCAGCGACCTAGCGACCCAACGATCTGGTCGCCAGGTCTCTAAGTCGCATTTCCTATTGAACACATCCCTGCGTGACCCAGTGACCCAGTGACTTGGTCACAAGGTCGCTAGGTCGTTGGTTTTCCCATTCCTTTGGCCATACCTTGTTAGATATAGCCCTGTTATTATTAATATGAATTATTTCTTATCATGGGATGGTTTTCTGACAATACCAGGTAATATTGAAGCAGAGCTAAATTGCGTATCCATCTCGTCAGCCTCAAGCGACATGGGTCCCCCAGTAGTCTGAAAGAGGAACAAAAGTCGTGAGGTGGAAGTTGTGGAAGAAGAAGAGTTATAATTTTCCCTTGCCCCAATGTATGGGGACTCAGTATGTACCTTTCGCTGGGGATACAACATGAACTGGTACCAAATATACGAGGAATTCACCAAACCTGATTTCCCAGAGGACCTTCCAGATAGACAAGTATATATATAGGTAAAACGGTCCAAGTTGCATGTAATATTCCCTTTTCAGAAATATCACAAGTCTGTGCCAGAGATGGACTGTGGGGGAATATGTCACCTTCTAAAGAAGGGTGAGAACCGGAGGCTTTCTGGCCCTTTGCAGACTCTGTCTACAAATATGTGAAATTTCCTGGTAGGAATGGCTAGCAACCCAAGCCTGGAAAATGCATTTCCCAGGAATGGAGGCAGCGTGATTTGATCCCTGGTTTGGGATCCTTTGAATATATCTATTTAGAGCTGAAATCCAAGAGTGGACTCAAAACAAATGTATCTAGGAGATTACGACAAGCCTCCTTTGCCTGTTTATCTTCAGAAAATGCCCAATGAAGAGGGCTGCATCAACAATGATCATGTACTAGCATAGCAACATTATATGAGATATAAAATGTGCATGAAACAATAAATAGTCACTGAATATATGTATCAGCAAGGAATGATCAGGAGCTCAAATCTGAGCTTGGGAAGAAGCTTAAAAATAAAAGTTCTCAAAATTGATTGAAACCAATATGGTTGCATGGGTCTCATCTTCCTGATTCCGGCGCCGCAAACGGTTTGAAAAACAGACACTGTATGAAGAATTTATCACACTTTTAGTGGAGTGGGTCCGGCGGAGCACGAAAGGGCCATCCCTCTTCCCATGGAACCTCATCATATGACCAGTGTGGGAGCTTAATGTTAAGAGCGCTTAAGGAGCCTAATCTCAAGTTTAATATTTAATTAAGCTTCAGTTAAGTGGATTTTAATATGGCGGAGATTCTGGAGGCGCTCCCAAATTTAGGCGGACTTCCACTTTTAGTGGAGTTAACTGGCAGTTGCCCCACATTTAGTGGAGGAAATTGGGGCAAAGTTGTTTTGGTCATAACTTTCTCATTACTCAACCTTTTGGAACGAAATTTTTTTTGATTTCATATTTTCTCAGCCTTTTTGACTCAATGGCACATTTTTCAAAGCCATTGGAGCTCATTTTCAGCCTGTTTAGCTTCGGAGAAGCTTTTTGAGCCAAGAGGGCCATTTTGGGTTTTGAGTTTGGTTGAGTTGTGGTTATCAGTTTGAGGTGAACCAAAGCTCTATTTCAGATAATTTTGACCTTCTGAAGCCATTGGAGGAGGTTTTAGAGGCATTTGAGGACTTCTACAGCCTGAAAAGTTGCAGAGAAGTTCAAAGCACCAGCAGGACATTGATGAAGAAATCATTGTTTATGGTAATCTTTCACTATTTAGTGAATTTAAAAAGGCATTCTTAGCTTTTTCCTACCTTCTGAATCAGTTTATATATTCATATTTGTCTATTGAGACACTTATAATCTTGTATTGCATTTGAGAGCTTTTAATACAAGAGGACAAGCCCATTTTGGGAGGCTTGATCCAGGAGATGTAGCCCAAGAGTTGGGGTGAACTCCTATATCATATTGCTGTTGTGTTTTGATATTATATTGCTGAATATTTTTGCTAATACCCATGTTAAGTTTCAGCAAAAAAAATTACACTTAAGATACATAAACAGTGAAAAGACATACACCATTTGCAAGCTAAATTTCCGCATAACGTCAAGTTTAAAGCAAGATCATTTTAATTAAATCTAAGTGTTTAATTCTATTATTTCTTTAGGCAGAGTCTGTAAGAGGGCCAGGTAGCCTCTGGATTCATCCTTTCTTTGAAAGGTGAAATATTCGGTAAACGCCCCTACAGTCTATCTCTGTATTAGAAATATGAAGTTCTCACATTTTCAGATTTAAACTTAGAGTATTTTTGCACTCATTTACATAATTGAAAATGGATACCTTGCACCCTTTTCAAGTACCTTCCATTTTTAGATCAAAAATGTACAAATACTTGAGGAATCCTCCCTTGAGCTGACAAAAGAACCCTGATAGCACATGAAAGAAACATAATAAAAAAATCTATTCTGAGATGCTTGTGACTAAAAATGCGTGATCAATGAAATTATTGCTGCATATATAGTTTAAATACATGGATATGGAAGTATAAAGCTCAAATAAAGATAGGGGAGCAAGATCTCAACCGCTGAAATCAATAATACATCAATCCTTGGAAGGATTAGCTGAAATGTACAAAAAGGCAAAATGCCGGAGTTGCTGCCTCCGATCTGGAATAGCACTGCAACTCAGAAAATGGATGGAGATGGCTGAATATGCTGCATACTCTAAATATATCTCCTCCAATGGATCTTTCAAGGGAAGTTTGATCCAATCCCTGAAGATCTTTCCCTCCAAACTAGTGGTGCAAACCCCACTGCAATTCTTCTTAGAAATAACGCAGTGAGAGGAAGGGACTACGCTGTGAATGATGAGAGGAGTTGTGCCTGATGAAAAGATATGGAAAATGGATCTGAAATCTCCTCTAGTGGCCTCTCGGATGCAAATAATCTCTCTCCTCTAAAATTAGAGCTCCGTAAGTGATGCTATAGAAATCTCCACTGCAACCAAGCAACACAATGTTTCCTGCACTGCTGAAAAACGTTGTCCTAAAGGGAAATGATTTAGCCTTGAACTAGAATGTGGAGGAGCTGAATAAAAAACCTTCAAGATGCTTCTCAATAAGGATGGAATCCTAAACAGGAGTTCCCTTGTGCTAAACAACACAAATATCTCAGTTACGCAACTGAAGAGAGCAAGCAATTCGAAATATCCATGAATGAGCAAATGGTTGCTTTTTCCTCCATTTATTCCAATGAATAATCCTTGGCCATGGACCCTGTTATTGCCTAAATCTACCTCAGGCTAAAAGAATGTAGAGTCTAGGGTAACATCAAACCACGCTTAATCTGGTAGCTAGCCCTACCAGATCGGGAGAGGGCTCTCTCCGGGTCAATCTCAGCAAAAATAATTAGTGAGGCTCGAGATGACTTGAAGTAAAGGCTAATTTTAGGCTAGGTATATATGTATAATATTTTGATTCGATTTTGGGGGTTTTATTGCAATCAAAGGGAAAGGCAGATTTTGGGTCCGGGAAATGATCAGTTTTGCAGAGGGCTGAATGGGGTAACAAAGGAAATTGTTTTGATGCTTCGAATTCAAATGAAATGGATATCTTAGACCTGTGAGGGGTTGAAGATGGAAATAGGTTTCAATAATCCTCTTCATACAGTTGAAAACATGGAAAATTAAACAAAACTTCAAGGCAAAGCACTACAAATCTAATGAATTCCACCTTTAATACTTGTTTGCTTAATTTAAGAAGAAAGGAGAAGGGAAAAGATACACATGAAACATAAGTAAACTTACAATAATAGAGAGAAACACACCATCAAAACATAGAGCCACATGGATCCCAATGAGTGCTACAAACCCTGGTCATTCCTTTGCCAAAATGCAGAGATGAAAAATACAATGAAGTTCCCAGAAAATCCCAAATGTCCAACTCTCTAATAGGTAAAGAAACTAAGAATATAGACAATAATAACTCATCCCCATGCACATAGGGGTCGAGCTCACTAGCTTAGGAGCTGTTTCAACAAGATCTAAAATAAGAACTAGAAAATAGGCAGTGGAACAGCTTGCCTCTATAAGATAGGAAACTGATTCATTTAGTTACAATTCACCTTTTGATGTATGAATCTACTTGCATGAGTAAAAATTAATCAAAATTACATCAAAACCATGAAATTACATCAAGTTACATCAAGAGCTGTAATTTTGAAGATAAAAAATTCAAACTAGCCAAAACTAGGTGAAAAACTGAGCTGCTGAGTGAAAAATAGACCAAATTTCCCAATGTGTCGCGCCTGAAATCTATATGCGTCGCTCCACTTTGGAGCTGATTTTGAGGGCCTTCCTGGAGTCCAAATTGAGTGCAGGATAGCTCTTTGGAAATCTCTACCTGTCTAATTTCCAACCCAAGTGGAATTTATGGATTGGGTTTCCATTTTCCCCTTCAAAAATCAAATCGCCCAACACTGCTTCCTGTGTGTCCAAAAAGTGGCAGAAAGGCCATTTTTGAGGTGTTTTTGACCCTTCAGGCAACCCAAAACTTGTCAAAATCCTTAGGTAATGGGTAGGCATGCATAAATTTTCATGGAAAATCTAGAAATGAAAATTTTTCTTCAAGAGGAGCTGCCAATTATAAGCAAGCGCCAAGTGGCGCTACGCGTCGGGCGGAAAAATCTGTGTTAAGGCCAAAAAAATCAAAATTGACAAAAAGTTTCCCAAATTTCTTGAAATTTGGGCTACGTTTCCTCCATCATGTGCTATTCTAATCCAAAGAATCTTTGGCCAAAATTTGGAGTCTATCATGCCTTTTGTGACACTTTAATGCCCTCTTTAACTTTGCCTTCATGTTTTTGAGCACCATGGATGAGTGGGACTGATGAGGGGAGGGTTTGATGCTAGTTGTAGGATTTTAGGGAATGAAAGGGTTTAGGGGATGATATCTAGGGTTTGGTATGGAAATTAGGGTCTGGGATATTTAACTAGGATTTGGGATAGTGGGATTAGGGATTTAGGGCTAGTTGATTAGGGATATGGGAAATGTGGAATGGGTAGATGAAAATGTAAAGAGAGGGAGAAAAATATTGAGGGAATGAAGGAGTGAGGGAGTGAGAAATGGCTAGGAGTGGAATTGGCAGTGAAACATGCAATTTTAAAACCCTATACAACTGCTTTTGGCAAAAAATGTAAAGAGGTAGGGTTTTGATTTTTTCTCATTAAATCACCATAAGCACCAAGAGAAATTCATTCATTGGTCATGGAGGGATGTTAACTTATTTTGGAAATGAATAATTTAGAAATTTGAGAGCTTTGGTGGAATATTTTAATGGATTCCATGCTTTTTAGCCCAATGCGTAGCGCCATCTCAATGCGTAGCGCCAGTCACAAAATTGCATTGCAAACCACTGCCCAATGCGTAGCGCCATCTCAATGTGTAGCGCTTTTTTGTAGGAGGATTTTTGAGACCTTCCTGGTGTCGAAATTTGGTTTGGGATAGCTCTTTGGAAATCTTATTGAGTCTACTTTCCAGCACAACTAGAATTTTTAAATTTGGAGTTCATTTTCCTTGTCAAAAATAAAATCTCCCAAGACTGGTCAAAATGAGCAAAATGAGGCTACCTCAAGGCAGAGTGTTGTTGCAGTCAAATTTTGAAAGTCTTTATAAACTCCAAATTGAGATCCTGATAGCTCATTGGAAATCTCTTTTTGTGTAGTTATCATTTTACTCATCAAGCAAGTCATTTGGCCAACCACGATAGGATAAATCCTGATTTTCCCAAGGTCACTTCAGAGGTGCATCAATTCTCCTGAGGAAACTGTATTTTTGACATTTTGCTACAACCATGACACCTGTGTAAAAATTGAAGGATTTTTTTCATCCTTGGCCTATTTTGGACAAAAACCTCTCTCTGTGTTCCCAAATTAATCTTTTCTTTCTCAGAAACATCATTGCAGTAAAACTTATCCCGATATGTGGAACAAGGGATTTGTCGAAATGAAGCGAAATGAAGGGGATAAGGGGCTTCTAAATTCTTTAGAAAATTTTGGGAAGTAGGGAGGGATGTCAGGAAGTAGGGGAAAGTGTAATTTCAGAGATTGAGTGAGGGGAAGGGGTCCAAAAGGGAAAAACACGGGCCTAGCCTAGAAAATTGCCAAGTTGTAGCAAGAAACTAGGGTTTGTGCAAAAATGAAGAATTTGGGGGATCTCAGTGATGGGAAGTGTTTAATAAGGTACATTAAGGATAGGATAAGGTCTCTGAACATCAGGATACACGTTTTGCTGATGATTTGACCATCCAAGAGAAATTACCTCCAAAACCCTAGGAGAGGGAAATGAACCTTACCTAGGCACAACTGAAGCATGAACAAGGTGTAAAATGACCCTTTGGAACTTGACATGATGATGAAAATTATCTAAATGATTGTACACTCAGCTTAATGGTGACATGGACCAACATTTGGAAAACTTTGAAAGGAGTGAAAGCAAACCTTAGACCTAATACTTAGTGACCAAATTTTGCTTGAAGACTCACTAAAATGACAAAATTTGACCTTGACACCTTAAAATAACCTTGTAAGAGCATTTTTGATCACTATAGGAAGGCTGCAAAGACTTACACTAACATTGGCTCCAATGGGATGGTAGCTCCTTGGAGGTGCGATCTTTGGAAAGCAGACAGTGCCTTCATCCATTAGGCAATGGAATAAAAAACTCAAGCTGAAATGCATGACTGAAAACTGATGACTTGAAGACACAAACTGAATATCACTCAACTAAGAACTGACTCGATACTTAAACACAACCGACAAACTGGAAAATATGCTCAATATTAAGCTTATTCAATACATCCTACTCTAACAGTTTCATTCATCACATGATCAAGTGAAATGAAACAACCAATGCAACCATGTAAGCATTCCGGCTGCTGTTTGGATTCTCTGCAAGTGCTTGCTTATGAACAATAAGATAGAAATAATGAAAGGCAACTCCCATAAAAACTTGTGAATAGATCCGTTGAATATTATGGATTCTCTATCTGCCTCCAAAAACACTGCATAAGGATCTTGAAGTTCATGCACATTGGGACTTAGCTCATCTAATGGATTACTTTTATTCTCCTCATAACATGAATGCAAACTTTGATCTGAGCTTTGTGATGAGCTTTGTGATGAGACTCCTACTAAAAATGACAAAGAAATCGGTTGCCGAATTAAGTTTGTATTAGTACAAGTTTCAAGCTTACATATAGTCAATGGAGTAGGACTTTGACTGCAGACATCATCCAACACATCAGCTATTGGATGGGAAAAAACTTGAAAATACTACTGAAACCCATTTTCTATTGGTTCCAATGAGATTACATGATTTCCTACGGGCTGCTCATTTGAAGATTTACTATGCCAATTTCCCTTCAAAAACTGAAATGATTCAAAACAGAAAGGTACAGAATCATCTTGCATCATTTGATCATATGTGCCAGCTTCCAAGTCCTCATCTACAACTTGACAATCAATGGCATTCGGGAGCTACAAATCTAGATATGAGAAATCTTGAACAAAGTTTTCATTGCCCTCAAGATGGTCCAAATCAAGACTTGTCGATATTTGATTTCTGATTGTATGAAAGTTGTCTCTAATGAACTGAAACAAGTCAAAACAAAAAGGAAAAGATCCTTCACTTAATTCAAAATTTTCTGAAATTTCCTCGTCATTTCCGTAGCTGATATGTGATGGCTGATCATTGTATTCTAACTGCTGAAAGTGAACTTCCTCCTTCCACAAACTAGCTGTTGATTTGTCTGCAAGATTAGGTTCTGTTCGGAGAACATAATCGTCATCACAATGATCAAACTGAGGCAAATCATCAGTATAAAACACATCATCAAGCATACATGTCAAATCAACATATCTCTCTTCTCCAAGATGATCTACAAAAGAATCATTATCAGATCTATGACAACTGGGATAAGAAAAAAAATGTTTTGGATCAGCAACTTGTTCTTCTTCAATCATCAAGCCATGGGCTTGAACATTATACTCATTCCTTGTGGTGATATTTTGCATCATCTCTTCCACTTCACTTACCAACATGTCAAGCTTTACCTCTAGAGATGTCGATTTCTCCGGATATATGTTTTTCATCTCTTATTCCTTCAACTTTGCCCTTCGGATCCGCAAATGAGCCTCTACATCTACTGCACTTTTCTGCATCTCTTCAAGTGTTGCAAGATTCCTTTCTCTCAGCTGAAACTCCATTTCTGAATCAAAGGCACCCGGGTAGTGCAAGAGAGCAGATCCAAGAGGAGGTCTTATATCTACTGGCATCGAATAATAAAATTGGTTAAATCTAGCATAAAATTGTTGTACTGTCTCCCCTGGCAGTCTTTTCAGCTAGTTATACTGTTCTATAATCAAGAAATGGTTCTATCTGATCACCCACCTGTCAAGGAAAACTTTGACAAACTGCTGGAAATCTGAGATGCTTGCATCAGGCAGGGCTTTGAACCAACTCTTTACTTTTCTTTGCAAAGAAAGAGCAAAAATTCTAATACTGACATCCTCTTCATCAACTTCAAAAAGGTCAAGAAAAGACTCAAAATTTAGAACATGTCTCTCAGCAGTGATATTGTCACATTCACCATCAAACCTCGGCAAGTAAAGATAATAATTTGCAGGGAAAGCATGGAGTATAGGAGGTAAAATCAGAGGCTTGTATCGATCTGGAATTTTACAAGGTATAGGGGTATGTACAAATGCTACAGAATCAGTCTTGGTATCTTGAGGTTCATTAGTTCAAAGATGGTCATCACAAGATTCGGAAGAAAGGTCTTGATCAAGCTCAAAGGCATGCAAATATTTGGTATTTACAATATTCAAAGGGAAAGAGTCAACTACAGGCCGAGGGTCTTTTCTCAAATACAATATAATTTGCAAAGCCTTCTTGACATTCTCGGGAAAAGAGAAGAAATAATTTATGACAAAGAACAAAATGTCTTGGATGAAATTCCAACTTGAATACCTAATCTTTCCATATCGTCCTTTTATGTTTCTACTAGTCAGGTTCATCCTCCAGTGGAGTCCTTGGATCTAATCTCGAAATTGATTTAGAGTCGCCAGGTGAATGATTTTAGCCTTGCGGTGTCTGATCATTGTCCACCATGAACGATCTGAACTTGATTAGATCTTACTGAGGAAACCAAATGTTTAGTTCATAAACTAGACTGGAGATTGACTGAAACATCATTTATCTACTTTCGCTAATGCAAAGAAAGAGTGTTTCGAAGGCTACCTAGCTAACTTCAGGCTCCGTCTATAGTTTATAAAGAAAACAACAAACTTTCTCTTCCCCAGTATGGTCGCCACTATGTTATTTCCTAAATCTACCTCAGGCTGAAAGAAGGCAGAATCTAGGGTAACATCAAACCACGCTTAATCTGGTAGCTAGCCCTACCATATCGGGAGAGGGCTTTCTCTAGGTCAATCTCAGGAAAAATAATCAGTGAGGCTTGAGATGACTTGAAATAAAGGCTAATTTTAGGCTAGGTATATATGTATAAGAGTTTGATTCGATTTTGGGGGTTTTATTTGTTAGAAAATTAAATATTACAGAGCAATGCAACACATAAAATATGCGGAAAATAAAAGCAAACAAAACACATAAAACTAGAGAGACACAGATATACGTGGTTCACCCAGTTTGGGAATGTCCACCCCGAACAGCCAGTCCTTCCTTTCTATTATCCAACAAAAATGAAGAGACAAAACCTACAGCAGATCCGCTGTAATATCCTCTATTCTCTCTCACAGTCTCCCTCTCTGTTTCTCGCTCCGAGAATACACATACAATGCATAGCCAAAATACAATTCCCTCATAAAAGTGAGGGATTTCCTTCTAGGGAAAAAAACCCTAATCTAAACATAACTTCTACCGTCAGATCATTTGCCTAATGAACGGCCCAGATTGACTAGAAATTACTATACTTTTACAAGGAAATTTTACATCTTTTTTTAGCTTCGGGGGCGTTGCCCCAGAAAACCCCCGCAAGGGGGGGCCTCCGAAAAGCGCTACCACCGCCCCTGGAGCCCCCACAACAATGATTAATTACGGGCGGCATTGCCGCCCCTTTTAAGGTACAGGGGTCCAATGTTGTGATACAAAGTAAACAAGATAATCAGGCTCCACAACCAATAATCTCCCACTTGGAGACTGATTGTAGCAACTCCACTGCTGCTTCATTTGGTGGAAAATGACTCCTCTTTGGACCTGGTTGTTCCTCATCTTCATCGTCATCCTTGAAGACCAATTGAAACTGAGCACATTCTTAGTTTCTCCCTGGTTACAACTTTTGTTAGCATATCTGTAGGATTCTAGCTAGTGTGTATCTTTTCCAGCTTCAACTCCCCATCTTCTAATACTGACCGTATGAAATGGTACTTGAGATGTATGTGTTTAGTACTAGAATGAAATGTTGAGTTCTTTACAAGATGAATGGAACTTTGGCTATCACTGTATAACGTGCCCATATCATGCTTCTTACCCAATTCACCCATAAACCTTTGTAACCAAATCATTTCTTTACTAGCCTCTGTAGCAGCAACATACTCTGCTTCTGTTGTTGAAAGCGCAACAACACTTTGGATTTTTGAAACCCAACTCACAGCTGTTCCACCTACAGTAAATACATATCCTGTAGTGCTCCTCTTGTTATCTCTGTCACCTGCCATATCTGCATCAACATATCCCTATAGAGCAATGTTTGAACCACCAAAGAATAATGCTTGATTTGTGGTACCTCTCAAATATCTGAGAATCCATTTTACTACCATCCAATGTTCTTTTCCTAGATTATTCATGTACCTGCTTACAACTCCCACTACATGTGCAATATCAAGCCTTGTGCAGACCATTGCATACATTAAGCTTCCAACTGCAGATGCATATGGAACTTTAGACATATAATCCATGTCTTCTTGGGTCTTTGGGCACATCTCCTTACTAAGTTTGAAATGGCTAGCAAAAGGTGTACTAACTAGTTTTGCATTGTGCATATTAAATCTTTTCAACACCTTTTCTATGTACTCATTCTGAGACAGTGTTAATTTACGATTTTTCCTGTCTCTAGTTATCCTCATAGCAAGGATTTATTTTGAGCTCCCAAAACCTTCAGTGCAAATGAATTTGCCAATTTTCTTTTTATTTCCTGCATGTTAGATCCTGCAATAAGCATGTCATCTATATACAATAACAATATAATATAGCTGCCATCATTTTTCCTTTTTAGATAAACAGAATGATCAGAGTGACATCTAGTATAACCTTGTTCAGACATAAACTTGTCAAATTTTAGATACCACTGCCTTTGAGCTTGTTCTAAGCCATACAAGCTCTTCTTTAATCTGCACACCAATTTTTCTTTCCCTTTTACCTCATATCCTTCTGGTTGCTGCATGTATATCTCTTCCTCCAAATCTCCATGGAGAAATGTTGTCTTTACATCTAACTGTTCAAGATGTAAATCTTCCGTTGCTACAAGACTTAAGATAGTTCTGATTGAATTCATCTTAACAATAGGAGAAAATATTTCATCAAAATCAATACCTTTCTTTTGTGCAAACCCCTTCACCACAAGTCTAGCTTTGTACCTCTGTTTTCCTCCATCTTCTTCCTTCAGCCTGTAAACCCATTTATTCTGCAATGTAGTTTTGCCTGCATGCAACCTGACTAAGTCCCAAGTCTGGTTATGCATTAAGGAGTCCATCTCTTCTTCCATGGCTAGCTCCCACTTCTTCCTACTTTCAACCTACATTGCTTCTTCATAACATTCAGGTTCACCAGAATCAATCAGCAATAAATAATATAATGAAGGAGAGTATCGTTCAGGGGGTCTACTTATCCTGGTAGATCTTATAACACCACTTTCAGGTGTTTGAGGTGCCTGTTGTTGTTGTGGTGGTTGCTACTGCTGTGGTTGTTGATTATTATTATTTTCAGGCACCTTTACTTTTTCAGATATCTCATCAAGAACCATGTATTCCTTGCTTTCTTTTTCCTGTTTCTTTTCCTACAACTGATTCTTATACAAGACCTTTCCATTGAATATTACATCTCTGCTCCTAATGATTTTGTGATTTTCATAATCATATAAGCGATAACCAAAATCATTAGCACCATATCCAATAAAGGTACATTTCTTTGATTTTGCCCCAAGCTTTGTTTTTCTTTCTTTATTAATATGGACAAAGGCCTCACAACCAAAAGGCTTTAAAAAAGAGTAGTTTACCTTTTTACCTGTCCATGCTTCCTCTGGAATACCACCATCCAAGGAACTTGAAGGCCCTCTATTTATTAGATAAACAGCAGTATCTACAGCATCTGCCCAAAATTGTAAAGGCAATCCTGCATGCAATCTCATGCACCTTGCACGCTCCATGATTGTTCTGTTCATCCTTTCTGACACACCATTTTCTTTTGGTGTTCTTGGAACTGTCTTCTCTCTACGAATTCCATGCTCTGAACAGTACCTATCAAACTCTTTGCTGCAATACTCACCTCCATTGTCTGATCTGAGACACTTCAACTTCTTTCCTGTCTCAATCTCAACTAAAGCTTTCCATTTCTTGAAAGTATCAAATACATCAGATTTATTCTGAATACAATAAATCCATGTTTTTCTAGTTGCATCATCAATAAAAGTAACATAATAACGAGAGCCAACGAGAGATGATACCTGAGCAGGTCCCCATACATCTGTATGCACAAGCTCCAATTTTTCGCTCTTCTTTTCTTTCCCAACTCTGAGAAATCTGACTCTCTTCTGTTTTCCATAAATGAAATTCTCACAGAAATCCAAATCAACATTCTTCAAACCTGGCAACAAATTTCTTGAGTGAAGAATCTTCATTCCCTTCTCACTCATGTGTCCGAGCCTATGATGCCATAATGCTGCATCTACTCCTTTGGAAGTTAAAGCATTAACAGAGTTATAAATACCATTGCATAAATAAAATGTACCAACCTTTTCACCTTTTGCTATTACCAGGGCTCCTTTCGTGACCTTCCAAGTTTTATCCGTGAAAGCTGTCACACAACCTTCACTGCCTAACTGCCCTGTTGAAATCAAATTTTTCTTGAGATCTGGAACATGCCTTACCTCCTTTAGTAGCCATTGGTTTCCATTCTGTTGTTTTACAAGAACTTTACCCCTTCCAACAATTTTACAGGGTTTATCATCACCCAAACGAACTTGTCCAAAATCTCCTTGAACATAGTCATGAAAATATTTCTTATCAGGTGTGGCATGGAATGAAGCCCCCGAATCTACAACCCAAGAATCAGTAACATTTTCGAAAGAAAGAATCAAAGAATCTTGTAACACATCACCTGTCACATTTGCTTCATGATTGTTTTCTTGCTGTGTGTCTCCTTATTTTCCCTTCTGAGATCTACAGTCTTTCTTTAGGTGTCCTTTCTTTCCACAATTCTAGCACACTATCCCCGATCTAGACTTGGATCTACCTTTCCTTGATTTACTGCGATATCTCGAGCTCTTTCCTCTTTCCATTCTTCTTCCCCTAGACTCTACACTCAAAGCATGACCTGATGTCTCACCAGAGCTTTTTTGTCGCATTTCCTAGCTAAGGATAGCACCAACAACATCATCAAACTTTAAAGTACTAGATCCAGAGACAGTGTTACTAATTGCGATTACTAAACCATTCCAACTCTCTGGAAATGAGCACAAGAATAATAGAGCTGTAACTTCATCATCAAAGTTTACCCCTACAGAACTTAACTGACTGGTAACTGTATTAAATTCATTTAAATGGTCTGCAACAGATCCACCTTCCGACATCTTCATATTAAATAGTCGTTTCATAAGAAATACCTTGTTTGACGCTGAGGGTTTTTCATATAGTTTCGCCAACGTCTGCATCAAACCCTCTGTTTTTGTTTCCTTTGAAATATTGAAGGCGACTGATGCCACAAGACACAACCGTACTATTCCGAGTGCCTTTCTATCGAGAATTTTCCATTCCGCGTCTGTCATGGCCACCAGCTTCTTTGTTTTTCTGCTCAATGGTAGGTACAGATCTTTCTGATACAGATAATCTTCCATCTGCATCTTCCACAGCGGAAAGTTTTGGCCGTTAAATTTCTCGACCCTAAACTTACCATCTTCTGCCATTGCTCCCACTCAAACCAGGAACCCTTCTTTCCTGCGAGTTTATCAGCCAAATATACCTTCGGCTCTGATACCAGTTGTTATAAAATTAAATATTACAGATAAATGAAACACATAAAATATGCAGAAAATAAAAGCACACAAAACACATAAAACTAGAGAGACACAGATATACGTGGTTCACCCAGTTTGGGCTACATCCACCCCGAACAGCAAGTCCTTCCTTTCTATTATCCAGCAAAAATGAAGAGACAAAAACTACAGTATATCCACTGTAATATCCGTTTTTCTCTTTCACAGTCTCCCTCTCTGTTTCTCGCTCCAAGAATACACATATAATGCACAGCCGCAATACAATGCCCTCATAAAAGCGAGGGATTGCCTTCTAGGGAAAAAAACCCTAATCTAAACATAACTTCTACCGTCAGATCATTTGCCTAATGAATGGCCCAAATTGACTAGAAATTAATATACTTTTACAAGGAAATTTTACATATGTTTTTAGCTTCGGGGGCGCTGCCCCCAAAAACCCCCGGCAGGGAGGGGCTCCGAAAAGCGCTGTCGCCCCCCCCTAGACCCCCCACGGCATCGATTAATTATGGGCAGCATTGCCGCCCCTTTTAAGGTACAAGGGTCCAATGTTGTGATACAAAGTAAATAAGATAATCAGGCTCCACACCCAACATTATTGGAATCAAAGGGAAAGGCAGATTTTGGGTCCGGGAAATGATCAGTTTTGCAGAGGGATGAATGGGGCAAGAAAGGAAATTGTTTTGATGCTTCGAATTCGAATGAAATGAATATCTCAGACCGGTGAGGGGTTGAAGAGGGCAAGCGGTTTCAAGAATCCTCTTCAGACAGTTGAAAACATGGAAAATTAAACAAAACTTCAAGGCAGAGCACTGCAAATCTAATGAATTCCACCTTTAATACTTGTTTGCTTAATTTAAGAAGAAAGGAGAAGGGAAATGATACACATGAAACATAAGTAAACTTAAAATCACAGAGAGAGACACACCATCAAAACATAGAGCCACATGGATCCCAAAGAGTGCTACAAACCCTGGTCATTCCTTTGCCAAAATGCAGAGATGAAAAATACAATGAAGCTCCCAACAAATCCCAAATGTCCAACTCTAAAAATGACTAAGAAACTACAAGATATAGACAAGAATAACTCATCCCCATGCCTATAGGGGTCGAGCTCACTATTTTAGGAGTTTTTTTAACAATATCTAAACTAAGAACTGGAAAATAGGCAGTGGAACAACTTGCCTCTATAAGATAGGAAACTGAATCATTTAGTTACAATTCACCTTTCGATGAATGAATCTACTTGCATGAGTAAAAATTAATAAAAATTACATAAAAACCATGAAATTACATCAAGTTACACCAAGAGCTGTAAATTTGAAGATAGAAAAGTCAAACTAGCCAAAACTAGGCAAAAAACTGAGCTGCTGAATGAAAAATAGGCCAAATTTCCCAATGCGCTGCGCCTGAAATCTATATGCGTCGCTCCACTTTGGAGCTGATTTTGAGGGCCTTCCCGGAGTCCAAATTGAGCGCAGGATAGCTCGCTGGAAATATATACCTTTCTAATTTCCAACCCAAGTGAAATCTATGGATTTGGTTTCCATTTTTCCTTTCAAAAATAAAATCTCCCAACACTGATTCCTGTGTGTCCAAAAAGTGGCAGAAAGGCTATTTTTGAGGTGTTTTTGACCCTTCAGGCAACCCAAAACTTGTCAAAATCCTTAGGTAATGGGTATGCATGCATAAATTTTCATGAAAAATATAGAAATGCAAATTTTTCTTCAAGAGAAGCTGCCAATTATAAGCACGCGCCAAGTGGCGCTACGCATCGGGCGGAAAAATCTGTGTTAAGGCCAAAAAAATCAAAATTGACAAAAAGTTTCCCAAATTTCTTGAAATTTGGGCTGAATGTTCACCATCAAGTGCTATGATGAGCCAAAGAATATTTGGCCAAAATTTGGAGTCTATCATGCCTTTTGTGACGCTTTAATGCCCTCTTTAACTTTGCCTTCATGTTTTTGAGCGCCATGGATGAGTGGGACTGATGAGGGGAGGGTTTGATGCTAGTTGTAGGATTTTAGGGAATGAAAGGGTTTAGGGGATGATATCTAGGGTTTGGGATGGAAATTAGGGTTTGGGGATATTTAACTAGGATTTGGGATAGTGGGATTAGGGATTTAGGGCTAGTTGATTAGGGATATGCGAAATGTGGAATGGGTAGATGAGAATGTAAAGAGAGGGAGAAAAAAATTGAGGGAATGAAGGAGTGAGGGAGTGAGAAATGGATAGGAGTGGAATTGGCAGTGAAACATGCAATTTGCAAACCCTATGCAACTTCTTTTGGCAAAAAATGTAAAGAGGTAAGGTTTTGATTTTTTCTCATTAAATCACCATAAGCACCAAGAGAAATTCATTCATTGGTCATGGAGGGATGTTAACTTATTTTGGAAATGAAGAATTTATAAATTTGAGAGCTTTGGTGGAAGATTTGAATGGATTTTAGGCCTTTTAGCCCAATGTGTAGCGCCATCTCAAAGCGTAGCGCCAGTTACAAAATTACACTACAAACCACTGCCCAATGCGTAGCGCCATCTCAATGTGTAGCGCCTTTTTACATGAGGATTTTGGAGACCTTCCGAGTGTCAAAATTGGGTGCGGGATATCTCGTTGGAAATATTATTTATTCTACTTTACAACTAAACTAGAATTTTTCATTTTGGAGTTCATTTTCCTTGTCAAAAATCAAATCTCCCAAGACTGGTCAAAATGAGCAAAATGAGGCTGCCTCAAGGTAGAGTGCTGTTGCATTCAAATTTTTAAAGTCTTTCTCAACTCCAAATTGAGCTCATGATAGCTCATTGGAAATATGTTTGCATCTAGTTATCATTTGACTCATCAAGAAATTCATTTGGCCAACCAAGATAGGATAAATCCTAATTTTCCCAAGGTCACTTCAGAGGTGCATCAATTCTCCTGAGGCAACTGTATTTTTGACATTTCTCTAAAACCATGACACTTGTGTAAAATGTGAAGGGGGTTTTTCTTCCTTGGCCTGTTTTGGACAAAAAATTCTCTCAGTGTTCCCAAATTCATCTTTTCTTGCTCAGAAACATCATTGGAGTAAAACTTATCCTGATATGTGGAACAAGGGATTTGTCGAAATGAAGCGAAATGAAGGGGATAAGGGGCTTCTAAATTCTTTAGAAAATTTTGGGAAGTAGGGAGCGATGTTAGGAAGTAGGGGAAAGTGTAATTTCAGATATTGAGTGAGGGGAAGGGGTCCAAAAGGGCAAAACATAGGCCTAGCCTAGAAAATTGCCAAGTTGTAGCAAGAAACTAGGGTTTGTGCAAAAATGAGGAATTTGGGGGATCTCAGTGATGGGAAGTGTTTTTAGCTGGGCATTATTAGATAGGAGCCGTGCGTTAAACATCAGGATACAATTTTTGCTGATGATTTGACCATCCAAGAGAAATTACCTCCAAAACCCTAGGAGAGGGAAATGAACCTTACCTATGCACAACTGAAGCATGAACAAGGTGTAAAATGACCCTTTGGGACTTGACATGATGATGACAACCCTTTGAATTATTGTACACTCAGCTGAATGGTGACATGGACCGAAATTTGGACAACTTTGAAAGGAGTGAAATAAAACCCTAGACCTAATACTTAGTGACCAAATTTTTCTTGAAGACTCACTGAAATGACAAAATTTGACCTTGACACCTTAAAATCACCTTGTAAGAGCATGTTTGATCACTGGAGGAAGGCTGTAAAGACTGAAAATAACAAACCGCACAAATTAGGGTCTCTTCCTCCTTAAGCAATTGGGTTGTTTTCCAAAGCAAGCCAGACCTCCATCTATTGCATAGTTTGACTTGGCCAACAAGACGTAGCCTCTTTGCAATTATCCATTTTCACACATGGGTGTGCAAGACTAGGTCTAAGGATGCTTCTCTTTAATTTCATGAGGGACTTTATTGATATTTTATTCATGAATGGGTATCCTTGCCCATTTTATTCTCCTCCTAGCTGAAATAGCCAAAATTAATGTTCCAATTAGCTTTGTGCTAATTTGGGAACATTACAGCCCTCCCCTCCCAAATATTGCTTGTCCTCAAGCAAGTGTGAGGTTAGAACTGAGTTATTCCTCCTTTCCCTGTAGCACCCATGTATGATGCCTGCCTCCAAGTAGGAAGGTGCCATTTCATCAATCAAGTCCTCACAATGTCCCTCCCAACTATGCAAGTCAGCTGCCAAGATGTCATCATGCAATGGTGAAATACTCAAGAGGATAATAGAGTGATGTATAGAGGTTCTCTCGGAGTATGGAGTCTGTAGTGCAGGGAAAACTATTATCCCCATATGGTCCATCCATCCCCAAGCTATGTGCCATGAAAATTGAGTCACCTCCCAACTAGGCAACTCCTGAAGTCCGTCATCCACCTTTGGCTCCGGAAAAGTAGGTGGGATGAAAATATGCTCATGGTAGACCACATAGTCTACCCCACACTGTCTGCCCCTCCACTTAAGATAAGTGTAAGGTGTTTGCTAATCCTGGGCTACAGTAAGGCTGCCATCAAGTGGCAAGATGAAGGATGGGCCTCCAAAGGCCTCTCCCCCAACGCTGCAAAGCATGTTGGCCCAAAAATATCCACATGTGATGAGTTGGTGATCATCCTCATATGGAATCATATCCATCATATGGTTCACCTCATAAAATAATGACTGTTGTGAAATGGTGGTCATCACAACTATCACGCTCCTCTTAGATCATGCACTGCAAAAAGAGAGGGATCCTCCTCCCTCAAGGGTCACACCCAACCAAGGTGTCTCTCTCCTGATCATGCTCCTTATAAGAATAAGAGTAGTAGCATAAGGAGCCAAGATAAGAATCATGCTGGCTGCCATGTGTAGCAAGTGAGTGGGGCTATGGTTCTTCATGTGTAGCCAGCACAGCTTGATTCCCAACTACAATAGAGAATGTAAAATATTGTGGTTTCCCAACCACCTGTGTGCTGCCCCATTATCCTTATGTGTTTGGAGGAAAGGAACAATGTAGGATGCAAAGTGAGCATGTCCTCCAATGCATAGCTCTTCCCCAATTCTCTCTAGGGGATGTTCATGAACCTTTCTCATGGCCTCCAATGGCCCAAGAAGCCTAAGAAAAGGAATGCCCCTTCTTGGAGCAATGTCCTGCACAGAGATGGTCAAAGGAAGTACACATGCAACATAAAAATTAGAATGTATATGACTAACATTCTTACCATATTCTCTGCTCATGTAAGTGGAGTAGCTCATGGACATGCCTCCTCCCATGCTCAAGGAGAGAATGAATGACTGTGCTATCTTTCCAAAAGAGGGATGTGCCTCCCCTACATCTGCATGACTTCTGCATCTCCCCATGTGCTAATGTGTCCCCTCCTCATGCAACTGGTCATCTAAAACCATGCAGGTAAAATGATCCTTGGAATACTCCACCCAAAGATGGGAGCTCCAATGTGGATCCATCCTCCATAATGGCAGCACTGATGATCCCTCATGTAGACTCACTTTCATATGGCTGCTTCCTTCTTTAACATCTCCCATGCCAAACGTATAAGTGGGAAGACTTCCATCCTCCCTCTGATGTTTCTACCTCAGCGCAGAACCTGAAATGGGAGTGGGAAATAGTGATGATGAGAGAAAACTCCTCTTCTTCCTGTAGCTACACAAAGCTCCCTGAGATGTATCAAGCTCTCCCAAGGTCTCCACCTCTACGAAGTCAATGAGTGGTGCCCCAAAATGTGAAGCATCCCTCCTTCTCTGCTAATCTAGTGGTATCCTTGGTAGAATGTCTCCATGCAGCGATACATCATCATCAAAGGAAGAATGTATAAATGAATGGACAGATGTGTCCATGTCGTCACTGTCAAGTCCAGACTCCCTCTATGGGGCATCAACCTCTAAAAATGAGTAAGGGTAATTACTTCTCATCAATCGATGCTAATTCTTCCCCTTACCTTCTCCTTATGTCCCCAAGTTTCCACACCTCCTCATCAATGGCACAGATGGATCATGTGTTGTGCCTTGATCTCCATACATGAGATCCTGGGGTCCCTCTTGCAATGATGCAAGAATCCCTCCACTTGGATAAAAGGCTCCACCTTCCTCTGCATGATGTACTAGATACTCTCTATTTGTGCCAGTGTTGTTGCCCCAAAACTACTCCTCATGGGTTGGCAACCTCCAAATAATGGGGTCCTCCTTTGGGAAAGAGACCCTCATGCTTCCTTGCTCAAATATATATGATGAAAATATTTCCTCCAGAAAGGTATGGTGTAAGGTCCCAGCCTCCCTTATGGTTGTATGAAGTAGAGTGGAGTCCCAAGTTTCATCCATCACATGTAGGGATCTGTTTTGAGTGTGTTCCTCCACATTTGTTTTATGAATCCTCCCATCAAATCTCTTAACTAATGCATGAGATAAAACATGCGCATTTTTAAAAGGAAAGGATTCAAAATTCCACCAGGTGTAATTTTTACCTCTCCAGTGCAGCACTGCAAATGTGGTTTCTTCTTCTTCAGAAATGTTGTGTTGCTGCAAAATGGAGTCTAGCCCCTCCACCCAAGCTCTGGATGAAAATATAAGTGACCCATCAAAATTTGAGAGAATGGATATATCATGCTACTGCTTCCTCTCCTTGGTCACTCCTCCTTCTTCTCTCATCTCAGTTATGTCATTGCTGGACATAAGACTACGCTGGTCATTATAGTGTGTGGCTGCATGATCACCCCCACTATGTGCAACTCTAGAGTTTTTCCTGGAATCAAAGTCCTTTGGAGATGATTCATCCATCTCCTCCCTTGTCTCCTTGAGATCTCCATAAATTCTTCGAACAGATTTTCGAAGAAGCCTTGTGAGCTTATCCTCCTTCCTTCTCCCAAGAAATGGAGTCCCTCTCCTGATGTCCTTCTTGTCTCCTTCTAGCTGAGAATAGGAAGTGCAGGGGTCTTCCTTTTCTATTTGCTCTTCCTCCTTGGGTAGGTTCTTATTTTTTTGAAAAATGGATGATATCATTCTCATCCTCTTCATTTTCTGTTCTCTTTTTTTCTTGGGCTTTGAAAGCCACATGCTGAGCCAAGAAAGATGCTCTGATACCACTGTAATATTCCTTTTTCAGAAATATCACAAGTCTGTGCCAGAGATGGACTGTGGGGGAATTTACTGAATATGTCACCTTCTAAAGAAGGGTGAGATCTGGAGGCTTTCTGGCCCTTTGTAGACTCTATCTACAAATATGTGAAATTTCCTAGTAGGAATGGCTAGCAACCCAAGCTTGGAAAATGCATTTCCCAAGAATGGAGGCAGCGGGATTTGATCCCTGGTTTGGCATCCTTTGAATATATCTATTTAGAGCTGAAATACAAGAGTGGGCTCAAAAAATATGTGTCTAGGAGCTTAAGACAAGTCTCCTTTGCATGTTTATCTTCAAAAAATGCCCAATAAAGAGGGTTGCATCAACAATGATCATGTACTAGCATAGAAGCGTTATATGAGATAGCAAATGTGCATGAAACCATAAATAGTCACTGAATATATGTAGCAGCAAGGAAATATACAAATACTTGAGTAATCACTCACTCAAGCTGAGAAAAGAACCCCTCAATGGTATGCATATGGAAACACATCAAAATACAACTACACAAGGATGCTTGTGACTAAAACTGTGCAATCAATAGAGGGTACTGTTGCATATATAATGTTAATACATGGATATGGAAGTATAAAGCTCAAATAAATATGGGGGAGCAATATCTCAGCCCCTAAAATCAATAATACATCAATCCTTGGAAGGATTGGCTGAAATGTACAAAAAGGCAAAATGTCAGAGTTGCTGCATCTGATCTGGAATAGCACTAAAACTCAGAAAATGGATGGAGATGGCTGAAGATGTTGCATACTCTGAATATATCTCCTCCAATGGATCTTTCAAGGGGAAGGTTGATCCAATCCCTGAATATCTTTCCCTCCAAACTAGTGGTGCAAACCCCACTGCAATTCTGCTTAGAAATAACGTAGTCAAAAGAAGGGACTACGCTGTGAATGATGAGAGGAGATATGCCTGATGCAAAGATATGGAAAATGGATCTGAAATCTCCTCTAGTGGCCTCCTGGATGCAAAGGAGCTCTATCCTCTAAAATCAAAGCTCTGGAAGTGATGTTATGGAAATCTCCACTGCAGCCCAGCAACACAATGTTTCCTGCACTGCTGAAAAACGTTGTCCTCAAGGGAAATGCTTTGGCCTTGAACTAGAATGTGGAGGAGATGAAGAAAAAACCTTTAAGAGGCTTCTTAAGAAGGAGGGAATCCTAAACAGGAGTTCCCTTCTGCTAAACAACACAACTATCTCAGTTAAGCAACTGAAGAGAGCAAGCAATTCGAAATATCCATGAATGAGAAAATGGTTGTTTTTTCCTCCTTTTATGCCAATGAAGGCTCCTTGGCCATGGACCCCACACATTAGGGTTTCTTCCTTCTTAAGCAATTGCGTTGGCTTCCCAAGCAAGCCACACCTCCATCTATTGCATAGTTTGACTTGGTAAACGTGACCTAGCCTCTTTGCAATTATCCCTTTTCACGCATGGGTGTGCAAGACTAGCTCTAATGATGATTCTCTTTCATTTCATGAGGGACTTTATTGATATTTTATTCATGAATGGGTCTCCTTGCCCATTTTATTCTCCTCCTAGATGAAATATCCAAAATTAATGTTCCAATTAGCTTTGTGCTAACTTGGGAACATTACATTGCATTACGTAGGACCCCATAGGCCATTACATCTTACAGAGAGTCAATCCCGAGAACTGGGTTATATGGGATCATGCCGAGGATGTTGTCGCTGCTCTGAAAGGACAAGATGCTGAGGTGTATTACAAAATTCCTACCAGGTATCAAACACTGAACAAAGAATGGTGTAAAACTCATGTCGTGACCATACCCGAGATTTTGAAAGGATGGTGGGAAGAACTAGAGAATTTCCAGGTTAAAAGGGACCAAGAATATCTGAAGCAAGGCCTCAGAACAACATGCAAACTTGTGGCCGCGATGCTATGCAAAATGTATGGCGGCCCGGATGCGACCTTTTTCATTGGTACATGGGTTTGTCTCATGTACGCCATCACATTACATGGCACCCGCTTTAACTGGGCCAATGTAATTATGGCAGCCCTCAGATCTAACATCAACGCAACACTTGCCCCTCATGACGATTTTGCATTCGAGTTTTACATGGCTTCATACCTTTTAGATGCAGTCTGTGCAAGGTGCAGCTTCGACGGATGGGTGCACAACTGGGTAGCAGAAAGAAGAAGCCCGATTCATAAGCATCTCAGGGTGTTTTGGGACTCCTGGTACAAGCAGGATATGGAGTCAATTCAGATATTTTTATCCCAGCCCTCTATCGCAGAATATTTGAGACAGAGGCTCCTTGCATGTCCTGGCAGGCAATGGAAACAATAACTCAGGTATCCCATTGGTTCCTAGATGCAGAATCTGCTACAATCAGAGTGTTTGGGTCCCTAAAAACCCCTCACGCATTGCCCAAGTTTGCGACAGACAAACTCCTACTCCAGGAGATATGCTATCAGATGTCCGAAGGGGTCACCAAAGTACTGAAAAATGGTAAGAAAAAGCCATGGCCAGCTCTACCACTCACCATTGGCACATATACAGTCAAATATTTCAGAGAGGTGGAGGCAGAGGCCGAGCAGATGAAAGGATTCCATTTTCCCACTATGGCGCACCGGATGTATGACCCTAACAGGATCATCCCCACACATTGCAAACAAGCCAAATTCAGGTGGAGCTATCAACACACTGACTGCTCCACTGAAGACACAATCTAAAACTCATACAATAAAGATATGGAGTATGCCCCAGAGGAATCTGTCAATGAAGAAGGCCAAGAAGGCCAAGGCAACCATACCTTAGAAGAAAGAGCATAGACCACGGGGGGAACTTCATCATCCAAGGGAACAACTACAGAGACAACACCTGATCTCCTGGCCCAGCAATGAGAAAGAGAGGCTAAATCTCAGAAGAAGGCTAAAGAGAAGGCCAAAGCAGAATAGGAAAATAAGGGCAAGCAAGTAAAAGATGACCCAAAAGGGATGAAGAAAGAAGAAGCCCGCAAAATGAAAGAGGAAGAGCAGAGGAAGAAAGAGGAAGAGCAGAAAAGGAAAGAGGAGCAAGACAGGGCTGAAAGTAAATTCCGGTTAAAAGAAAACCAAGATATAGCAGAAGCTGAACGACTCATAAAGGAAGAGTAGGATAGACTGGCAACTGAACAAAGGAGGAAGGAGGAAGAAGATAGGAGGGAAAAAGACAAGGTAACCGAGGAGGGAGAGGGTAGCAAGATGACTCCTCCTGATATTGATATCGAGATACTTCAAACGAGCCCTATGAGTACACCCCACGTTGCCCTCTCAAAATTGGGCGTTGCTACAGGATAAGATGAAGAAGTATTTGATCTTACCAGGATCTCATATGACCAACTCTCACACAAGATTCGGCAAGAAAAGAGAAGATGCCTAGCACGAAACTGAACTACACCTCTCACAGCTACCACTGGTAAGGATATCGTACTAGACACTCAGAAAAATCCAGTAATGATCGCCTTAGTCGGCACAGCATTTGCAGCTGCCACGAAGGATAATATTAGCAGGATGAGCAAAGAAATTGTGGCCTTACAGAAGATGCTGCAGGCTTCGGAGCAGAAAACAGCCAAGGCAGAGCTGGAAAAGAAAGCATTGGAAGAAGAGGTACAACATCTGTAGGCTCGTAGCACTTCGTCAAATGAAGCAAAAATGACCATCCAAGGAGAGGCGGTCACATGAGAAGTCACTATAAGGCAGGTATACAGAAAGATGTTTTCTATAAAGAAAATTATTGCACCACTGCTGAAGGCTCAGGCTGAAACAAAGAAAAATAACTCCCAGCTTAAAGAGGCCTGCACTGCTTTAGATTGTGTCCTGGAATGGTCCGATTCATACCCATAAGTTCCAGCTACCTTGCCGAAGAGGGAATGGATCAATACCCGGAATGATAAAGCTCAGATCCAAATTGGGGTACAATCTAAGGAAAATCTAGTCAAAGATCTGGAGAAGGTGATGACCACATATGATCACTTGATCAGTGGCATAGAATCAATGGCCGATTTACATCACATTCCTCCCCTCGGCCCTGTGCGTGAAGAAAGGACTTGGCAAAAAATCGAAAAGGATATCAAAGCCTTCATGCAACCCATTGAGCAAGTAGCAGCTTCCCGAGATCTACAGGCATCAAGGGAAAATATAGTCCGGTTTATTATGACACTAGTGTGAATCTACACTAATTTGGCATCCTTGTCAAATCATATTAATATGAAAAGAGATACCCTGATTCCAAACACACTCGAATGCATACACAGATTAAAGGAAGACACACCTCTGGTCACCCTGATTGCTGCAGATTATCAAGCATGGCAGACCTACCTCCGAGACCAGCTACAAGTGATCATTCCTGACCTAGAAATCACTCAGCTCATAAAATGATCAAGGCATTTCACAGGGCACAGAACAAAGAAGGTCGCAAGTCGCAGGATCCACCAGGTCGCAGGTCACAGAAACCACCAGGTCACAGGGCAACCCAACGTCCGGAAGGTGGAAATTTGAAAGCCCAAAGGGAAAGTTTTGTGTTATAAATACCTCCTTCGGGAAATTGTAAAATACCTTTTGTTTGGGACTCAAAGAGATATAGAGAATTGTATAGAAGGACTACACATTTTTTAGTATGAATATAAGCATTTGTTAACTCTATTTTTTGGATCTGATGTTGGTCAATGTGTCAACACTATGAGTATTCTTTTTTTAGTTTCTAACATCTTTTGATTAATTAAACTGTGTCTCGAATTACATCATTTATGCATTATATTTTTCTAACATGTGTTAATGGTGCTAAGTTTATTTCGCTTTCTCAATGAACGTTAATAACTTTGTTTATTGACATTTATATTATCACCAAAACCATTTAAGGAAGTGAAGGGTATTCTACCATAAATAATTTTTTCTTCTATGGTTAGAACAATGTACAAGCATGACCCTAATGATATGATGTTGAAAACATTTCCTTTGGTTCCATGCTTTATTATTCAGCTTGCTACACATAGTGTTTTATGCTCATTTAATTCATCAATCATGTGTCTTGTATCATCCGAATAAGCATGTGTCCACAGGTTTATAGAGTCCTACTCAAACCCAAATAAAGGAGAATTAAGTGGTAACTGGACCCACACCCCGGACTGGATCCCTATTCCAAACGATTTAGAGTCTAGTTGGTACTTTTTACCAGGGAGATCCCCTGCTGTTGGCCAGACATATTTTCCTGTCAACAAAACCCAAGCATGGGGTTTTTCACCCATCAAGATCTGGGAAAAAACCATGAGCACATTTCGACATGTGATGGATGAGGATGATATCTCTCAGCCAGACAAATCTAACTCAATAGGAATCATCTGCTTTCGATATGTAGAAATGAAGATATGAATTTTTGAAGCTATGCCATGGGGTTTTGACATGTGTGTTAGGGTTGGCTTGGTGAAAATAATACTCCTAATACTTTCAAGCCCCTAGGTGATCTGGATCTTGGGGGAAGGTCCCCAAGATCTAAAAATTTTAAATGGATTTGACAAGATCTACAAAATTAGAATGCTAGAAAAAAGAGAGAACACACTGCAAATAAAACCACAAAGAAACTTGTTTTATTAAAACAGAGAATAACTGTAGAAGCTGCATTGTGGTGGGAAATCCACCCATTTACAAAGTGAGGCTTGTTATTTATAGTAATTTTTTGAGTTACAATACTATGTGTAGATACCATAGGTGGATACCATGGGTAGATGCCACTTACAATACCATGGGTGGATACATACCATGGGTGAATGAATATCCTGGATAGATGTCACTTACAATACCATAGGAAAATAAATACCGTGGGTTCATTCCATTTACAATACCATGGGTAAATTCCATAGGTGGATGGATAACATGGGTGTATGAACACCATGGGTGGATGCCATTTTCCATTTGGATAATTCCTTCATCCTTAAGAAGCGATTGTCCCCATTGCATGAAGTTTCCTCCTAAGAAGCCTTTGTTGAATATGAAGAGCCATCGAAGCGAAGGGTTTTTTGTAGTTAACCCATAACCATGATGAACGAAGATCCGTGGATAGAGATACCATGTAATGCTTGTGACCAACTATGATATTGACAGTGTGCGGTCTAGTAAATGGAATTCGATGAAGTGTGGGTTTGTGGATGGCCTAGAACCATAGAAAATGAAGATTCGAGGATAAAGATACCCTATAATGCTTGTGACCAACTATGATACTAACAATGTGCGGCCTAGCAAATGGACTTCGATGAGAAGGATTTTGTGCGGTTGACCCATAATCGCGATGATGATTGTTGATGAAGTAGCAGGTGCCTATATAGCTTAGGTTGGAAGGACACATCTCCAAATAACCCAAGCCAAATACTGCTATGCTGAAACTAATGAATGTGAAGCAGGTGCCTACTAAAGCAGGGTGAGAGGGCCAGGGAAAATTTTAAGGATGGAAAATTATTTTGAAGTTTAAAAAATTAGCGAATCTCACTAGTCCCTAATATGAAAACTATAAAATGATTATTTATGTGTTTGTAAAATTATTCAAATTTATAATGATATTATCTATATTATCTATATAATGTTGGCAATTTTTAAGGTAAAATAATTTTATATTGTAAAATTTGGGCAAATCACTTTTATAAAAAAATGGAAATTGGCGAATATTTTTTTTGGAAAACCCATGGAAAATTAGCCCACCTGCGAATATTAGCCCCTAAAATTTTCCATGGAGAGGGCATGTCTCCAAAGGGAACCCACTCCAAATGTTGCTCCAGGTTTAAAATAAGCATAAATTGATCAATATAGCTTAGAATATTTATTATAACCTATTTTTGGAAATCTAATGATCATTCTACATCTTCCCATGTGTTTGAAATCGCTATCTAGAGACTCTAGACTCTCAGATTTGCGTAGGCACCATCCTATCGTGACAAAATTTCTGAAACAATAGTTGACTTTAAATCAGCGATAACTCCCTCATCCCAACTCCGATTCGACCAATTTTTTTTTTTTTAATCGGATGATTTTTCAAGAGGAGCTCAGATATTTAGCCATTTATCTAATATTTTTCACTTAAATTTGCAATAAATGACGGTATAGCCGGAATCCATGAATTGTCGTTAGAACAATTGTTGCAACATTGTTGATTTTGAATTATTGATATTGCCTTCATCCAAAATCCAATTTGGCCTATTTGTTTTTTGAATTTGTGTATTTTTTCACAAGAAATACAGATATGGTATTTTTTTTAATAAATATTTCACCAAAATTTTCATATCTGATCTGCAAACTCGCCGCCCAAAAAATTCATGAAGTTTGCTAAAGATTGCTGCAAAACATTGAAACTGAAATATGCTTCAAACCCTCATTCCCATAAATTTGTAACCTAAATCTGATACCACTAATCAGGATAATGGGGGGAGACCCCCAAGATCTAAAAAGTTGAAATGGATCTGACAAGATATGCAAAATTATAATGCCATAAAAAAGAGAAAACACATTGCAAATAAAACCACAAAGAAACTTGTTTTATTAAAACAGAGGATAACTGTAGAAGCTACATTGTGGTGGACAATTCGTCCTTTTACAACATGAGGCTTGTTATTTATAGCATTTTTTTGAGTTACAATACTATGCGTAGATACCATAGGTGGATACCATGGGCCAATACCATGGGTCAATACCATGGATACATACCACTTACAATACCATGCATAAATTCCATGTGTACATGAATACCATAGGTGGATACATACCATGGGTGAATGAATATCATGGATATATGTCACTTAAAATAACATAGGTGAGTAAATACCATGGTTTTATGCCATTTACAATACCATGGGTAAATTCCATGGGTGGATGGATAACATGGGTTTATGAACACCATGGGTGGATGCCATTTTCCATTTGGATCACTAGGTTAATGTTGTGCAGGATCCCTTGTATGTGTATAAATACAAGGTGTGTTGGAGGAATTATCCCATCTATTTTTGTAATAAATACACATCTTACCAGCTCATGGAGAGAGAAGACTTATCTTTTTAAGCTGCAGCAGAGGCAGAAGGCAAGAAAAGGATGTTGAGTTCTATTATAGGGCCTTTCGAGGAAGCTGAGTCTCAGAAATGAAGGTAACATGCCTATTCTTGGAGGCTGAGAAAACAAGGGAGAAGTATTGACTATTTGTGAGGCTTAAGAAGAGATGCAGACCCTTGGGAAGGGTTTTCGCAACAAGGAGAAATCTTGTTACAACTAGTGGTACTCCCTGAAGTCATTGAAGTCATTTCATCTCTATACTGAGGCAAAACAACAAGGTTGTGTGGCCTATTTTGGAGTGCTAAAGCATGAACAAGAAACGTGGGGCTTAAAGAAGGCTAGAGAAGAGTGACCACAACTAAAGGAGTGTTGTTTCAACAATTTTTTGAGGGCTAGTAGGACTATGTATTGTGCCCTTTCCATTCGAAGGGTGCAGTAATCAAGAAGACCCTAAAAATAGAGAGTTGGAGTAGCGTGTGGTGTTTTTGTTGGGTCATTGTTTTGACTAGGCTTTCATCGGTTGATGGGAAGTTGTAGGAGAGCTTAGAAGTTGGTTGAAGGAGCCCAACGTGGACTATTGGGAAGCCTACCAGGCAACTAAGGTGACAACAGGCAGATCAAATGAGAGGTATATTTTTATGATGAGTTTGATGCTAGAGATGTATTTGTTACACGTATTGGATGATTATGGTAGCTAGAAGAAATGGTTTCTTAGGAGGAAGATGCTACAATAGGAACCACACATTCCTAAGCAAGAGGACAATAGTAGAAGGAGTTGTAGATGGAATCTTGTATGATGGGTTGATGGTGTCCTAGGTGGGGAAAAATTTGTGTTCTTAGATTTGTGCAATAACTCCTTTATTGCAGAAGAAAAGGGAGGATTAGTGGAGTACATTGGAAGCCATGTGTAAGGGTGATCAGGTGCTCAAAATTATGCTCAAAAATGAAATTTGTCACAATGGTGTGGAACTTGAACAACTACGTAGATCTTATTGTTCTGAATCTAGCGCAACTCTTTTTGTGGAAAACTGACACCGTATGCTCCCATAAATGTGTTCTGTCTACTTTATCAAATAGGATTTTTTTTTTTTTAATTTTCAGGGACAAACCAGTCAGTAGTTCGTACTACTGAATGGGCATGCACAGTTGTAGGTTGACTTGGCCAGCAGATTGTCTTTGGAAAATAGAATTGTGCAAAGTCGCACTATCTGGTTGGTTTGAATTGGTAGTTTTTGATTGGATGTTTTAGAGGCCAATCACACGCTACCACGTAGCAGCCCAAGGGCCACCAAATTATGGTAAGGGTCAGACTACAACTCCTGGGGGTCAAACACAAGATGTCACCACCACAAGCGTAACACATTACCACTTCATATTTTCTTTGTTCTTTACATAACTATGGACTCTGCGTACTTTTGTTTACATACAATTTGTGTCGTGGGGGGAGGGGACAGGGGTGTAGCCCCAACCTTGGTCACTGCCATGGGCAAGACCATGGGCCAGAGGTTAGCCCCTTCCCCCCAAATGGTCACTAAACATAAACCATTAATTTTTAATTCCAACATTGTCATGTATCCGCAGTGGTGGATAATGCCGATTATTAGAAGATTAACTACACAAAAATTTTATTATAAAAAATTTCGTATTAAAGAAAACATTTATGGTTTTAAATATGGACTTTAGGCCTTAATGGAAAAATTAGCATGAAAAAAAATTCACCCGATTTTCGGGGAATTTGGTAGCCAATTAGTGGAAGTCCAGGCAGATTTGTAGGTTTGGTGCCAGATTTGGTGGAAAATGTAAATTGAATAGTGTAGAAGCTAGGGGAAGTCATAACTTGAGGATTCTTTTATCACATTTTTGGTAGAAAGAGGCTACATAGGCATTTTTGGGCATTCTAGAGCTTATGCAACAAGTTTTGGAGCTGTTTGAAAATTTTCAACATATGTAATCACACTTTTGAGCATGATAGAAGAGGGTCAAGACATTGGAAATTGGACCAAGGGGACGTAACCCAAGTGGGGTGAACTCTTTCATCATGTGTTGTTGTGTTATTGTTTATGGTGTTGTTCATGTCTATTGGATTTTTTTGTTCAATGTTTTATTTATGTTAATTTGCTCAAGAAGTTCACATAAAAAATCATGGAAATTTTGCAATTTACCTCTTAATCCTCAAGCACTTTGTTTATATTCTCAATTTCAACTTAGGATGACAAACATTAATATTCCCATTTAGATGAAGTTGGCATCATAGCACTAGGTTTAATTTTGCAAGGAGGATTTAGTTATTTTTCAAGTGTTTAAATGCTTACAAGGTTGAAGCTCAAGAGAGGAGAAGGAAAGATTGTGGGTGTCGGTTATCTAGTTGGAGAAAGGAGAAGGAGGGCATAGTTGCCACAATCTCCACCACAATATTTACCTCCAATTATAGTAGAAATTTCAGTAATCATGTCTCATGAAGGAGGGAATGATAACATGACAGAGGATGAGAAGGATTTTATGAAGGCTTTTAGGAAGGCTTTATTTGACATGACACATATGGTAAAGGTCCTCTATGAAGAAAGGAACATAATATTAGAGGGTGAAAGCTACAGACCTCCAAGAGGAGAGGTCTCTTCGTGAGGAGGAGGTAATGGAAATGGTACTAAGCCACCATCTAATACACCATCATCCTTGCCACCATCTTCACCTTCATCTTCATCCTCTTCCATTGCTACAATCCTTACTCATACTCATCAACATACCTCAAAAGTAATTGATAAAAAACCCTTGTTAAAAAATGATATTAAATTTGAGCTGCCCATGTACAATGGTGAAGTGAATGCAGAGAAGCTTGAAAATTGGGTTTTTCAGTTGGAGGTCTATTGCAGAATTCAAAACCTTCAATATGATGATACAAATATTCAGCTAGCTTCCTTGAGACTGGAGGGTGCAGCACTGGTATGGTGGGAATCCAAGACACAAGATGAGATTATAAAACATTGTAATATATTGCTCTCTTGGTATAATTTCATTGCTATAATTAAGAGAAAAATTTACCATCTAGCATATATGAAAAAATCCATCATGAATTTGCATAACTTTAGACAACTTAAAGGTCAAAGTGTTCAATATTACACCCAAGGATTTATAAAAATAGCTCTTTTTTTAGGTGTTTATTTGCATTCACAAGACACCTTGTTGAAGTATATAGGGGGTTTACATAGCTACCTAAGTCATATTAGCTTTATATTCAAGCCCACTAGTCTAGATGAGGTTTGTGTGTAAGCCACTCACCTTGAGGCAAGAGGGAAAAATATTCCAGAAGAGGGTTAAAAGAAACCATTTAAGAGTGTATAGTAAGGAAAGGGTTTCAAAAGAAAAGGAAATAAAAATCCATCCGCTAAAAAGGAAGGAGAGAAAATGGCATGCAAACATTGTTCCAAATAGGATCAGGGTGAAGACCATTGTTGGAAGCTTCATCCAAAGATGAAGCCCAAGGAATTCAACAACAAGGGAAAACAAAAAGCAACTACAACCACTCAACAAGATTTGGGATCCGATTTGGGTGATGAAACTGAAATTATAGCCATGGGTATGGAAGGAAAAGAATCCATTTCTAGCACTAGTTCATCAAATTGTCACACTAGTACTCCAAATGAAAATACAATGATTGAATTATTTTATGTGAGCATTATTTAAAAACATACAAAAATCGACAACCTATTTTAAAGTGGGTCTCAAGCCAATTTGATATCCGAAGACTTACTCAAGAAACTCAATCTTGAAACAATTCCACATAAAAAATATATATCCATTAGGTTGGATATGCAAGAACACAAATTTACAGGTTGCAAGAAAGTGTATTTTTCAGTTTTCAATCAAGCAAACTTCATTAACAAAGTTGAATTCCATGTTGTACCACTTGATATTTCAAGAATTGTTTTGGTTGTTCCTTACCTCTATGATAGAAAATCCATCTTCTATTGCTATGAAAACATGTACCTCTTGTTCAAAGATGGTGTGGAGTATATTGTGAGAGATCATCGCAAAAAACTAAATCTTTCATTAGTTAATGCATACTAAATAAAAGGAATAGTGAATTCAAGCAATAATTTTTTGCTTCTTATGATTCAACCAAAGAATGATGTTGATTATGAAGCATTTCAAGGTTGTGATCAAAAGTTGAAATATTATTTGATTGAAGTGGTTAATCAAAATAATGAGATGTTTTAGGAACCAAAGGTATTATCTCCCTGTTGTGGTAAAACACAACCCCCCCATTTTTAACTTGTTCACTTCAAATAATGGGGACCCTTTCTATAAAATTTTTGGCTAAATGTCTTTTACGATTTTTATTAAGTTGATTATCCTATGATTTTATTTTCTTTAGATTCTTCTTTTGATTGCTTTGTTAAAATTGATTTTTTGTAAGCTTTCCATTGATACTTGTTTCGCCTCATTTGGTCAGCTGGTTTGTAAATGGCGCTCCTTTGAAGTCTAATCATTTATGTCGTTTGAGTTAAAAAAAATGCATAAAATGTACAATATTCCATTTTTTTAATTAAACTAGTTCAATAATGCATTTAGTTTAAATATTAACCCATAGTTAGTTATTACTAACACTTTTCATTTTTTTACTTATACAACCAAGTCATACAACATCGGGATTTCAATAATTTATTCCAATAAATTACTAATCTCGAAAACTCAAAATGTCGAAGTGGCTTTAGTTTAGATAAAAAAATAAACTTTCGATAATTTCATGATTTAACTTAACATCATTAAAATAAAACCAAAACAACAAAAAAACAAAAAAAACTGATATTTAACATTAAATTTTAAATTAATTAAATTTATTATATTAAAAATAATTAAATTAATTAAATTAAAATTTAATATTAAAAAAAAAAATTATATTGCACCGAGATTTTTCATCGCATCGGGATTTTGCAACAGGTCCATTTCTTTGAAACTTCGATAATCTTCAAATGCCGATTGCGATGAGTCATAAGTCATTCGTTTTTCTTTTCAAACCCATTCATATAAGTGAAGTGGTAAGGTAAGTAACGTAGACATTAGTGTTAGTTTAATTTAATGTTAGAGTACTGGATTGTTAGTTTAATTTTTGATTAATATGTAATATTCAAAATGATTAAATTTAAATTAATTAAATTAATTAATATGTAGATAATAATTAATTTAATTTAATTATAATTAGTTATTAATTAGATTAAATATTATATAAATAATTAATTATATATTAGTTAGTTAGATTAATATCATTTAATAAATAGCTTATTAAATAATTAGTATAGTTTATAATTAAAAATGTAATTATAATTCATTAATAGATAATTAAAACTTAATTTGGAATTAGATTATAACTAAATTAAATGAATAATATAATTGCAATTAATTATAATTAATTAATTAAATATCATAATCTAATTTAGGATTAGAATTAAATTTAAAATTTTGATTTTAAAAGCCTAAACAACAAAAATTCTAGATTTTTGGCAATTTTAATATACCAACTTTAGAGGCTCATAAATGGAGTTTTACTTGGCCAAATTAGGTCCAAGATAGCTCATTGGAAAGATAAAATGATGGAGATTATTCCTGAAGAGGTTTTATTTCCATATTTTATTATTTATTGGGTCTAAAATTCAGCAAAAGATCACGCTACGAATTTTTAAACAAAACTAATTTTCTGAGTTTTATTTTTTGCATTTTAATTTGCCACAACTTCTTATGAATGCAAATTCACTCATCTATGTTTTCATTGGCCAATTAGATCAGCACAAACATCAAAAGAAAGCTTATGTTTCATTTTTATTTATTTAATCAAGTTTTAATTGGATTTATTTTAATTTCTAGATTTGACATTTTTATTTTATTTTTTCATTTTAATTTTGTTTTTTATTTCTTTTTGCAGGAAAAATAATAGAAGGGATATGGAGAAAAATATCTCAATCAATGAGAAGACTCTAGCAATTAAAGATTAGAATTTTTTAGAATTTAAAATTGAATTGGGCAGATTATTCTTCAACAAACTCTCTTCTCAAAATTCTTTTGGAAATATTATAAATGAAAGATTGTAGAATGTGAAAAAAGGGGGGCTGCTCTCCTCTGTAATTCTGGACTTCTAAAAGCATTTCTATTATAGGAATTTAGAGTTGTAGAATGGAGGAGACAAAATTTTAGATTTGAACATTATTGAGGGTTTTTATTTATATCTTGAATGATGTATGATGGGTAGAGTTTGCATTTCTATAGCTCTAGTTTTGAAAAGAAAAATTCAAGTAATGTAAAGGACCGTTAGAGACCAAGATCAGAGAAGCAGATTCAATTAAATGGTATTTTTTGCATTTCTGTATCAAATACCAATTTCAATTTTATGATAATAAAATTGTTGTTTCATTTTATTCATGTTTATACATTTATGTTTATATGGATAATTTGTCTCAATATTGTTATGTATCTCTGTTTTTATGGATTAACTCTGATTTCTACGTAACTATTTCCTCAGAAATCTATCTTATAAAATTGATTTATTAAATAGTAATGTGTTGCGAATTTCTTCCACATGTTATTATTTAATTATTGGCTTGACTAATTTGACAATCAATATAATTTTTTTGAATTTCTTCTGGAGTGTTGTTGATTTATTATTTCAGTTAAATGGTCTCAATAGGATGTGTTTTGGTATTCAAAAATGTCATGCTAATTGAATTTCTTCGTTATCTTGATATTATTTAAAATCCGGACATATTTAAATTCTCATTATTTAATTCTCTTACTCTTAGTTGGGTTAGATTTATATCTACTTAATTCAGATAGGATTTAGATTAGTTTCTTTTTCTTGCGTTATAGACTAAGTTTGTATTTAGATTAAGTTCTAAATTATTTTAAGTCCTCTTCTCAAATAGGAAAAATCTTAGTTGTGGTTTGGCTGAACCCAAATCAGCTTAAGGGTGATTCTCTTGCCCAATCAGGAAGAAGAAGTGATTTGATATCCCTATCTATTAGTAGTTAAAGATACATTTTAAACCAATAGCGATAGGGAAAAGGTAACTGGACCTAGTTAAACCAGTCAAAGCCACTATCATAAAGGGAAAAAGAGTTGTATTAAGGTCCAGACTGGGTGGTTATCCCCCAATATTGTTGCAACAATTTTCGAGGCTTCAACATTTTTGGCGCTAGAAGGAGGGCCTGAAACTTGGTGCCTATTAAAGCCTTTTCAATTTTAACATTTTATCTAAATCATGATGGCTCCTCTTAAACTTCCAATTTGGAGTTGTATCCATGGACGTGCATCTTCCAATACTACACCCAAAGTGGTAAGACTCTTGTCTCAGGTAAAGTTTAATGGTAAGAAAAATTATTCTTCTTTTAATCATGTTTTTCAATTTATTTAAAATGTTTCAAATTATGATTTTCAAGGAATTGATGAAGGCATTTTACGCAGAATTTTTACTCTCACATTTGCGGCAAAAGCTAGCAACTGATGTAGAACTCTTCTGGTTGCCTCAATTCACAGCTGGGATCAATTTTTTACAATTTTCATTTGTAAATTTGACGAATACGATTATGAACAGGTATGCAATGAAATTGAATATCTACGAATATTTGAAAATGAGTCTATTGGAGATTTTAATATTTGATTTCATTTGAATTGTTTAAGATTTAAATTTGAAGATAACCCTATGGAAGAAGAATCACTAGATTGGTTTGAATACATTTGCTCTCTTCCTTCCATTCTCAATCCATATGAAATTAGTTCAAGCTTTGTTCCATCCCCTTCCAACATAAATAAGAATTCCAATATGGATGTGCAAATAAATTATGATGAAGTGGTCTCACAAAGCTTAGAAAATATTTCTTACCAAATGCAAGAAGGCAACAATAGCAATTTTGGAGAAAGAGCTGCCTTGAAATCTAAAAATTAATCTGTATTAAATTCAAAAAATTAGATCGCAAATCAACAAGTACAAGCAGCAATCAAAGTAAATAATAACACACAAACTGCTGTACAAATTTCTGAATTTTTTCGTGATGAGCAAGTGCCAAATTCAAAGAACCAAAGCACAATTCTTCAAAAAACCACGAGTAGACAAAGAAATGATTTAGAATCTAAAATTTAAAGTGAACAAAATGCACAAGAGTTCTCAAACAGAGAAACTTTTAAATGCATTGTTTCATATTCACATTTTTCCCTTTATCCTGATATTTTTAATGATGGCAAATTTTCGCCTATTAGTATTAATAAAGAGGATGATCTAAATGAATTACCAATAAATTTTTATCAAGATAGACAAACAATTATTGACCATTCTTTTGTTATTAATGAACATGGATTTTTTATTCCTCCTTGTTTTTATATATTGGACGAGATCGAAGATAATTCTATAGAATATTGTGAAGTCGTTTATAATAATTAATCTGACATCGAAAATGTTGATTTCTATTCTTCTCAAGAGAATCCTCATGATAAAATTAAAATAACATCTGTGAATGAGGAACATTTCAATTTAGAAATTATTTCATCCAATCTTCATCCTAGAGTAGAAAATTATCTTCATGATTTCACCATTTAGGAAAACATTCCAATTTATGATTGATATCATTATCAAACTCCCATTCCTGCTCATAATCATAATTCTCTTTCTAATTCACAAGTTGGAATTGGAAAATTATTCAAATTCCATTACTCTAGCCAATCTTTGTGAAAAAAAAATTATTTCAAAACAATCCCAATTGTGATGTAACATTAGTTGTACCAATAATGGTTTCACTTTATTTTCTCTTTCACACTTATTTTGTTCAAATTTAGATTTATTTTCATATTTTATTTTTCAAAATTTTGGCACTCTATGCAAGCATATTAGTACTTTAATAGTGAACACTCAATTGATGCATTGCCTTATTTGGAAATTGGGATTTCATATTATAAACATGAACATCAAAAACTATTAATATTTCAACTTCAATCATTGCTAATGTTTTATCAAAAGCTTCTTTCTTCTAAAAGGCAGTGTCAACAAGAGAATGTATTTTTACAATATGACCAGCAATCTAATTGAATTAATAATATTTTGTTGGATTTATCAGACTCCCATCCATTTTTCATTGATCAATTTGAAATACATTTGGAAATATTTCCTTCACGGAAGAGCATTAATAAATTAGCACTTAATCATAGAACTAACAAAATCACACAGGCCATTGTTGCTCAAAGATCATTTCTACAACCCGACCTATAATTTTCTATTTTAAACCTCTCCCAGTCAATAATGGAAATCCATCCATATTTCTATGATCTAATTGAAATTCAGTTGGAGAGGGCATTTCAAGAGAAGGTAATGGTGAATAAACTACTAACAATAAAGATACAATCTGCTTTCAGATTTAGCTTTCTTAGTTTAATCGTATTTGCAATTTTACTAATATTTGCTATGTACATACATGCAGGAATTAAAAATCTTACATGGCTTCATTGGAAGTATGACTATACCTAGTCATGTTTACTTCATTAAGTTAGAAATAGGAATAGATTAATTTTCTTTTTCGTTTGCATTTATTTCATTATTTCAGATTTTCAATAAAACAAGTAATGAATCCAATTTATTTTTGGCATCCATTTCAATTATAAAGAAGCAGCCTATATCATTTGAAAAGCTCTTGAATTATTTGATCGTACTTATTTTTCAAACCTTCAACTTTATTTTTTTTCAAAATTCATAACATTAATCATACATGAAGAAATTCCAAGATTTTCTATCACTTGACAATTTTTTTATTTCACAAGTAATTCTAACAATTCATTTTTACTATTCTTGTCCTCTGATGTAATTTTGGAAAGGATGCAATCATTACTTAGCATTTTAGATTAAAATAAGAAAATTATGTTGAACTTAAGCAAATTTTGAGAAAAATTGCGAGAACTTGAAGCTTCAAAAAAGGTAAAATTTACCATAAATTTTCTTCCAGGTACGCATTTACAAGTTCATTTTCATCTATTAATAGTTTCTCTTTTCCTTAGTTTATTTTTTATTCTTGTTTTGTTTTATTTGCAGGTTTTCATTTGTTTTCAAAACCTGAAGTAAGCAACAAAAACATTTCAAATTTGCAACAGGTTCAGGGAAATTTTATTTGTGATTCATTAGAATTTGAGGATTCTTTAACTTTGCTTTCATTTATTTAGAAAACCTAAGAGACATTGGAAACACTATCCGAAGATTCATATCGGAACATTTCATATCCGCGATACTGCAAAATTCATACATCTCCGATGTTCCTTTTTTTTGTTCATTTTCCATTAGAATGACTTTACCAATATTGTGATGTTCACATAATTTCGGACCCGATATGAAATTCAATATAATTTCATAAGAAATATCGCGTCCATTGAATCACAATAATGGTAGAAGTATAATTTTAAAAGCACTGATGTCTCGGATCCGATATGATATTAAACTTTCATAATAAATTTATCGGGCTTATTCTTCATCGCATATCAGTGGTTCATGTTGTATTACATCTTGCACGTAATTTTTCCAATCACCAGGACCCACATCATTCATCACATTTCACAAAATTATGAAAGAAAAAGTTTAACATGTTTTTTTTTCCAAACCTCCAATGCAATAAAACGCAAAATTGCATATCACATCCGAATGAATTCAAAAGTTCCAATGTGATAGATCGGATCGAAAAAGCGCATTAAACATAATTTTAATCCTTCCATTTGAAAATTTTTGATGCTATGAACCTAATCAGGCAATCGTAAATCGAGGAAATCACATTCTAATATATTCATTTGCAAAAGCTCCAAAGCGATAAAGTTCAAATCACAATCGCAAATTATTAAATTCATTATTCAAGGATTAACTTTGAAAGACCTCTAATGCGATAAGTCCAATCACAAATTGCAAATCGAGAAGAAAACTGAATACATCCTTGTGTGCTCAATTTAAAAGTTGCGATGTGATAACTCATTTCCGATTTCTCATCACTTATGTCTTTTCATTAATCGTCAATTTCTCATCACTTATTGCTCTTTGCTCATCACCGATTATTATATCCATCGCATCGCTGCTATCGCAAGAATCATATTGGCATTTCCAACATGACTATTTTCCCATATTTCGATATGCCGATATCAATATCGCTCATCGCATTTTTGATGCTCATATCATAATGCTGAAAACCATGTCATCCATCACATTGCTGATATCACAATCGCTTCATCACATTTTTATTCATGGTCATGTCACTATTTTGAATCTGCGATGCGCAGTGTTCAATGCGCAAATTACAAAACGCGAAATGTGATGTGCAATGTGAAATTTGTGTCATGACTATTCTCAATCTTAAATATAACATTTCTTCAATGGTATGATAGCTCCATCTCATCGCACATATTCTTTTTGCATGATCTCATATCGAAAATTTGCTACTGCAACCCCCGATGCGATAAACTTCAACACATGCAATACAAATCATCCGATAAGGCATTGTGTTAAAATAGAGCAATCTTGGGTAACCATTATGACAATAAAGCAATTGATGACAAATTTGCAGCATATTCAAATCATTTTGATTTCCCATATATTTCAGTTTTAAATAATTCCATAATTAAATATGAAATTCAAGACCTCTCTATTTTAAATTTCATTATCTTAAATTTGGTCTTAACTCTGAACCATTTATAAAATCATGGAATTTGTATAAAACTTATAATTATTTTGAGAATATTCATCACTACAAATTCTCAATCTCATTTGAGATGCATTTGTTTTAATTTCAACTCCCTTGAACACAAAGCATTCCATTTTTACATTTTACTGCTTGCTTTAGTTTAAATAACATAAATAATGACTTTGGGTTATAAGATTTTGGTTAGTTTTCCTTCTTCATATTTTTTAATATCAACTAAAAGAAGAAGTAAACTAGTATTGGAGAAATTGATACCTTCAGGTAAGATCAAATGCAGTTATCTAATGTTAAGATTCATGTACCCACTTTCATTAATTTCCATTTCATTACTTTAGTTTCAGTTTTGTTTTTTTTATTATGTTGATATTTGAATCTGTTTTGTAGCTCTTCAATAAAGCTTTCAATCATCTTCCAAATCATATTTTGGAAGCCCTATGCTCTTTCCTGGTTTTATTTCAAGAAGCAATGACAATTTTCGTTGAAACAAGTACACTAGGAAGTCTCTGAACCTTTATTATGTTTCTTTAAAGCATTCCTTTTATTAGAAAATGAGTAAGATAATGCTTTCAAACAAGAAGATTGATATCAAATAGAAATTTTTCATTGTGGCTGAATTTTATCGTCAATGCTATCCAAAGCCTAAAACATTTACAACCCTACAAGGTATATTTTATCTGAATCTCGACATAAGAAGGAATGATTACATGATTATTTCCTTTTACTTCATGTTTTTGATGTTGATATTCAACAAGATGATGAGCTTAGTGAAAAGAGTCACCTTCACTAAGTGGGCACACAGGCTATTTTTGGCGCAAATTCCATTTTTAGACTATGTCCATTTTTAGACATGTCAACGATATTCTATGAGTTGTAGGATGCTATTTTTGGATGGTTGGTCAAGTTGGAAAAATAGATGGACTTCTATTTTTAGACATATTGGGTGGAATCACTTTTAATATTGCCAGTCTAAAAATAGATATGTCGAATATTATTAGCTCTTAATAATATTTGGACTCTAAACATTATCTTATTCTCTTGGAGCACTTCAGTTAACTGCATAGATGTGGCACAGTAGCTGACAGAAGGAATTATGCTCTTCCTGAGGGTTTACTGGAGCTTGTTAGAGTCGATATCTTCATCCCTCCATCAGAGATCAAAATCTCTTTTGTTGCATTTCATTTTAGGTGTCTCATTCAGTTCAGTCATCTGCATTCCATTAGGAGAATGGATCATCTGATGGAAGGGTATTTTCACTCATATCCCTCATGTCATGAACCTGCTGGTCTGTGTCTGTTCATCAAAATCATTTTTAAAGTCATTTACAGTCATGTTTGCCAAAGAGTCATTTTAGGGTTTTTAGGTCTCATTAGGTCTAGGGTTTCGTTAATTTAGTTTTCATGATGACTAATAATGTTAGCAGGCACATGAGGGGGGCTCAAAATAAGTTTTCATCGCAAAAATTTCATCATCATTATGCTTGATAATGATTTTTCTTCAAAACTTTGTTTTGAAGAAAAATTGTCTATTTTATACTTCTATAATAAATGCAATGTAATTTTCAAAGTTTTTTCAGTTGTAAAGTTCTTTAGGCGTAGCCCTGGTCACCTTTTCCTAGATCCCATGCCAGCTATCCCTGCAAAGAACAGACAAGAGATTCATCATCAATCCAAAAATCACAAAGGAAACAAAAACAAAGTTTATTAAAAAAAGTGTCAAAATTCAGACTTTAGAAAGTGGGTTTTTTCAAATAAAAAATCAAAGTCTATCATATATAAGATATTTTGGTGTTTCAAACAATATATTTGCAAGAAAATTCATCAAAGAGCCAAGAGAAATTGTGGTAGAGCGGAACAAGTGTTTTGAAGGCCGAACTGTTGGTGAATTTACTGTCGCGACACACTGGGTAACCTGCGTGGCGCACACAGTGGTTGTGGCGCATAGGACCGTTTTTCACCGTGCAAAACACAACGGTCATGGCGCACACAGAGAGCATGGTGCACTGGGTTATGCGCATGGCGCATTGGCCAGAAAAACAAAATTTGTTGTCATCTCTCTCAAATTGCGAAACGAATCTGCCTCCTATGTTTCAAGTAAGTTTGTGAAACTTTGAAATTGCTATTAGCCAATGTTTGGGTTTGTTTGAAAATGGAATATGAGAGTTTTAATGTCAAAATCATAAACCCTAACACCTTGTTAAAATTTGATCCTAAGGGTTTTGAATTTGAAGTTTTAAAATTTGATTTTGGTGCCAAGTACTCCAACTCCATTCCCCACCTTGTTGTTTTTCTCCCATCACTGTTATCTCATGAATACACCATCCTCTTACATATCTAAGATTCATTCACTCCTAAAGCCGTATTTCCCCATCCCAAGTCATTTCATTTCACTTTCATTCTCCCTTTCCCATTTCATTTGTAAAAATTCACAAAACCCCAAGTTTCCCAAACAGTCTAGTGACTGTCCCTTGTCCCTAAGTTTGTCAAATTCAAAAAGGCAAATTATCACTTAATTAAATCCCATTGTTCCCACTGTCATATTCCTCCTACAGTTCCGCCCCTTTGATACACAGTTGGCAACTAAAAAAAAGCACCAAATTCTCATTTTCATCTCATACAAGCCGAACATAGACCTTCAAACACCATGGAGACAGACACTGATACATCATATGACGGAGATAGTGATTCTACCACTGAGCTACATGCACCGAGAAGGCCTCGTAAAGGTGGCAAACATGTGAGAGAAGAGCCCACCTCATTGACTCAATTGCAGGCTTCCCCACTTACCATGGCATGTTTTCGTGAGCAGTAATGTTATCAGTATTGTGAGATGATTGCTAGGATTCGTCATCATCAGGATTTGGCTCGTTTGTTTGTATTGCATTTGCATGATGGTCAGGTAACTCTTGCTGGTGTAAATTTCACTTTGACACCGGAAACCATCTCTCAAGCAACTGGAATACCGAATGTGGGTGAACAGTGGAACAAAAGACAGTAGGTGGACAGAGTGCATTATGAACCATACATCAGGCCTAGCTATGTGAGACAACTCAGCAGGGTGTTCCCATTTCGGTTCCTAAAGGAATCCTATGCGCCTTTGATGAAACTCATTATCAGATACTTCAGTTGTGAGGGCCGGTTCTCACGCCTCTATGCATACCACATCAGGTTATTGATGCATTTCACTAGAGTGAGGATGATGAACATACCTTATTTCATGTGGCGGAACATCGAGCGAATGACCACTCTTGTGCAAAAGAAGACTCCCGAGCAGCAGTACAACAGTATTTATCACTATGCACTCATCAATATCGTGGTTGTACATCAGCTTGGATTGCAGGGTATTGCATGGGAGGATTTCATTTCCCGTGATTTCTTCACAGTTCCTCAGGTTCCTCCCGAGGTTTTTCATGAGCCAGGTGAACCTTCACATCAGCCTGAAGGTCCCGAGACAGAGCCTATCAGTGTGCCAGTGTATGTCACTTATCAGAGAGGCACGAGAGGATTATTTGCAGCATCCTGACGAGTACTATCTCCACCCAGGGTGGAAGGGGTCTCGTTGCCATCATCAGTAGCACAGGTACATGTACAGGACAGAGGTAAGAGGCCTATGCAGGATGAGGGCCCTTCAGGAGGTGAGGATACTGATTTCATACTTATTGATGAGGATTTGAGCTCTCCAAGCTCAAAGTTGAGAGAGATCATTCAGGAGCAGAAGGATGAGATCGACACATTGACCGAAAATTTGCAGAGAGCTCAATGGATCATAAACTATCTGGAGTAGCGGAACAAACAGTTGGAGGATCAGCAGATGATCATGGAGTTGCAAAACATCGGTGAGAACCGACAAGCTGCCCGAAGAAGCCCAGCCGAGATGACACCCATTGAGCGGGAGATTGAGGCTGATAGAGAGACTTGACTTGAGAGGGTCAATATTCATCTTGAGATGCTATTGGCAAAGGAAAAAAAGGAAAATAACATGCTCAAACACATGAAGAACCATTATTGGGTGCAACATCATGTTTGCAAAGCGAGGCTAAAGAGGGCACTAAAGCGTCGCAAAAGGCATGATAGACTCCAAATTTTGGCCAAATCTTCTTTGGCCTAGCATAGTGCTTGATCAGGGACCTTCAGCCCAAAATTCAATAAATTTGAGAAAAATTTTGTCAATTTTGATTTTTTTATATCAAAACAGATTTTCCTACCTGACACATAGCGCCACTTGGTGCGCGCTTATAATTGGCAGCTCTTCTGGAGGAAAACTTTACATTTCTAGATTTTTCATCAAAATTTTTGCATGCCTATGAATTACCTAAGGATTTTGACAGGTTTTGGGTTCCCTAAAGGGTCAAAAACACCTTAAAAATGGACTTTCTGCCACTTTTTGCACACACGGGAAGCAGTTTTAGGCGATTTGATTTTTGGAGGGGAAAATGGCAACCAAATCGAGAAATTCCACTTGGGTTGGAAAGTAGACAGGCAGGGCTTTCCAAAAAGATATCCTACACTCAATTTGGACTTCAAGAAGGCACTCTAAATCAGCCTCAAACTTGTGCTACGCATAGATATTCCAGATGCGGGGCATAGGGAAATTTGGCCTATTTTTCACTCAGCAGCTCAGATTTTCACCTAGTTTTGCCTAGTTTGACTTTTTCATGTAACTCTTAATGTACCTTGATGTAATTTCATGACCATGATTTAATTTTGGCACATTTTTACTCATCTTAGTAGATTCATTCACCAAAAAGTGAAATGTAAGTGAATGAATCAGTTTCCTATCATATAGAGGCAAGTTGTTTCATTGCCTATTTTCTAGTTCTTAGTTTAGATATGGTTGAAATAGCTCCTAGAATGGTGAGCTCGACCCCTAGAGGCATGGGGATGAGTTAGGCTTATCTAAATCTTGTAGTTCTTCAGTCATTTTCAGGGTTGGACACTTGGGATTGCTTGGCACTTCATTGTACATTTCATCTCTGCAATTTTGGCAAAGGAATAGACCAGGGTTTGCAGAACTCTTTGGGATCCATGTGGCTCTGTGTTTTGATGGTGTTTTTCTCTATGTAATTGTAAGTTCACTGATGTTTATGTGTATCATTTCCCTTCTCCTTTCTTCTTAAATTAAACAAATGAGTGATAAAGGTGGAATTCATTAGCTTGCTTTGCTCTGCCTTCAGTTTTGTTTAATTTTTCCATCTTTTCATCTGTTTGAAGAGGATTTTTGAAAGCTTATTGCCCTCTTCAGCTCCTCACCGGTCTGAGCCATCCATTCATTCAATCTAAAGCTTCAAAACAATTTCCTTCCTTGCCCCAATCAGAACTCTGCAAAAACTAGGCCTCGTCCCCGCACCCAAAATTGTCTTTCCCTTTGATTCCAACAAAAACCCCCAAAATCAAACTCAAACTCTTTTAATTATATACCTAGCCTAAAATTAGCTTTTATTTCAAGTCATATCAAGTCCTATTGATTATTTTTGATGAGATTGACCCAGAGAGAGCCCTCTCCTGATCTGGTAGGGCTAGCTACCAGACTGAGCGTGGTTTGATGTTACCCTGAACTATGCCTTCTTTCATCCTGAGGTAGATTTAGGCAATAAAAGAGCTAATGCATGAGGACTTTAGTTAGAACTCATGTGACAGAGTTTGGTGGAGTTATAGAAGTAGTTGGTGGAGTTGTATTCAGTTTAACTCAGCTAGACTCAGTTGAGCTAGTTGTATCTAGTCTAACTGATTGATACACTAGTGAGAGTGGTGTGAATTAATTATTTAATTAATTCACTAAATAATAACTCATTAATCAACTGAATAATACATCAGTTAACTAAAATTCATGTACAATTTCAGTGGAGACCAGTGGAGAGGTAGGTGAAAGAGCAAGTGTGACTATCAGTTGCGACTATAGTGATGCATTGATTGTATCCAACACTCAGTGGAGATGCCAATGAGTATTGCATAGTGCAAGCTTGGTGGATTCAAGTTAATTCAGATCCATTCTTCAGCAGGGTTTGCACAGTAGAGGTGGGCTAGTAGGTGGCAGAGATCGGTGCATGGATTTGCAAGATCAAGCCTGATTAGTGTGTAGTGATTGTATTGTACTGAGAGCTTGACATGATCAGCTTTGTATGAGGATTGTTACATGATCTCTATGACATATATTATATACATATATTTGGGGTTTTCAGCTTCAGGCTTTCCCATTAAACAATTGTGTTAATGTGTGTGAATTTTCATGGTTTCATGTGTGCATTGCAATTGATTTAATTTCCGCATGTGATGATCAATAGTGGAATAGATTTTATATTGTGCATGAAGTTAAAATAGTGTGCGATCAGGATAATATTGGATATATAACACATAACTTATATAATTTCTACATGGTATCGGAGAGAATTGCAATTATTGAAGCGGTTGAGTTTTGTGCTGGTGGAATTCGAATTTGCTGCAGTGTTTTCTTGTTGTCGAAGTTGAGCATTCATTGAAATGTCTTTCAACAAATTACGATTGGAGTATGACCTTAAGGGCAGCTCAAACTATATTGCATGGAAGGACAGGATGGAGGTGGTGCTAGATGATAATGGGTTGAAGGAGTTCATAGATGTAGAAATTCCAAAACCTGCTTCTAGCGATGCAACCACACTTAACGCATGGAAAAAGAAGACAGCAAAATGTCGAAGGATTATGTTGGAAGGTGTGAAGGATCACATAGTGTCCAGCCTTCATGGTAAAGCTTCTCAATTCTTGATGTGGAAAGCTTTGACAGACTTGTTCCAAAGCAGAAGCGACCAAAGGAAGTTTGCGCTTAAAGACAAGCTCAGAAAAATAAAAATGGAGAAAGGTGATAGTATACCCAAGTACCTCATGAAGTTTGTCCAGTCCAGGAATGACCTAGGAAGTGTGGGGGTTACTATAGATGAAGAGGGCTTGGTGAGCTTGGCTCTCCTTGGGCTTCTGAAGAGTTGGCATAGCTACAAGGACTCTGTCAATGGTTGGGAGAAACTGCCAGGATGGGAGCGAATTTGGTCGAATCTTGTGTAGGAGGAGATAAGGCGAGGTACCAGGGATGGATCTTCATTGAAGAATGAAGATGAAGAAACTTTAGCTGCCAAAGAAAGGAAAGGGAAGGGAAAGAAAAATCCTTCTCAATCCAGTGCGAAAGGCAAGAAGCAGGATTTGTCCAAAGTGAAGTGCTTTCACTGTCACCAACACGGACATTACGCCACTATTTTCCACAGAAGAAGAAAATAAGAAGGTTGTTGGATTTGCAGCTGGAGAGGCCTTAGCCTTGTAGTTTGAGCTCGATTTTTCACTGATTTCATGCTTGGTTTCAAGTGTGATGGGATCAGTGTGGTTTCTTGACAGTGGTGCATCTTTCCATATGACTGTAGACAAAGATTTGTTCAATGATCTAGATGAGAAGGATCTTGGAGTGCACATCGAGATGGGCGATGATGGTAGATACAGTGTGACTGGTATCGGGACCATTTCCTTTGAGAGGGAGTCTGGTAAACCTTTCATATTGAAGGATTTCATGCATGTTCTAGGATTGAAGAAGAATATGATCTCTGTGGCGATGTTGGAAGACAAGGGTTCTGATGTTGTCTATAGCGAGGGAAATGATTTCCTGCGCAGTAAAGAAACTGGTGAAACCCGAAGGAGAGGGGTTCGAGTTAAGAACCTTTATCAATTGCAGGTAGATGATTTTGTAGAAATGGCTGGCCAAGAAGAAGGAGTGGTGATCCGGGATGAGGGCGAATTGTGGCACAGGAGATTGGGCCATCTTCACCATGTCGCTTTGAAAATTTTACAGCAGATTTCTATTGGGCTTCCCAAGGGTGCACTTGCGGAATCAGATCAATGCAAGGGATGTACTTTTGAAAATTTTGTGAAGACCAATTTTCATGAGAAGGATAGTCGCGCCACAACGATCGTTGAGATAATTCACACATACGTGTGTGGACCTTTCTTAATTGCTTCAACAACAAAGCATAGGTATTATGTGATATTTGTTGATAACTTTTCTCGTAAGTGCTGGATCTTATTCATGCAGAAGAAGAGTGATACTTACTCAAAGTTCTGTGAGTTCAAGGCACTGGTTAAGAAATAGTTGGGGAATTAGGTGAAAGCTCTTAGGAGCGACAATGGTGGTGAATACATCTCTGGTGAATTCAAAGACTTTTACAACGCAGAAGGAATTCGAAGAGAGCTCATAGCGCCTCATAACCCACAGCAGAATGGGGTCGTGGAGAGAAAGAATAGAACGATTGTGGGTGCTACATGGGCAATGTTGCATGATCAAGGCCTTCCCATACACTTATGGGCTGAAGCATGAAACACTGCGGTTTATGTGCAAAATCGTTGTCCTCATAGAGTACTTGGCATGATTACACCCGAAGAGGAATTTTCTCGTAAGAAGCCTGATATTTCTCATTTGAATATTTTTGGCTCACATGTTTACATTCATGTGATGAAGGATGCCAGGAAGAAGCTAGGGTCGATCACAAAGGTTGGGATATTTTTGGGGTACACAGAAACACCCCAAAATTATCGTGTGTATTTTCCAGATATTCGGATGACTGTTGTGCGATAGGATATCAAATTTCATGAGGAGAAATCCATGAAGTTGTCACTTGAGAGGGAGTTGCACTTGCATGCAGATGAGGAGCTACTAGTTCCTAAGGATGAGCCTCTGGATGTGGATCAGCCACAAGACGAGGTTCATGGAGTGGAAGCAACCACTCATGCAACACCAAACATCAGAGGGTGGAAGCACACTACAGAAGTTGAGCGACTGAATCTTGATGCAGCACAAAATGTAGGAGCACCTACATCACAGCACAGACAGAGACAGTCACCTGACCGATTTACTAGATACATGGCTCTAATGAGCAAGTGTATCGTGACATAACCATCTTCTTTTAAGGAAGCTGTGGAGGACCCTACATGGGTAGATGCCATGGTGGAAGAGTATGATTCGATTATCAGAAACAGTGCATGGGAGATTGTCCCAAGGCCAGAAGGGAAATCAGTGGTAGGTTCGAGATGGATCTACAAAGTGAAGCAAGCTGCTGACGAGAGCATTGAGAAGTACAAGGCAATATTTGTTGCCGGGGGCTTCTCACAGATCGAGGGGATCGACTATGAAGAAACCTTTGCACCTGTCGCAAGGTATTTGATGAAGAGCGAAACCCACTACAAGCATGTTCGCCTTTCTTTTACTCATATGAACCTACAACTCAAAACTGTATCAATTACAGATTCACAAAATTGATACTTCGATCCTATGTCTATGGGTTATGGGCCCACTCTGTTTCCATTTTGCCTTTGATGTCTACACATAGATATCGAAGGCACTTAATAATGGACCCATGGTGCATAGTATTTTATATGCCGAGTTTCAATTCTTTAATAAAGAGCCTTGGAATAATATCCAACCTTTACACAATGCCTACAATGAAGTGTTTGCAATTGTACTCAATTGCCACTTAAAGCTCCATCGGTCCCACATACATTTGCGATGGGAGAATACCACCACACCAAACCGAGCCCCATACCTTGATTATCCTCTGTGCAATTATAAGAACGAATGGCCTTAGATTTCTTGCGTTCAGGATCAGACGAAAATCGCGTAAATTTGCCCACAGAACATTAATGCATAAAAGATATGCGATAGAAGCAGTATTACCTTTGGGACGTGGCAGTTTGTGATGGGATCGTGTTGCTAAAGGGGAATACCCCCTCCAGACCAAACACTGCGCGACTCTGGTGGTTTAGTCCTGCAAAACCACTCAACTTCAAACGTGGTTTCAGAATGCCCAACTCAGGATCTCTGCTCCTTCTAATCGGGTCTTCCTCTCCACTAAGGTTTTGGATCGACCCATATTCGACATAAGCATAGGTTCAATCGTAGATTGAATTTTCCATAATGTGCATCTAATTACTAGTTATACATAGAGAGCATGGATTCAGTGTGTTCAGGAAACATAATTACATCTACTATATAACGTCACATGAACATTAGATTGCCATCTGATGCATTCTTCTTTAAAAGGCTAAACTCATCGATCTTTCATTGAAATATACACATAGAAAAAATATGTATTCACGCTCCTTCAATGCTCACAAGACTAGAACAGAATTTAAAATGCATTCGTTCCTCCGTTCTCACAAATATTGAGGTTTAATTGGAATCAAAATAAGACAGAATCATAGAAACGTTTGATTGCCATTGATCCTGTAAGGATCGATGGTCAATAATCACTGAAATATGCTCATAATGAACTGTAGATAACCCATATGTAACTTGCACGCATTAAATGAACTACAAAATCTAATTTTAAGTAACTCAGCGCACATATACAGACACCCATAACTCAATCCTTCTAATATATAAAAAAATATCCTTAAACATCTAAGGCATTTCAGCCTTAGTAACACAGTTCACACATGACTACATTGATCTCACTCGCTGTCCCTCAAACATTACAGTCTCGCTGGTTATATAGATGTTACAAAGGTTCGTGAATTGGCTGAGATCCACAGTCTCTCCGAATCGCTCAAACTCTTCATCTCCTCAACCGCACACATGGCAGATCTCATTATTAATCAATTACATAAAATTTTAGCATTGGTTTCAACAATTTCACCCCAATTTCTCATGGTCGTTTGCATACCCAGCTTCAGATTCGACTTAATTCAATTTTTTCCGAATGCCCCTGCATCAGACTCCCGGGGCACAAAAATTTATGACCTCCTGGTCATATGTCTTATACAACTGTCAACAATTCTACCCACATCATCTGTGGAACTGCTCCTTTTGATCTTGCTGTATCAACATCTCCTGAACAATTCTCACCTACATCCTCTGCGGAATCGTCCTCTGTGAGCTGCAACAAAACCTCTGCAACAAAAATTCCTCCTTGCTACTAGATGCCTCACCATGCTTCTCTCCTAAGCTCTGGATTTTGGCATCTCTTTGGTTCGCTCTTGTGGAACCATCTGAGCACTCCTACTCTAGGCTGCTGCAATATTCTCACCCTCCTCTGCTACTACCTTCACAAAACATAAAAATCATAGGCTTACAAATATTCACAAAACTATACCTCTTCTTCCTCTGTACGCGAAATCCTTCTCCTTCACAGGAAATCATTTCGCTGCTCTGATACCACTTGATGAAGAGAAAAACCCACTACAAGAAGGTTCGCCTTTCTTTTACTCATATGAACCTGCAACTCAAAACTGTATCAATTACAGATTCATAAAACCAATACTTCGATCCTGTGCCTGTGGGTTATGGGCCCACTCTGTTTCCACTGTGCCTCTGATGTCTACATATAGATATCGAAGGCACTTAACAATGGACCCATGGTGCATATTCTTCTATATGTCGAGTTTCAATTCTTTAATAAAGAGCCTTGGAATAATATCCAACCTTTACACAACACCTACAATGAAACGTTTGCAATTGTACTCAATTTCCACTTAAAGCTCCACCGGTTCGACATACATTTGCGCTGGGAGAATACCACCACACCAAACCGGGCCCCATACCTTGATTATCCTCCGTGCAACTATAAGAGCGAACACCCTTAGATTTCTTGCATTCAGGATCGGATGAAAATCACGTAATTTTTCCCACAGAAAATTAATTCATAAAAGTTGCGCGTTGTAAGCAGTATTACCTCCGAGACATGCCAGTTTGTGATGGGATCGCATTGCTAAAGGGGAATACCGCCTCTAGACCAAATTCCGCGTGACTCTAGTGGTTTAGTCCTCCAAAACCACTCAACTTCAAACGTGGTTTCAAAATGCCCAACTCAGGATCTCCACTCCTAATCCGGTCTTCCTCTGCGCTAAGGTTGTGGATCGACCCATATTCGACATGAGCATAGTTTCAATCGTAGATTGAATTCTCCATACTCTGCATCTAATTACCAATTATACACAGAGAGCATGGACTTAGTGCATTCAGGAAACATAATCACATCTACTCTATAACGTCACATGAACATTAGATTTCCATCTGATGCATTCTTCTTTAAAAGGCTAAACTCATCGATCATTCATTGATCCAGACACGTAGAACAAATATGTATTCAGGCTCCTTCAATGCTCACAAGACTAGAAAGGAATTTACAATTAATTCATTCGTCCATTCTCACAAAGACTAAGGTTTAATTGGAATCAAAATAAGACAGAATCATACAAACGTTTGATTGCCATCGATCCTATAAGGATCGATGGTCAATAATCACTAAAATATGCTCATAATGAACTGCAAATAACCCATATGTAACTTTCACGCATTAAATGAACTACAAAATCTAATTTTAAGTAACTCAGCGCACATATACGGACACCCATAACTCAATCCTTCTACTATATACAAAAATATCCTTAAAAATCTAAGGCATTTCAGCCTTAGTAACACAGTTCACACATGACTACATTGAGCTCACTCGCTATCCCTCAGACATTATAGTCTCTCTAGTTATATAGATGTTACAAAGGTTTCTGAATCGGTTGAGATCCACAATCTCTCTGAATCGCTCAAACTCTTCATCTCCTCAACCGCACACATGGCAGATCTAATTATTAATCAGTTACATAAAATTTTAGCATCAATTTCAACAATTTCACCCCAATTTCGCATGGTCATTTTCATATGCAGCTTCATATTCGACTTAATTCAAATCTGTTCGGATGCGCCTGCATCAGTATTCTTCCATACGGACCATCCTTGCTCTCTCAGCGTAGATGGGTTGGCACATTCATCAAATGAATGTGCAGACTACGTTCCTCAACGGAGTCATTGAGGAGGAGGTGTACATAAAGCAGCCTGAAGGATTCAAAATCTTCATCAATTCGGATGTGTGCAGGCTCAAAAGAGTGATGTATGGGCTGAAACAAGAACCTCATGCTTGGTACACACATATAGACATTTATTTCACCAAACTTGGATTCACTAAGAGTGAGGCCGATCCGAACCTATACCAGATTGTGGTGGAGGGTAAGTTGTTGATCATTGTACTTTATGTAGATCATTTGATACTAACAGGTGATGAACTGTTGATACACTCATGCAAGGTAGATCTTGCAATGGAGTTTGAGATGAAGGACTGGCCTCCTTCATTATTTCCTGGGATTGGAAATTTGGCAACGGAAGGGTGGACTGTTTGTGTCTCAAGGAAAGTATGCCTGGGAGATACTGGAGAAGTTCAACATGCAAGGCTGCAAGCCTATCGACACTCCTCTTCCTGGTGGTTGGAGGAAAGAGGATGTTACATTGGCAGAGGTAGTGGATGCCACTATTTATCGACAGTTGGTTGGTTCGCTCATGTATCAAGTCAATACATGACCGGACATATGCTACGTTGTTAACCAGCTTTCATAAGCTATGGTTAAGCCTACAAAGCTCTTTTGGAAGGCAGGCAAGCATGTCCTGCGGTATCTCAGGGGCACATCAGGATATGGACTGTGGTACAGACAGTCAGATGAGTTGAAGCTGCATGGCTTCATGTATGCAGATTGGGCAGGGAGCCCAATGGAAAGAAAGAGCACATCTGGAGGGATATTCAGTATCGATTCTACAATAGTTTCTTGGTTCAACAGGAAACAGAGATCCGTGGCACTGAGTTCAATAGAGGCCGAGTACATGGCAGAAATTTTGGGTGCATACGAGGCTATATGGATGAGGAAGTTCCTGGTTGGGTTGTTCGATTCATACTTAGATCCTACTGTGATATATTGTGATAATCACAGTTGCATTAAACTCTCGGTTAGTCCAGTATTTCATGATAGATCTAAACATATTGGCATCCAGTACCATCATATCAGAGATTGTGTGCAGTGGAAGATCATGTTGCTTTTCTACATTCCTACAGAGGATTAGGATGTAGATATTCTGACGAAGGCGCTCACCAGGAGCAAATTCGAATACCATAGAGACAGGATCCGGGTGGCAGATAATCCCTATCTTGTTGAGAGGGAGTGTTGATATTCAACAAGATGATGAGCTTAGTGAAAAGAGTCGCCTTCACTAAGTGGGCCTGCAGACTATTTTTGGCGCAAAGTCTATTTTTAGACATGTTGATCATATTCTATGAGTTGCAGGATGCTATTTGTGGATGGTTGGTCAAGTTGGAAAAATATATGGACTTCTATTTTTAGACATATTGGGCAGAATGTAATTTTAGATTGCCAGTCTAAAAATAGATATGTCGAATATTGTTAGCTCTTAATAATATTTGGACTCTAAAAATTATCTTATTCTCTTTGAGCACTTCAGTTAAGTGCACAGATGTAGCACAACAACTAACAGAAGGAATTATGCTATTCCTGAGGGTTTACTGGAGCTAATGCATAAGGACTTCAGTTAGAACTCATGTGACAAAGTTTGTTGGAGTTATAGAAGTAGTTGGTGGAGTTGTATTCAGTTTAACTCAGTTAGACTTAGTTGAGATAGTTGTATCTAGTCTAACTCATTGATACACTAGTGAGAGTGGTGTGAATTAATTAGTTAATTAATTCACTAAATAATAACTCATTAATAAACTGAAGAATACATCAATTAACTACAGTGCATGGACAGTTTCAGTGAAGACCAGTGGAGAGGTAGGTGAAAGAGCAAGTGTGACTATCAGTTGTGACTATATTGATGCATTGATTGCATCCAACACTCAATGGAGATGCCAGTGAGGATTGCACAGTAGAGACAGGCTAGTAGGTGGCAGAGATCAGTGCATGGATTTGCAAGATTGGGCCTGATTAGTGTGTAGCGATTGTATTGCACTGAGAGCTTGATATGATCAGCTTTGTATGAGGATCATTACATGATCTCTATGACATATATTATATACAGATAGTTGGGGTTTTCAGCTTCAAGATTTCCCGTTAAACAGTTGTGTTAATGTCTGTGAATTTTTATGTTTTCATGTGTGTATTGCAATTGACTTAATTTATGCATGTGATGATCAATAGTGGAATAGATTCTATATTGTGCATGAAGTTAAAATAGTGTGCGATCAGGATATATAACACAAAAGTTATATAATTTCTACAGTTGAGACATGGGTATAAACATTCTTGTTCGAGTTTGTGTTTCAAAATTAGGATTTCCTTTCCACTTTTAAATTTCTTCATTTTTATTTTGTTTGCTGATTTCCTTTCTCACCTTTTCTTAAGAATTCTTTTCCTTTGGTTTTCAATTTGATTTTGGTGACTTTGACATGATTTATATGGAAGGTCTTCTTCTAACCTAACAATGGTTGGCATACATAGAAAAAAATTGTTAATAGTTTACTATTAGCTTTTTCTTAAAATATTTTAATAAGGTTTGTTTTTCTTATTATAAAGGTAGACATACTTAAGGAAAAGATTATAAAACAAGAGAAGTTGACAAAGTATCATGAAATCTGAGAAATTTATTTTTCATCAAAATTTTAATTATTTTGAGATTTCAATATTTTATTAAGATCTTTCAAAATTCTATTATTAGTCAAGAAAAGTTATTTTTAGCCAAGTAAAGACACTTTACAGCAAAGCACTTTTAACTCTGAAATTGTCATTCTGAACTCTTAAGGAGTCAATGGTTCTCCTTGTTCAAAAGAGTTTTATTTTTCTAGAGTGTAATCAAAATATATTTAAACTTAAAAGATAAGAGGTCCCATTGTGAGCCTGCTTACCATGATCATAGGGGAAAAATATGCTGACATTACTAACACTGCTAAACAAACCAGGGTAATGGCTTATTATTGCAAACAATTATAAGACAAGGGGTCTCATCACGAGCCAACTTGTTTAGTCCAATTATAACCAGTGAATGGCATTGTCAACTATCTGGCTACCAAACTAGGACAATGGCTTTTAAGAATTAAAAAAAAAATTTAAAAAAAACATATATAAATGGATTTATCTCTAGGTCAATAATTCTTAAATATATTGGATTCTGAATCATTCATGATTAAAAGGTAACCCTGTCGAGACTATGGATGTTTGCTGGCAGCAGTGGCTCTACTTGTGACAAATGAGTACATTTTAAAAGCTAAGCTATAAAGTGACCCCTGCTTTATCTCTACAACTAATTAAGGACTGATATAGAGTTTTGAAATATTTTAATTTATGAGAAATTTTAAGAAAATTACAATAAGATAATTCTTTCTTTTATTCAGATTTATGAACCTAGTCAAGCATTCCAAAAATAATTTTCTCTTCTTTAATTATTTGTACTTTAATTTTAGGAAAATTTCATTCATATCAAACAGAGATAACTGGTTCTTCTCCTGTGAGTTACCATTGTTGTAGTAAAACACAACCCCCCTCCCATTTTTAACTTGTTCACTTTAAATAATGGAGACCCTTTCTATAAAAATTTTGGCTAAACGCCTTTTAGGATTTTTATTAAGTTGATTATCCTATAATTTTATTTTCTTTAGATTCTTGTTTTGATTTCTTTCTTAAAATCGATTTTTTGTAAGCTTTCCATTGATACTTGTTTCACCTCATTTGGTTAACTGGTTTGTAAATGACACTCCTTTGAAGTCTAATCGTTTTTTTCGTCTAGGTTAAAAAAATGCGTAAAATGTACAATATTCTATTTTTTTTAATTAAATTAGTTCAATAATGCATTTAGTTTAAATATTAACCTGTAGTTATTTATTACTAACATTTTTAATTTTTTTACATAAACAGCCAAATCATAAAACATCGGGATTTCAGTCATTTATTTCAATAAATTACTAATCTCAAAAACTCAAAATGTCGAAGTGTCTGTAATTCATTTTTATCAAAGTAGTTGTAATTTAGATAATTTCATAATTTAACTTAACATCATTAAAATAAAATCAAAACAACAAAAAAACTGATATTTAACATTAAATTTTAAATTAATTATATTAAAAATGATTAAATTAATTAAATTAAAATTTAATATAAAAATTTATAAAAATAAAAAACAAAAAATAAAAATTATATCGTCGGGATTTTTTATCACATCGAGATTTTGCAAGAGGTCCACTTCTTCGAAACTCCGATAATCCTCAAATGCCGATTGCGATAAGTCATAAGTCATTCGTTTTTCTTTTCAAACCCATTCATATAAGTGAAGTGGTAAAGTAAGTAACATAGACGTTAGTGTTAGTTTAGTTTAATTTTAGAGTAGTGGATTGTTAATATAAGTTAGTTTAATTTTTGATTTAATATGTAATATTTAAAATGATTAATTTTAAATTAATTAAATTAATTAATATGTAGATTAGAATTAATTTAATTTAATTATAATTAGTTATTAATTAGATTAAATAGTTTATAAATAGTTAATTGTATATTAGTTAGTTAGATTAATATCAATTAATAAATAGTTTATTAAATAATTAGTTTAGTTTATAATTAATAATATAATTATAATTAATTAATAGATAGTTAAAACTTAATTTAGAATTATATTATAACTAAATTAGATGAATAATATAATTGCAATTAATTAGAATTAATTAATTAAATATCATAATCTAATTTAGGATTAGAATTTAATTTAAAATTTTGATTTTTTTAGCCCAAGCAACAAAAATTCCAGATTTTTGGAAATTTCAATATACCAACTTTAGAGGCTTATAAATGGAGTTTTACTTGGCCAAATGAGGCCCGGGATAGCTTATTGGAAAACTATACTCATGGAGATTATTCCTAAAGAGGTTTTATTTCCAGATTTGATCATTTATTTTGTCTAAAATTCAGCAAAAGATCAAGCTACGAATTTAAAAAAAAAAACTAATTTTCTGAGTTTTATTTTTTGCATTTTAATTTGCCACAACTTTTTATGAGTGCAAATTCATTCATCTATGTTTTCATTGGCCAATTAGATCAGCACAAACATCAAAAGAAAACTTATGTTTCATTTTTATTTATTTAATCAAGTTTTAATTGGATTTATTTTAATTTCTAGATTTGACATTTTGATTTTATTTTTGCATTTTAATTTTGTTTTTTATTTCTTTTTGCAAGAAAAACAGTAGAAGGGATATGGAGAAAAAGATCTCAATCAATGAGAAGGCTCCAGCAATTAAAAATTGGAATTTTTGAGAAATTAAAGTTGGATTGGGCAGATTTTTCTTCAACAAACTCTCTCAAAATTATTTTGGAAATATTATAAATGGAAGATTGTAGAATGTGAAAAAAGGGGGGTTGCTCTCCTCTGTAATTCTGGACTTATAAAAGCATTTATGTTATAGGAATTTAGAGCTGTAGAAGGGAGGAGAGAAAATTTCAGATTTGAACATTATTGAGGGTTTTTCTTTATATCTTGAATGATGTATGATGGGAAGAGTTTGCATTTATGTAGCTCTAGTTTTGAAAATAGAAATTCAAATAATGTAAAGGAATGTTAGAGACCAGGATCAGAGAAGCGGATTCAATTCAATGGTATTTTTGGCATTTCTGTATCAAATACCAATTTCAATTTTATGATAATAAAATTGTTGTTTCATTTTATTCATGTTTATGCATTTTTGTTGATATGGATAATTTGTCTCAATATTGTTATGTATCTCTATTCTTATGGATTAACTTTGATTTTTGAGTAACTATTTACTCATAAATCTGTGTTATAAAATCTATTTATTAAATATTAATGTGTTGCGAATTTCTTCCACATGTTATTGTTTAATTATTTCCTTGACTGATTTGACAATCAATATCATTTTTGTGAATTTCTTCCAGAGTGTTGTTGATTTATTATTTCAGTTAAATGGTCTCAATAGGATGTGTTCTGGTATTAGAAAATGTCATGCTAATTGAATTTCATCGTTAGCTTGATATTAATTAAAAGCCAGACATATTTAAATTCTCATTATTTAATTATCTTGCTCTTAGTTGGGTTAGATTTATATCTACTTAATTAAGATAGGATTTAGATTAGTTTCTTTTGCTTGCATTATAGAATAAGTTTGCATTTAGATTAATTTCTACATTCTTTTAAGTCCTCTTCTCAAAGAGGAAAAATCTTCGTTGTGGTTTGGCTGAACCCAAATCAGCTGAAGGGTCATTCTCTTGCCCGATCAACAAGAAGAAATGATCTGATATCCCTGTCTATTGGTAGTTAAAGATACATTTTAAACCAATAGTGATAGGGAAAAGGTAACTGGACTTAGTTAAACCAGTTGGAGCCACTATCATAAATGGAAAAGGCGTTGTATTAAGGTCCCGACCGGGTGGTTATTCCTCAATGTTGTTACAACGATTTTCGAGGCTTCAACACTCCCAAGAGGGGAATCCAACATAAAATAAAGTTGTAGAAATATTTTCCTCTTCCTAACATTGGCATGTATATGATTTCATTGATGGAGAATGATGAAATCAAAAAGAAAATTCAAGTTTTCTTGGACAAAGGGATCATCCGAGCAAGTACTTTGTCACGCGGGTCACCTATTGTGTTGGTGTCAAAGGGAATGGAACATGGTGCATGTGTGTAGATGTCCATGCATTGAACAAAATTACAGTAAAGAATTGTTATCCACTTCCTAGAATATATGATTGACTTGATCAATTGGAAGATGAAAAGTATTTTTCTAAGCTGGAATTAAGGAGTGGCTACCATCAAATTAGAATTGTTGAAGGTGATATTTGGAAGACAACATTCAAGACAAAGAAAGGTTTGTTTGAATGGCTTGTTATGCCTTTTGGTTTATGTAATGCTCTTTCTACCTTCATGAATGTGATGAATGATGTGTTGAGTCTATTAATTGACGAGTTTGTCATCGTCTACTTAGATGATGTCTTAATTTTCAGTATATCACTTGATGAATATGTCATGCATGTAATAAAATTACTTGATGCCTTAAGGAAAGAACACTTGTTTTTGAAGATGTCAAAATGTGAGTTTGGTGAAACTTACTTTTTGTACTTGGGGCATATTGTTGGCAGAGGGGAGTTGAAGATAGACCCCTCTGAGGTTGGGGTCTTTGTGAATTTTCCAATGCCCAAGACAATCACTTAGGTAAGAAGTTTTTTAAGAGTAGCCCAATATTGGAGGAAGTTTATTGCTAACTTCTCTTCTATCACAGCTCCATTTCATGCATTGAATAGTATGAAAAAGGTCTTCCAGTCAGGATAAAAGCAACAAAAATCATTTGATGCTTTGGAAGAGAAGATAATTTCAACCCCAGTACTTTCATTACCAGACTTGAGACAACCCTTTGAGATTAAAACTTATGTAAGCGACTATGCCATGGGCACAGTCATTATCCAACATGGTAAGCCCATTTCATTTCATTTAGAAACTTTTAATGGTGCGGTCATTAACTATCCTACTTATGAAAACGAGCTTTATTTGTAGGTTCAAAGTGTGAAAAAGTGGAAACACTACTTGATGGGAGAGGAAACCACCATACACGTTTACCACCAACCATTTCAATACTTGTAATCATGAACTAAGTTGCAGAAGTCAAGGTACTTTCGATGGATGGGTTTCCTACAAAAATTCCACTTGGTCATTAGGTATAATAAAGGTATATAAAACAAGGCTAATGATATGCTTTCTAGGTCTATTGTTAGTGAAACTACTTTACTCAAGCATAATTCTATATTGCATGAAAGTTATGTTGAGCAATATGCATTTGATAATGACTTTCAAGATGTTTATGCAAAATTGAGTCAAGGAAAACAAGTAGAGGAATTGAATTACCATGTACATAATAACTTCTTGTATCATTTGGGAAAGCTTTGTATTCCACAGGGGGAGAGAGTGAATTTAATCAGGGAAGCACACACTTCTCTTATTGCTGGAAATTTTGGTGCAAGAAAAATAGTGGCACATCTTAAGAGGTATTTTTATTCACCTTGTATGCTTGAAATTGTGTCGTGTTTCATTAAAGGTTGCTCATTCCGGGTAGTTAGTAAGCCTAGAATAGGAAGTTAGGATTGTACACACCACTTCTTGTACATTCACATCCTTTGGAGAGTGATTCTGTGGATTTTTTAGGAGGTCTTCCATTGTCAAAAAGAGGTCATGCTTCTTTCTATGTAGTTGTGGATAGGTTGAGAAAGATGTGTATATTAATGCCATGTAAAAGGAAAATAACAGCTGAACAAAAAATTCACTTATTCTTTCAACATGTTTGGGATCATTTTGGATTTCCCACTTCAATTTTTAGTGATCGATATTCTCAATATGGTGGGATTTTTTGGTCAATTTTGTGGGACTTGATGGATACCAAGTTGAAAAAAAGTAAAAAATTTCATCGACAAACATATGGTAAAACCGAGGTGGTCAATATAGTAGTCATACATCTTCTTCGAGGATACTGTAGCAGGCATACTAAGTTGTGGGATGAAAACATGCACTACATTCAACATGCTTACAACTGTGAAAAACATTCCTCAATGAAAGGATTGCCATTTGAGGCATGTCTTGGATACTTGCCTAGATTGCCATTGGATTTCATTTTTGGGAAGGATATTGCTATTGATGGCCATAGCACATATAAAAAGCCAAGAAGTTCATTGAAAATTTCCAATTGATACATCAAATAGTTCAATATCAGCTTGAGAAGAGCCATGGCAAGTACACAGCAAGGCACGACAAGCATCATGTAGATCACAAGTTTTAAGTTGGTGATGAAATTAGGCTTCACATTAGCAAAGAGAGGATTCAAGGGGAAGATAAAAACTAAAACCAGTCCATTCTGGTCCTTTCATAATTTTGGAAAATATTGGTGAAAATTCCTTCAAGTTAGATTTTTCTTCAGACATGCAAATTTACTCTATTGTTAATGTTGAGAAATTGAGGTTGTATGAGCCTCCTTTGATTGAATATCAAGGAGAATAGGTGCATATTCCTTCTATTGAATCCTTTTCTCCTGAATACCTTGATGAGCTTCAGAAAGACACCATTATTGGCAGATAAACAAGGACATCAAAACGAGGGAGTGTAGACTACCTTCATGTGGGCTCAAAGGGACAAATCCAAGCAAGGCTAAATGGATTGATATTGGAAAGGTGAGAGAACTATACCCTCATATGTTGAATAACTAACAGTGATATTTTGGGGTCTAAAAGCCACCAGTGACAAAGAGTGATCACATGCTCAAAATTATGATAAAAAATGAAAGTTTTCGGAATGGTGTGAAACATGAATGAGCATGTAGATCTCATTGTTCTAAATCCAACGCAATTTGTTTCATGGAAAACTGACACTGTATAATCCAAGAAATGTGCTATGTCTACCTTTTCAAATAGGCAAATTAAAAAAAAAATTGCAGGGACAACTCAGTCAACAGTCCATACAAAAACTGCTAACAGGGCATGCATAGTGGTAGGTTGACTTTCTCGATGGATTATCTTTAGTTAATGGAATTGTGCCAAGTGGCACTGTCTGGTTGGTTTGAATTGGAATTTTTTGACTGGATGTTTTGGAGGCCAATCAGAGGGTGTCAGATGGCCCAACAATGGGCCACCATGTGGTAGCCCAAGGACCACAAAAATTATGGTAAGGGTGAAACTGCACCTTATGGATGTTGAACACAAGAAAGGTTCGGAGACAGACGTGGTGTAAAATTAGTGCAGAAGCTAGGGGAAGTCATAACTTGAGGGTTTTTTTGACAAAATTAATGGAAGAAAGAGGCTACATAGACATTTTTGGGCATTCTGGAGCTAATGGAATAGGTTTTAGAACTATTTAAGCATTGTAAACATATTTAATCACACTTTTGAGCATAATAAAAGAGGGTCAAGCCATTGGAAGTTGGACAAAGGAGACCTAGCCCAAGCGGGGTGAACTCCTTCATCATTTTTTGTTGTGTTACTATTTATGGTGATATTCATGTCTGTTAGATGTTGTTTTTCAGTGTGTTATTTATGTTAATTTGCTAAAAAAATTCACATAAAAACACATAAAAACTCATGGAAATATTGCAATTTACCTCTTAATCCTCAAGCACTTTTTTATATTGTAAATTGGATCTTAGCACAACATACACTAATATTCCATTTAGATAAAATGGTATCCTTGGTGCGGGGATTCCCTAACTAGGTGCATATGCTATACCGTGGACTTGGTACCTTGTAGAATGTTGGAGGGAAGCATGAGAGTGGGCCAAGTGTGAACGTGGATTGCACATTTGTGGTCTGCTGTAGGACAATGTGATAGTGTCCAAGATGGAGCCTGGTGTGGAACACCTTGATGGAAAAAGGTAGTTGCTAGAGTGAAATTTTTTGGAGATCAAGGGTCTTATCAGCCAAGAGAAATTTGTGGAGCCCAAGATGTGTGTGTGGAGAAGGAATTCTATAGCAGATGATGGGTAGTCCACCTAGCATGTGTTCATTTTTGGAGATGGAAATCTTGCAGTGATAGGTGGCATCCCTCCATGCCCTATATTGGTCTTCATCGGTGCAGTGTAGGAAGACCAGAGTGGGCTGAAGTCCCTAAGTAGCTCAGGTGCAATAGTCGATAGATTGAGAATTGTTCACACATGGAACTGTGAAAAACTCAATAGGAGTCTTGATGTGTTATAGCCTTTATGGACTAAGGCACAACTAGAGAGTGTATTAACAGTCGTGATTCAGTGGCTAGATGGACTTGGATCATTAATAGAGGGAGGAGCTGAAGAATGGGAGTAGAGGGACCAAGCATGTATAGGGTACGACCGAGAGGGCTGTGAGTTTGCACTAAAGCCACATCACTAGAGTATATGGTTTGTATCTTATACTAGTGGATGTATGAGGGCCATTACCCTTGGTACAATAGCACTAAATTTTTGTACTATATGTTATTAATATAACTAGGTTGGGTTAAAAATTGTAAAAAATTGTCTATATTATGTGCATATGTGATTTACTGTTGTTTATATTCCATTGTGAAAAGTAGTATCATTGAGATTCTTGGTTTGGTAGCATTAGATATTTTAATATTATATCCTAGATCCAAGGTCATGGAAATTCAAAATGGTTTCAGAGAGTACTTGAGCTACTTTGAGGGACATTGAATCATTGTGCACAACGAAGTAACTTATAGGGAGTTGTGGGTGTCTAGATCATGGGGCATAGGGTTCAAGGAGAGACATGGAGATGTGGTCTCGACTGGCTTTGAAGCGAGATCGACTGGGAGTTTTGATGGATTGGTGGTGATCCTCGTGAACAAAAATTTGTTGTAGAACATATTTTTGATCATGTACTTCGGTTGATGTATCATGGATGGTGGGACAACTCGAGGGTTTCTTTGGAATGGACGAGATCAGGTTGATGAAGATGGCTTCATGTGATGGAATGGATATTGACAGGCTAAATTCTTCATTAGATCATGATGTTGCATATTTGAGATTGGAAGGATTTTAACGTGTGGTATTTGATCCAGGAGGACGAGTGCTTGTAAGACTGAGCTAGTGGATATCATGTAGGCTTAGAGGGAGGCTAGCCTTAGAGGGAGTATCCCTATGGAGGATCGAGATCCTCAGGTTCAGATGTAATGAGGTAGAGACATTACCGAGATGTAGGGTTAATTTTACAAAGTATGTTGTAGGGATGGGGACGAGATGGGATAGTGTCGTCAGATGATGATGGTTACTTCCTTGTCTTAGAAGTACCTCCCTTGCTAAGAGGGAGTGTTGATTTCTATGTAGTTTGGGAAGTACTCCAATCCCTAAGGTTTGGGGATTGGAAGGAAAAGTGCCACAAGAGTCACTTATGGGCTTTGAACCCAAGCATGGGGATTTTCAACCATCGATAATTGGGCCAAAACCGTGAGCACATTTCCACATGTGATGGATGAGGATGATATCTCTCAGCGAGATAAATCTAAGAAATGAGAATCATCTGATTCTGAGTTGTAGAAATGGAGATATGAATTTTTGAAGTTATGCCATGGGGTTTTCACGTGTGTTTTAGGATCATCTTGGTGAAAATAAGACTCTTAACAGTTTTGAAGACCCTAGGATGACGTGGTGGAGGAGCCCTTATATCTATATAAATAAAAGGTGTGTTGGAGGATTTATCTCATCCATTTGTGTAATAAATACACATCTCATCAACTCATGGAGGAAGAATACTTATTTGTTTAGGATGCAAGAAAGGAAGAAGGCAAGAAGATGTGGCCGAGTTCTTTTCTATGGATTTTTATGGAGACCAAGGCTTGGAAAAGAAGGTCGTAGGCCTATTATTTAAGTTCGATACAATAAGGGAGAAGTCTATACCATTTGTGAGGTTTAAGGAGATGTGCAAACCCTTGGGAAGTGTTATCATAGCAAGGAGAAGGCTTGTTGTAGCAAGATGCAGTCCCTAAAGTCACTACAGTTCCGTGATGATGAAAAACAAGAGGGTTGTAAGGCCTATTTGGGAGTGATTAAGCGTGAATAGGTAGTGCGGGTCTTAAATAAGGTTGGGGAAGGGTGACCCATATAAAGGAGGCATGTTGCAGCAAATTTTTGAGGGTTGGTAGGAATGTGGATTGTGCCCCAGCCAATCGAAAGGTGCGGAAGTCAAGAAGACCCTCAAAACAATGAGTTGGAGAAGTGTGTGGTGTTTTTTTTGTGTCATTGTTTTGACCGGACTTGGATCGTTTGATGTGAAATTCTAGGAGTCCTTAGGAGTTATTTGGAACAACCTAACATTGATTGTTGGGAAGCCTACAAGGTAGGCAAGGTGACAACATGTAAATAAAATGAAAGGTGTGTTTCTATGATTAGTTTGATTCTATGGATGTAGTGTTTACATGTATTGGATGAATGTGGCAGCTACAAGAAAGGGTTTCTTAGTGGGTAGATTATACAGTAGGAAGAGCACATTCTTAGGCAAGAGGACAACAATCGAAGGAGTTGCAGATAAACTCTTGTATGATGGTTCGATGGTGTTGTAGGTGAGGACAAATTGATGTGCCTATATTTGAGAAATAGCTCCTCTATTGCAAAAGGAAAGGGCAGTTTGGTTGGGTCTGTTGGCAGCCATGCATACGGGTCTCCTAGGTTTGGAATGCACTAGCTAGGTGGAGTTTCTACAACATGGACTTGGTCACTCATGGACTGTTGGAGCGCAGCATGAGAGTGGACCAAGTGTGAATGTGTATTGGATATTCATGGTCTTCTGGAGGACAACGTGATAGTGTTGAATATGGAGCCCAGTGTGTAACACCTTGATGGAAAAAGGTATTTGCTAGAGTGGAAGTTGTTGGAGCTCGAGGGTCTAATAAGTGAGGAGCATCTTGGTAAGTCTGAGACGTGTGTGTGGAGAAGGAATTATACCCCATATGACCGTCACTCCTCCTAGCCTGTGTTCATTATGGTAGATGGACATGTTGGAGTGATAGATGGTAGCCCTTTGTGCCAAATGTTGGTCTTGATCAGTGAAGCGCAGGAAGACCATAGTGGGTTGAAGTCAGTGAGTAGCTGAGGAGCAGTAATGGGTAGATTAATAGTTGTTCACATTTGGAACTGTGAAAAACTTGACAAGGGTCTTGATGTATTGTGGTGTTTATGGACTAAGGAACAACTAGAGAGCAGTTTGACAACTGAGATTTAGTGACCAGATGGACTTGGAGCATTGATAGAGGCAGGAGTTGCAGGTCGGGAGTCGGAGGATAGGGTAGGTACAGGGTACGACCGAGAGGGTTTAGAGATTACAGTACAACCATATTGTCAGAGTATCTTTCTTGTATCTTGTACTAGTGGATGTATGGGGGCCATTATCTTCAATATGAGAGCCCTAAACTGTTGTATTATATGTTGTTAATATAATGAATTTGGGTTAAAAATTGTAAACAATTTTTTATATTCTATCCATATGTGATTTACTATTGTTTATATTTCTTTTTGCAAAGTAGTATCGTTCAGATTCTTGGTTTGGTAGCCTCAAATATTTTAAAATTTTATCCTAGATCCAAGGTCGTGGAAATTCAACATGGTGATGTGGCATATGACCACTCATGACCTGACATGACATGAAACTATTGACATGGATTCATTGACGACATGACCATGTAAACTAGTTGTTGTTGCTTAGAGTTGAGTTTCTTCGTGAAAGATGTTTCCTTTTAACCTCTACATTCCTTAGTGATAAGGAGTCTTCAATGATCTCAAGTCTTGGATAGTTGTCACAAACTAGTGACCTCTCGCTTTATCCTGATCAATCAACTTGTGAGTTTAGCTACAAGAGTGTCTTTGAGCATGGTTCGCTCCTTATTTTTCTTATCCATCTTCTTTCCATGACATGATAGAGTACATGTTCTTGCAATTCACACATGATGATATGAAATCAAACTGAAAAATCCCTAGTCTAAGGTGATGCATTTTTATCCATGAATTGATCCTGTAACAAGTGGCAGGCTAGACAGGGAGGCTTAGTGAATGTACATTTCAGGCAGGGAAGGGAAATCCTCGAGCCTTGAGACTACACAATGTGCAGTTCAAGCTGGGATAAGGGACATGACTGCACAATTTCTCGAGCTAGTGGGACACTGAGGCTGAAGGGATAGGCACTGGGATAGCTTACTGCATAGTTCTAGGAGTCAAGGAAGGTCAGGTAACTACGTAGATGTGCATTTCAAGGGCTCATGGGATGAGATTGAGGCATGTGGTTGCGAAGTACACAGTTCAATCTGAGCTGGAGGTCATGACTCCGCAATGACGTAGGTCAAGTTCAAGGCTTGGTCATAGAAACTACGCAGTGGAGCAGTCCTGGGAGGAAGGTACTTCGAACTACCTAGTGCCAAGTAACAAGGTCACAGCTAGAGGAATGAGGCTGCACAACGCGCATCTTAGGGGAGGTTGGGTGAAGCTAAGTTGCTCGATCGAGAAGCTTTTCAAAAAATGACGAAGTGTGGGACCAGTGAGATTGGTGTGACAGTGATGAAATTTGATTGTGATCACACAGTTAGCATATTTTGACAAATCAAATGACATAGATATTCTATGACATACAAAGAAATAATTTCTCTTCGTGTGACATCTTTACGACTAGTTATGATAAGTGTGACATCAAAGATACACTTTACGACGACGATGACAACACTTGTGCAACATTGGTCAAAACTTTTGAAATGAGTCTGGCGGGTACTTATAAGGTTAGAATAACTCATTTGTACAAAGGTGACCTCTTGGAGCCACTACAACATGTTCATACATACAATGCGAGAACCAACATGCTAAAAGACAACACTTCGCTTATCTTATGAAAAGGATCACACCATTCTAAGAAAACCAATAAAATGAAGTTCAAGGTTTGTGACAATAATGAATAATACCAAGGCCCTGAAATTTAGTATAGGCCAAAATTTTGGAGAATTTTGTAGCAAGTACAACATAATCTTAAGTGGGCCTAGTATTTAAGAGCATGTGTTTCCTTCTAAGAGGCCACAAGTTCAAAACTATAGTAGAGAAGAGTATGTATACCTTCATAAACTTAGCATTCAAATAATATATTTCAAATAAAAATATAAGATTGAAATTTCCCTAAAATATATTTAACAATAACATATATAATAATACAATAAATAATATATATTATATATTCTGGACATTTTCAAATGAACAAATATTAATAATCATTACAATATATTAATTTAAATGAAAGAGAAAGGTCTCATTTTGAAATGTATTTAACAATAACATATATAATAATAATAATATATATTATGTATTCTTGACATTTTCAAATGAACAAATATTAATAATGATTACAATATATTAATTTAAATAAAGGAGAGAGATCTCCTTTTGTCTTTACTTGGATCGTAGACCAGTTTGTTTAGACTTTCCGTCTTTATCACATGTCTCGATAGAGTAGTTAGTTTACATTTTCTTGATATTCACTCATGTTTGGTTTGGGTAGTTAGTTTATATTTGTTATTGGTGCTAGTTTAGATGTCGTTCGTATACGTTAGTTTGATTAATATTAATATAAACTAAATAGTTTTTGTTTTATTTAAAAAAAATAAAAATAATGTTTTCAATTTCAGTTATATATTTTTGAAATTTTTAAGTAATAAAATAATTAGTTGTGTTTATTTTGTAATAGGGATTTTGGAATTTTTATTTAATTATAAATAATTACCAGGTGAATGTTAGAGATTTAATGTTTATAGAATATTCTATAATATTTATAATAATATACATAAATCAAAGGTTAAGTTTGACGTCTAAAGTAGTTATATATATTTTTTTCTTATTTAATTAAATTGATTGATTAAAAAAATGTGAAGAGAGTGTCATATGAAGTAAGTTATGGGTTTTTCGGCATGTGGTATTGATAAGCCATGATATTGGCCTATAGTATTGTAACAAAGCCTATTTACAAAATAATAATCTCCATGATAAACTGGGAGTAAATCTCTATGGTTAAAAATTTTGTTCCATGTTTTTCAAATCTATATATATTTAACTTATATATTAATATTTTAATTATTTACTAATAATAATACTATTCTAAAATAAAATTATATATTTATTTTTTTTATGTTTTTTTTCTTTGTTAACAGTGTAACATATTTCAACTAACAAACATTTTGATGTTATATATATATATATATATATATATATATATATATATATTAATTACAATTTAATACGAAAGAGAGTAATGAAATATTTTACAAATCATCATGAAAGAAACCAAACATGTGAGGTCCATCTTAAATAATATTAAGATAAATAAAATAAACATAAAAAATTCATCATTCTTTGAGAGGAACAATTTTTTTAATGTGTAAATTTTTTACTCTGAAAGAATCAATATATCATATTAATTTAAATGACAAAAAGTTATTTATTAAATTTTCTTTCTTTTTTATGTTTAATATATTTAAATTTAAAATAAATTTAAATTAATTTTAAATATTAATAATGAAACCAATAATGATACACTTAGCTTTGGACGTCTATACAACTGATCTGACGCTATGAAGCTCCTGTAGCACCCTACAGCCTCTACCACTGTCAGCCTTGAATGGGCTTCCCTCGTGGACCCTTTGCAGTGCTGGATGTCAGGCCTTTGGGCTCCACGTTCAGAGACATGGTAGCTAGAAGCTCGATGCTTCGTCTTTCTTTACCCTCCTCACTCGTAGTTCTGTTTTCTCGAGGCCTGCCCAAACCACTGCAATCTCTCACAGAACTCAACATAAAGGAAAAAAGAATGCCACCACATCAAAGAACCATGATGCTAATACTACTGCCACGGAAAATTTTAAGAATGGAAGTTTATCTTAAATTTTATAAACTTTAGTGAATATTACTAGTCCCCAATATGTAAATTATAAAAAAATTTATGTTATTTTTGTGAAAATATTTAGGCTTATAATTATTTTATATTAGTATATATAAAATTTTAGCGATTTTTAGGGTAAAAAAATTTTATACTATAAATTTGGGTGAATCAATTTTTAGAAAAATTGAAATTGGCAAACCATTTTTTTCAAACAAATGTGGAAAATTAGCCCATCTACGAATATTAGCCTCTAAAATTTTCCCTGACTACCGTCCCAGACAACGAAAACGGAACCAAATATGGTGACAATACTGAAACGAGTCCATCAAAGGTACCGAATCAAGAAAGTGCATGACATCCAAAGGCCCAAAAAATACCAGAAGTAATCATTGAAGATCCATACATCACAGTCTGCAAATACAACATGCAGGAGCATGCCATAATATGAAAATTTATGGGAATCTGTCTAACGGAAAAAGCCCTTAAAGGTTGGATCCAAGCGAGATGGAAACCAAAAGTTGAAATCAGCTTGCAAGTTGGCTCTAAAGTATTTTTCACAGTTTTCTTTGGCCTCTTGGAAGATTGAGATAGTATATTTAAAGGAAGCCCTTATTTCTTCAACTTTGTCAGTCTCTACATGAGCTTCTGGAAGGAGAACTTCACACCTGAGAAAGAGGACTTCACAAAGGTTCTAGTCTGGGTTCATTTATACTCTCTACCCACTAACTACTAGGAACCTTCCATCCTCAAAGCCATTGGAGACAAATTAGGAGAGTATATTCAAATGTCTAAAGTTACCAAGAATGGGCACTACATATCCTATGCTCACATATGTGTCTACATAAATGTTTCAAGGGCTCTACCAGAAGAAATAAGACTCAACTATGGAGATGACATCTAGACACAAAGCATTGACTACAAGTGCATACCCTTTCGATGTCAAAAATTATACGAGCATGGACAACTCTTCAGGGAATTCCCACAAAACATGACAACGACAACCAAAGAAAAAATAATAAAGAAGAAGGACAAGCAAGGATTCAACCACATAGGACACAGAAACAAACAAGGGAAAAGGGAAAACACAAAGAAATATCAAAATAAGGTATCCCAACACAACAGATTCGAAGTCTTGAACTCCACGCAGGAAGAACCAATCCATCATAGTGACAGGGAAGAACAATGACCATAGCTAGAACACTCCATAGAAAAAACCTCCCAGTATGCTAAAATCCAAGAATACAACATGATGAAAAAGGAGCAAGGTCAGGAGGACATAGAGATGGAACAGGCACATGAAACACCTACCTTAGAGGAACATGTGATAGAAGAGGTTTTAGAAGGCGTCGATCTCCAAAAAAATTCAAAGGAATGACAAAAAAATAGAATTGATGCCATCCCAAAAGACCAGATCCAGAAAATCGAAGAGGCCTTCCTACTACAAGAAAGCATGATACAAATCTCAGAAAAAAATCCACCAGGCACAAAAGGAGGCATCAAGATCCTAGCCAACATAACTATAGGACAATACTTTCCCAGAGGTCCCAATTGAAGCGTGACCGAAAACCAACTAGGAATCTCTTGAGATGACCCAGAGCATGTCTCATCAACGAAGGAAAGGTAAAATCCCTAACCCTAACCCCCAAAATTTCTCAATGATTTGCATCACTTGGAATATCAGAGGACTCAATAGTCCTGACAAAAAAAGGATCCTAAAAAATAAAATAGTACTGGAAAAACCGGAAATCATGTTGCTCCAAGAAACAAAGAGGGACCTAGAAAAAATGGAAATAATCAAGAAATATTTCTTTAAACACTATATTTATGTAGCAATCTCATCTAGAGGCTCTCTAGGAGGCATAAAAACTCTATGGAAAAACTCCTATTAGAGCTCACTTACTCAACAACTACCAGGCACACACTTACCACGGTTATGAAAATCATAGGATCCAAAGATAGTTTGTGCGTGACCAATGTTTATGCTCCCCATACTTGTTGAATGAATATATATGCTAAAGAGTCGTAGCAGTTTACAAAATTCTCTCTACGATCCTTATAAAATCATCAGAGGGGACTTCAATATGGTGGTCAATTTAAAGGAAAAATGAGGAGGTCCTAGAAATATAGACAAAGACTCAAAGGCCTTCAAGTCAACCATAGATTATCTAAGTCTTATAGATATCCCCACCAAGAATGGATCCTTAACCTGGAATAATAGGAGGGGTGGAGAAAGGAAAATTCCATCAAACCTAGATCGCTTCCTCCTTTCCGAACAAATTTACCTAACCTCTTAGGAAACATAAGCTAGAATTATTCCTCGGGGAGGCTCTGATCACTGGCCCATTACCCTATCGTTCCAAATCTTGGATAGTCCCAAAAAAAATCCCTTCAAATTTGAAGCATTTTGGCTAGATCACCCAGATTTCATGGGAAAAATGAAAGAATGGTGGGAGATCCCTCAATCCAAGCATGTAAACAAGATGTACCAGTTCCAGAAAAAATTAAAGCACATCAAAACAGACACAAGGACTTGGAACAAGAAATTTTTTGGAAATATCATCACAAATAAAAAATTAACAGAGCACAGGAAAGAAGCCCTACAGCAAAAAATCATCAAAAACTGCCTTAGCGAGCAGAGGAAAATGGAGGAAATAGCGTTGCAAAACAATTAGGAGGAAAGGGCCGATCAAGAGGAAAAATTATGGCAACAGAAATCTCACATCAACTGGTTAAAATGTGGGGAGAAAAAAATTTCCTTCATCCACCATCCATGATCCAACACAAGAAAAACAATAGAATTTTGAGCCTAAAAACTAGACAGGGGGCCGTCATACACACTCACACTGATATGGAAGAGGAACTCAACTAATAATTTGCCTCACTCCTTGATGAAACCAATCATGACAGGCCGGAAGGAATAAAAAAAATAATGGATCAAATTCCATCCTTCCTAATTCAGGAACACAACCAAATGTTGCTCAAGAAATTCACCATGCAAGAAGTAAAGGAGGTGATTATGTCCATGCCCAATGGAAAGGCACTAGGCCCAGATGGCTTCACAGTTGACTTCTACAAATCATGCTACCCTTTGATGAAAATGGAGATCCATGATCTTGCGGAGGAATATTGCATTAAAAAATCAGTCCTAAAATCTCTTAATTCCACCTTCCTCACCTTGATTTCAAAATATGAAGATGTAGACTCTCCTGACAAGTTTCGGTCTATTGCTGTCTGCAATGTCATCTACAAGATAATATCCAAGGTCCTAGCCAATTGTATCAAAACCATACTCGCTATCCTCATCTCCCAACACCGAATAGGGTATGTAGAAGGTAGACAGATCGTGGACAGTATCATCCTCTCCCAGGAGATAATTCACTCTCTCAAAATTGAGAAGAAATTGAGTATGCTAATACAATTGGACATGTCCAAATCCTTCGACAAAATTATCTGGGAATATACAAGAAAAATCCAGGAAGCTTTCGGCTTCAACAAAGCTTGCATAAAATGGATCATGGCTATGGTAACATGTGTGTTTTTCTCTATTCTTCTCAATGGTTCCCCCACCCAAATCATCAACCCACCCGAGGCATCAAGAAAGGAAAACCCCTTTCTCCCTTCCTCTTTATCATCGTGGCTGAAGACTTATGTCATTCCATCTTAGCAACCTCCTCCCTAAATTCCATCTCTGACATCAAACTCTACCCATCTGCTCCCACCTCCACTCATCAGCAATACATTGACGACACTCTGCTCATGGGAACTCCTACTGTTAAATAATCCCTAGCCTTTAAATGTATCTTATCTGATTTCCTGGAGGCCACGAACACTACCATCAATGTGGACAAATCCAAATTGTTCTTTCTCAACACCCCACCTCCTATCTAGCAAAATATTGCCAGAATTCTAGATTTTAAGCTCAACTCCTTCCCTTCCAAATACGTGGGGTCCCCCTCTCAAAAAATCTGCTCATTAAATCCAATTGGGAAAATCTCACAACCAAGCTGGAAAAAAATTTAAACAACTAGACCTTCAGAACTCTCAATTTCATTGGTCGACTAGTACTTGTCAAGTCAATCCTGCAAGCCATTCCCCTTTAGAAATACTCAGCCCTGGCTTCCCCCAAAGCCATCTCCTTCCATCTTCATAATATCCAAAGAAATTTCATCTGGAAAGGAAAAAAGGACAATAGAAAATGGGCTCTTGTGGCCTGGGACAAACTCTACAAGGCAAAGCATGAAGGAGGCTAGGGTCTTAAAGAAACAGAGAAAATGGGCAAAGCATTCAAAGCTAAGACATGGTGGATATGGATCAACAACCACCACTCTTCTTAGGCCACTGTTAGAAAGGTATATATTCTCCCACACACAGTCATGAAGAGCCTCATCTGCTTAAACGACACCATCAAAGGCTCAGCAACATGGAATCAAGCTTGGGAAAACAAGAAAATATCGAAGATCACTATTCTTAGGAAATTGGCAATGGAGAAACTACTTTATTTTAGGAGGATGAATGGAAACAAAGCCCCAAGCTAAATAAATAGCAATATAAAAAGATAAAATATCACATGCAGAACAAAAATAAAATCCTAGTAAAACACTACTCAAAGGACAACAACGAAAAATAAATATTGGAGAGCATGGCTAGTCGCTTCCGACTAGGACCACCACACCTATCTGATAGCCTAGAACAATCTCTTTGAAGAACTCACTCATATAAAAATACAAAGGATGGATGAGAAGTAAAAACTAATATGGGGGAAGAACCCAGTAGGCTACCTCAATATAAAGGAAGTCTACCATTATGTGATCTCCCCAAATCACACCCCCTAGAGTGTAAATAGAAATACCTATGGGCTATAGAGTACTCGCCAAAAATATCCATCTTTATTTGTCTCATCTTACAAAGGAAAATTCTCACATGGGACAACCTCCAAAAGAAGTGCTTCATCGGGCCATCCAGATGCATTCTCTACAGACTTGAGGAGGAGACCACCAACCACTTACTCAATGATTGCTCTTTTGCCTCCAACATTTGGAACTGGGCCTCCATGATCTTCAAAACCATTGATAAAGACCCTTACTCCATTCTTCTAACCATTGAGCACTGGCGCTCCTCTTATTCCTCCCATTCGCAAATTAATTGTGCCTGGACCATTTTACCAGGTATCATTTGTTGGTCCCTTTGGAAGGAAAGGAATCCTAGAACCTTCAAAAACATACAACGACCTGAAGAACAGTTAATATCTTCCATCAACCAAATCATCTGGGAATTAATAGGCCTTCTACACTCTTCCTCTCCCTCCAACCCCTCTGTGGAGGATCTTCGAATCATCCATTTGCTAAACCTCTCTCTCTCCCCCTCTCCCTTGATCTCCCTCAATGACCCCCCTTTGACTGATGCTCTGGCTTGGCATCCTCTGGAGACTGGCTTCATCAAGTTGAATTATGAGTGTGCTGCTAGGGGCAATTCCAGAAACTTTGGCTTTGAGGGAGCCTTTTGAAATCAGGCTGGGAAAATCATATGGCTTTATGAAGGAAACCTAGGACACTCAACCAACAATGCTACTGGACTTCAAGCATTGTAGCATGGTCTAGTGATTGCTTGGGATCATAACTTTTCTACACTAATTGTAGAAGGAGACTCAATGGTGGCTACGCATATCTGTTGAAAAATTCAAGAAGGGCGTAGAGCAGACCGGGTCTCGGACAACTGGCGGCTAAACAGGGTCCTCCATAGAATTGAAACTTGTATCAAACATGCCTAAGGAGATTCCTTCTAAACAGTCTGACGCAAGGTGAACCAGCTGGCAGACAGACTTGTAAATGACAGGGGAGATGGAATGCTTCGCCTTCTTTCCCAAGCCTCAGATGATTATCATGAACCCAACACTAAGCATGACTTCGCCATTATTATGAGCATGGACATGTCCGACCAAAACCATCTGCTGGTAGATCCCCACGTGCCTAACCTATGATTCCCCTTTATGACACCTCCCTTCGTTGCAAGCGAAGTACCACAACAACAACTATTTGCCGCCACAGGAGCCTATCCACCACCCTGCTCCCTTGTCATCTAAATTCCCTTCTGACTAGAGCCTGCAGATCCATCATTAATCCTCTCCTTGTTTCACATCATCCCTCCTCGCCTACTGCCTATATGTTTCATACCTTCAATCCTCATGCTCTCATCCCAGATTTTGCTTCTATGAGCCTCTCTTTCCCCTGTTTCAGTCTACAGTGGGAAAACACCTGACCCTCCACTTCTCATATGCTCCGCATTATATTCTTCCCTCCCCATCGAATTAAGCACCCACATCTCCCCAGCACTCTCTGCATGCCCTCCACCCGACGCAATAGGTCTTCTACCTCTAGATGGAGTAATCAAGGCAGGGGTCATGGCAGAAGTGCTCTTGCCTCTCAATGGGCTTCTCGTAATAGGATGTTGTCATCAAGGGAAGAGACTGCCACTCGACAGATGACCATCAATTGAGACGAGGGTTAATCCTGATGCCCGACAAAGGGTGGTTGAGCTTGAAGAGAAAGCTAGAATGGTTCGCCAGCGCCTTGCCACTAATGAAGTGAATGAGGATTTCAACTGGATCCCTGACCCAAAACTCACAAGAGCTAGGGATAATCTCTTCAGTCAGGCTATCGAGCTTCATTGGAAAACCAAAACTATGGTTAGTCTCTCCATGCAAGCTAATAGGGAACACAATGCCATTCTGGAGAAGAAGTTGGATGACCTCACCCAAAAATTTACTCTGTGTGTTAGTGTCATTCACCACAACCATTTCGTCACCAAATAATCACCCCATTATGCTCTGTTAAAAAAGAGGATGGCCATTGTAGAAGCCTCTCCAATTGTCAAAAGAGATGCTGATGGCGCCACCACTAGCAACCACGCCCAGAATGCTTTCAATGAGGGCAATACCCCTGATCAATCGATTAGTCTCAATGCCGACAAGGATATTCAGTAGATCCTCCTTGCCCCTTTCTCGGTTTTGGTACATTTCCTATTTGTTGCACTAGTTTAGTGATCACATGATCTATGGTTTTGGATCTCACGCCCTATATCAGCCATTTGGCTCTTGTCAGTTACCCTTGGCATTTCAAGGTCTCGATATCGAGAGATTTCTTGCATCTACATATTTTCAAGTATTTACTTATGTAATAACATGCAACACTTTTCAGAATCAAATTACACTTACTTGTTACACACACCTACTCATCACCATGTAATTAGACATTTAAGAAATTAATAAGTTTTTCTAATATTAAAAAAATAATAATAATAATTAGTATGTACTAAAATGAAATATTTTTCTTTTTAAATCTCAAAAAAATTATTTATATATATTCAATACTATCATAATAAATTTCTCGAGCTATAAAAGAAAAATCGATCACATCATAAATATTTGAAAAATAAGAAAGTTATATATAATTAAAAAAATATTTTATTCCACTATTTTAGTGTGAGAGAGATAAAAGACTTTGTCATCTTATCACGTTTTGGGAATTGACAACCACAAATTTAAAAATCAACCAAAAGTCATAAATAATAACAACAACTCTTAATTCTATCTTTAACCTTTTGAAATGTTAATATAAAAAACAATATAAATACTCGATAAACAATATAAATAATTGATATAGCATATTTTCCCAACACTCACGTAAAATGAATAAATTTTAATCTAATTATTACAGTTTATTAATTTCCGCAAAGTATGCAGGGGTAAATTACGCCTTCTTACCTTCACACATGGGCAAGCGATGAACCTTTTTCATTGCGAGACATTTTGGGCGATGAATGAAGATAAGCCCACATATAGGCAATACAAAAAAAAAAAATGGAGCTGTTTATTAACACAATAAAATAGTTTGAATGGCAAAAAATTGTAGGAATTTGGTAAAAACAATTTCAAAAAATTGGGTAGTTGGAGTGTTTGAATTACATTTTTTTAGAGTAGAAATGGATTTAGTACCATCAAAAATTACGGCACCTAAAATATTGAAGTTTAACGACTGTAACCCAGATTTTCAAAAATATTTGCTGAAATTTTTCATATTCTTACTGAAATGTCTGAGATATTATGCGACTTTTTTAGACTAAAGCAAAAAAAATGGAGTACCAATACTAGAGTGTTTGAATAGTTTTTTTTAATAGTAAAATAAATTCAGCACCATCAAAAACACCCAAAATCTTAAAATCTAACCACTAACATTCAACCAAATTTTTAAAAAAACTTACTAAATTTTATCACACTAATTTCCATTATTTTAGGGACTAATTTGTGAGCTTTTTAAAACTACGCGCAAAAATATTTGTGTATGAGGGGGACAGACGGATGTTTTTTCAAAAGCCCGCTATCATCGGTATTGCGACTGTGATTGGATACCGCAGGGAGCGGTTCGGCTTTTGTGGACGACATTGTGGGAGTAGTGAACAGAGATTTTGAAATCTCGAGAGCGTTTAGCACTGTTGGAACAACTTAACGGATGTTACGGTGTCGCAAATTTGAAATTGAAAAACTATTGCGCTGCATGTGATAATATCGGTTAATGTTGTAGCCGTCATTCACGATTGACTTGAACGCTTCACCGTTGATTTTCTTCGCTGTTCTTTGTTGACTATTGGGACATCTGAAACTACCCTTCTCCACCATTGAAAAAGAAATCCCCAAAACTTCGATATAAAAACCAACCCCGCCTTTGTACCAGACACAAACGATATCTGCGAATTTGAGATACTGTGTTGTACTGAGCGGCCAAAAGAAAAAAAGAGAAAATGGGGAACGCCATTCCTTCTAGGGGGCATAAACGTATAAAGATCATGATGTTAGATGGGCAAGAAATGAAGTTCAAGGCGCCTATGACAGTGGAGGAAATTATGACAACATACCCAAATCATGTTGTTTTGGATTCTGAAGCTGTTCGACATCTGGGCATCAGAGCCAAGCCTCTGCATGAATCCACGCAACTGCAACCCAAGAGGTTATATTTCCTTGTCGAATGGCCTAAGGCAAAGGGTATCAATAGTATCAACCGTGCGCCCACTAGGGTTAGGTCTGAGATATCGATGACCGCAAAATCGAGGCTGGAAAGCATGCTTCTAGCGCGCAGATCGGTGTCGGACATTTCGGCCATAGGCGCTAGTACTGGAAATCGCGCTGGACTATATCCCTCTTTGACTAATTCGCCTTCTGCGCAACCTAATCAGACAGGAGCCGAAGATGGAGCCGTTCGACTTAAAATCCGACTCACCAAGGCCCAACTTAGTAAATTCATGGCTGAAAGCCACAATGGATCTGAGACCGCCGAAAAGATTCTGGACGCTTACCTCACCAATGCCGAATCCCAACCAGAGGAAGAGGGTTCGGAAGCTGTTCCTCATAGTGGTAGTCTGCCATGGAAGCCTGCACTGCGGAGTGTGCAAGAAACCAATTGCAAGATTCAAACTGCCAGGGTGAGTAACTACAATATATATTTTTGTGGAGCATATATATTTTTTTTTATGAAACTGTACTGTATAGGATTTTAGTTTCATTGGAAGTTTCTTTGGACACTATCTGAAGATAATGAGAAACACTGGAATTTTAGATTAAGAATTTATTCTTATTTTTTTGGTATTGGTTCTATTTTCTATTTATATGTAAATTATGTATTTTTTCATGTTTCAATGTAGAGCTAGTTGGGAACCAATCTCTCAAAATAAAACTAATTAGTAATATTTCCATTAATTTAATTTGCCATATTTTATGGCACTCTATCTATCATCATAAACAACAAAGAACAATGAAATGTGTCCCTCACAGTAAAGCTAATCAGTAATGCTTTCATTAATTTAATTTGCCATATTTTATCACATTAGATCTATCATCATAAACAACCAAAAAAAAATAATGAAACCAAAAAAAACACTAATGACAAAGGAGTGGTTTCTTAACTAATTCATTTTATCATTTATTTAAGGCTCATGAGTTTTAGTTTGTTATCATTTTTATTTCTGGTTTTTGATAATGAGCTGAGTGTTCATAAAAAAATGTCCAACAATATTAAAATCTTAAGCAAATTTAATTTTAATGTGGTAGTCTAACTAAACTGCTTTTTCACCTTGAAAAACATGGAAATTCAAGTAAGATTTAAAGAAAATTGGGCAGAGATTTTTGTAAATCTAGTTTATAACTATCAAACTTTAACATTTTGGGTGTCCTAGTGGTTTTTGATGGTGCTGAATCCATTTACACCATCAAAATCATGATTCAAACACTGTTACTGTAAGATTTCTTAAATGTTTTTGCCCGAATTCAGACCATTTTAACAGTCTAGACAATTCCTCCGTCTCTTTAAACAATTCCTTCTCATTGTAAAAATCTTCTTCACTCTGGTACAATATTATATGTTTCTTTAGGCTTTTAGGATTCTAAAAATATTGCTAAATTTTGTCGTAAATTATTCGATATGAAATCATGTAATTTCCATTAAAAGTAGCTATTTATGTTTTGCAGAGAAACCGGGTAAGATTTAGCTCTACGCAAGAGAATGAAGAGGTTTTCTGAGCAGTTCGCTTCGGCCGCATGTGCATTATTGCGAAAGTCAGAGAGATAGGAAGAGTTTGATAATGAAGTATGAAAGATTAGATCGTTAATCGTTGTAAATAATTATATTGTATTAGACCTTGTAGCAATTAGAATTATGTAATGTGAATCACGCTATCAGACTCTGATAGTGTTTTTGTTTCTGAGGACTTCGAAATTAATATGCATTTTCCAGTTATGTATTCGCTTTGACAATCTTTCCGAATTGTATGGTTTACAGCTTTATCAATTTCTCGTTCACACTTGAATTTTAGGTTTTGCTCTACTTTAAATTAAAAAGTTGGATAAAGTCAATATTCGTGAGAAAATTTCGGCGGAGGCGAGGCCGAGACAAAAGTTCTCCTCGATAAACTAAAAAGACATCCAACGGAAAATATGCGTAGCCCTTTTGCTCATTTGTTCTGTTGTTTAATTTAAGGAGAATAATTTATTTTACTGTTTCTTCACTTTTTTGCTTATACGCAAATGTTATTATGACAAGTTCACGTACGTTTCCATTATTTCCGACTGTTTTTTTTCTCTTTCTTATCAACTGGTATAGACCGATCCAATTTATGTAGCTATAACTGACGTGTACATTCTTCATGTGTATATAATTCTGGAGTGATAGAATTAGTATAGATTTATCTAAAGCACGATTTAATATGAATAGATAAGGATTAAATTTTTATGTTGTAAATTTATTTTAAAATAAAAAAATAATGTGTAATTTTTTACTGTTTAAATTATATTTTTGAATGTGGTAAATATTACATAACATGTATGTTGGGTCATTTTATATTAATTCATGTTAAAATATTTTATTCATAAATCATATTGGATATTTTGTCTCTGTAAAATTATACTATTTAAAATAAACATTTAAATATCATATTTATTACTTGAATGAAAATAAAATATCAACAACATAACTAATTGTTTTGTTAATAATTTTTTAATTATTTATTTATGTAGTTATTTAATTTTTATTTTTTGTTTAACAAAAAATTAAATATAAAAATTAAAAAATTAAAAATAATTTTATTATTTTTTGAAAATGTGAATACCCTCATACTGGATTCTAACTCAATTGGATTGTAACTCAATTATATGAATAATTCTAAAATCATGTTACCTGCAACTATAGGTTGGTAGGTAAAGTATGACTGCCTTGTGGCTGGGAGGTTAATATCATATTGTTAGTATTAATTGTTAAGGCTGGTGGTATACTGGTCGTTCTACATGAATTGTATTCACATTTAATGTCTGTATATCATTCTTCATATTTTGTATATTACTAATCATAGTATGGTAGATATTGTTCGCCCTACGATAAGTTGATGGATAAAGCATGAAACATTAGATTCCATACAATGCTTTTAGAATGGAAATTTGATAAATGTCTTGTTATGCAGAATAATGTTAAGGCCAATGGTGTATATGTCGTTCAATATGATTTGTATTCCCATCTAAATGTTTGTAAACCATTTTTCATGTAAGATGGTTTGTTTTGTATAGCAGCGGACATATTGGAAGGTAAAGTATAGAGATTTAATTTTTATAAAAAAAAATTTATGAATATTTTGCATGATTAATGTTAGGTTGGTGATATAAGTGATTTTATATGAATTGTTGGAATCAATGGAGAAAGCTAGATTTAAGTGTTTGTTGTGATAAGGATAGGACTGAGACTCTACTATTAGATCCCATCTCATACTATCTAGAGAGTGGTTCAAACCACTCTTTTTATGTGCAAGTCTATATGTACTAAGTTGTTCTCAATAAAGACAGTGCATTGTGTGGATTGTTTGGGCACTCTCCATGTATCTCACTTGAGAGCCATTTAATTAAATAGATTATCGCTTTTTAACATGAACTATATTTATATCACCAACGATAATGATATGGGTAAGGATACAATAAATGGGTAGATTGGTAGATAAAGTATGAAGGTTTAATTTTATTATGAATATTTTATAAATATTTTACTATGTAGATGATGGTGGTATTTTACTAGTTTTATATGAAGTGCATTTATATTTTAATAAAGATTGTAAATCACTTTTCACATAAGATAGTTTGTATATCACTCTTTAGATAAGATAGTTTGTATATTATTATGGAAATTTTTATAAATATCTTTTAATATTTAAGTTGGTGGTATATAATTAGTTCCATATAATTTTGAGAATTAGTTTAATTAGTCATTTTTGTTATTAAAATGTTTTAGATTCCATTACTTAATAATCACTTATCTCTAGATCAATATACCATTGAAAAAACAAAATTTTATATAAATTATAGTTTTCTTTGAATAAGATGATTTGTATATCACCAACTATAAGGACATAGATATAGCAAAATAGATATTGCTAGCCCTACTTAATAAAATGTTTTATGAATGTGTAGACAGGTTAAGAGTATTTTATATAATTTTTTTATAAAATATTAAAATAAATTGATGAAGCTATTCCATCCTTAATTATTCATAATAATTCTTTCTTGTCTATTTAGGGAAAACAAATAATAATAATCCAAGACCATGTGATAGACCGGAATATTACGTTCCGCTTTTCCGTTAAAAAATTTCAAATAAACTAGTGAAGGTATTCCATCTTCAATCACGAATCTCTCGATATCGATTAGAAATATGATAGTGCTAAAAAACTCTTAAACCATGTGATAGAATGGAATATTATGTTTGTCCTTTCACATTACTATTATAGATATGAACACTTTGAATCTGAGCCACCACTAGTGATAATTTAATAGTCAAATTATTTGTTAAAAAGTATCTTGATGATTAAATGAGATTAAGAAATTCCAATAACTAAAATAAAAGCGAGTGCATCTTACCGAACGTCAATTTAAAAAATAGATTTACTTTCAAATTTCTACCTGCTCTTTAATAACAACCCATCTTTAATTTTTGTTTATATAAAAGTTAAAATTCTGATTCGCCATTGTTAACAGATCCGCATCTAAGAAAAAACAAATGGGAACCAAAGAGTGTTGATTTTTTCTCAGAAAAAAACAGAGAGGAATGAAAAGGTCCGTGAGCCGGTATAATAATTGAGACTGAATGTTTAACATTAAATATTCAAGTTGATTTTTTTATTTATTTAAAACTAAAATGTCCTCTTATCCCAATAAAAAAGTCCAGTGCATATTTTTTTTAAATTGATCTAGTTTTATTTTTATAATAAAAACTGAGTTCTAATAATGGAGTTTTCAAGGACTTCTCAAGGAAATTAAAAATAAATAAACTCCACATTTTTTTTTACTTTCTTTTATATTTTTATTTTTTTTAAATTTCAAAACAGCATTTATGTTAATTTAGATTTAGAGTACATAATTGAAACATTCAAGATTAACACGAATCAATGTTAAGCTCTATATATATATATTATGTGCCATTAAAGATAGAGAAAATTGCACAACTCTTTTATTTTGATTAACACACTAATAAAATATTTTGGCTATTTGAAACTTTTTATTCTTATTTTCTTTATATAATATAATATATAGAGAAAACATATTTATATATATTTACATAGAATTTTTTATTATTAATACGTTTTTAAAACTATTATATCTATGTTAAATATCGAAGGAATTACAAAAATTTATACATATATAAAAGCTATTTGTTCTTTTTAGTCTTGCTAAGCCATCGAATGTTTCTGTCAAGATTAAATCATTACAACAGTATTGATGATGATGGTGGTTACCATCCATTAAGACCAATGCAGTCTATCGGACCTTAAGAGAGGAGAGAGAATCTAACTTTGATTCTTCAAAATCTTGTTTCTATGGTCAAAGAGAAGGTAAATAAGTGTTCCAAGATTGCTATAGGTGGGTTGGCTTAATAGGTCAAAAAGATAGGAAGTGTGGCAGATGGTAGGAAATTGGGAGCGAATGTGAGTAAGAGTCGACGAGTCCAAAAGGAAGTTATTTTCATCTTCCACCTGCTTAGAATCGCAAGTTTGACATATTCTATCATTCCAAGGGGTCCTGGGAATAGACGACTGCCCCGTCTCACTTCGAAGCTCATGGGAATTTGTTCTTATCTTAGTGATGCTCATTTTGTTCTTATTGTTGGACAACATAGAGAGATAATTCTGATTATCAAGGGTGGGGTCGATCACTTCCTTATATTATCTTAACTTCCTTTTTCACTCCAACTCCTCCCACAACTTGTCTTTAAACTTGAAGGTAATAGTATTTTTGATACTATCTTTTCTTCCCATACTGAGCTCCTCCTTAATTCACCAATGATTGAGCCACGATTAGGCATCCTTATACCACTGATGCTTGAGGCGAAGGTGAGGGTTTTGACTACAATTAGAAGCAATTTTAGGGAGCCCTTTTTATTCCATGTTGTCAAGCTTCTTCTTATACAATAGATATGTAGACATAGTCATACTTTCAATGGGGAACAAACCAGATTCGATCAAGAGGATAGGATAGGGAGTATTTCCCTTGATCTTAAGGTTGTAGGTTATGAATTGCTTTTGAATCATCTCAATCTTCCTACATGACTCTGTGGATATAATGCAACTCAAAACTTCACATCCATATAAGACAACAGGGGTGACAAGGGTCTCAAAGAGGAACCTCTTTTTTCTCCAAATGTAAAGATCGACCAAATTACAATTTAATAGAGTCCATATAGGCTGAAAATATTTGAAAATGAATGGAATAACCTGTTGATGAGTTTTTTAACCCTAATTATTTTCAAGCTCATAATAAGCTTTCCAACCCCCAATAATCATTTTATAGATGCTATAATTCCAGTTGAGATGATGAGGGACATCAATGCCCAAATACTTATAAGAAGAAACGTGCTCTAAGCATTGGTTATTATACATGAAACTACCATGGGTGATCTTTATGGATTTAATGATCGTGACTTTAGTCTTGTCGGTATTAATTGTCATACCCATCTTGGAGAAATATTCATGAAGAACTTGGAGCTGCTTGTCAAGGTCATCATGGATTTTTTCAATAATAATGATATCATCGACATAGAGGAGAAGACTAATGAGAACACTAGCAAGCTCGGTGCCCTTACACCACGAAGATTCCGCACACTCCTCTAGCTTATCGATGTATATGAAAAAAAGGTAGGGGATAGGGGACACCCTTACTTAAATCCAATATTGTATTTAATCTCTTTAGACCAGCTCTCGTTGGTCTTAAGCTTGGTAGTTACAGTCTCGTAGAGACAGATCACAACAATCCTCAGCTAAGGAGGGACCATGACCTCTTTAAGTCTCTCTCAAAGTTTATCTTGAGGGACAGTGTTGAAATTTTTTCTAAAGTCACATTCCTCCGCAATGATTATAAGATTCAGCATATGGTCAATAGTAAATTGATGTCTCCAAAAACCATCTTGTCCTGTAACTCTTTTTCCCTGGTTTTCAAGCCAAAGGCTAAGCTTCTTCTCCAAAATGAGCCCATAAAGCTTCGCCACGATATGGCTAAGCATAATGGTCTTGTAGTTGGCTCGAGCCCTCTTGTCCCCATTTTTAAATATAGGTACAATAAGGCTTTGTGTCGAAAGTCGAGGAAAGCCATGCATTACAGCCAAATTGAGAAGCTTGTGGATATAAGGAATGATGATATATCTTCTCATTTTAATGATCTTAGCTTGGTATCCTTCAATATATTTAGCTTTCCCATTAGAAATCTTATTAATACCAGAGTCAATGTCGTCAAGAGAGAATACATCCTCTTTAATTGGATTGATTAAGGTGGTGCCCATAGTGTCTGGAGAGTCATACAACTTCTTAAGATAGTTGTCTTAGTTTTCTAAGCGGATAAAATGGTTATCTTTGGTTTTACGGACAAGAAAATTCTGGCAAAATATTTTGGGCGCGGTTTTGGAAAGGTGGAGAAGATAATCCAGTGTTTTATTAATATATGGTATTTTCTTCCTCTTATTCATATTTTTGTACATATTGATATTCTGCAGCTTAATGATTTCATTAGGAGCATCTCTAATCGCTTTCCTAGAAATTTTGCAACCTTTGTCATACCATGGATTAGAAGTTATACTAGACTAATTAAATGAAATATCATTAGAAAACTTGCTAATGGTGTTGGAAAGGATAGTAGTGAAATGGTAATAAATGTTATCAACCTTATTATTATAATTCATGGGGCCTAAATCCCTCTCTAAATCCCTTAAGAAGAGGTTGGTTTTACTTCTATCGAAGCGAATGTGTCTTTTACTGTCATTGGTCTCCTGCATGTGGGTGGTATGCATAACAAGATTGAGGGATAGAGACAGAGGTATGTGGCCAGATTCAGGCTCGAGTCAATTAAGAAGTTCACATTTTGTAATATGGGTAGGATGAGGATGTCAGAAATTGCATAATCCACGACACTGCTACCCAACGCATGGAAACATGTAATGTGACTCGAGAGGGGCCACTTGTTAATACCATTACAAATAATTAGGTGATCTGAATTTGGTCGAATAAAGTTCTTAGGTAGTTTGATTATTTTGTCCTTTAGATTGATTGTTAACTGAAGAAATATTTTAAGTGAAAGACGACATAAACCAGAAGCAAATAAATGATTAAATCACAACAATAATCAGAGAGAAGAAGAAGAAAATAGTTTGATTATGGAGTTCATCCCTACTGGACTACATCTCTGGGTCCGCTTTCAAGTGGGTGTCCGTTTTATTAGGATTGATCTTGAGGAAATATATTTACATAGAAATGAATCGGAATGAATGTGTTCATAGGCACTTCTGGACTTTGTAAATAGAAATTACTCTCTCTTTCCTTTCCGATGCATGTCTCTGCGCTCAATTTCGGCACCCGATGGTCGAGCAATGCTGCAATCCAAATCTCTGCATTCGAATCTCTGTTTAACTAAGCTGCATTCGAATCTCTATTTAATCAATTTAGCAAGTGGTTGAGGAAAAATAGAGATGAGGGCTCGAATCCCTATCTTCCACATAAGCCTAGGAGATAAGGTTGTTGACCTTAGTGCATAATTAAGTACAAAAACCCAAATTTAGACCTTATAATAAAACTTAGCCCCAAAAGTTAGGCTAACCAGGCGGATTTTCAATCCTTCGGTATGTGAACAGGCATTATGGATGGTTTGTTTCTGATGGTTATGGTTTCCTGACGGTCACGGTTTGACTTATCCGCCACCGCGTTCACATGTCATTTATACCTGATGGTCTCTGTGCATTTACAACTTTCAACATAAAGAACTTTGCTGCAGTCTATAGACCTGTCACAACTTCTGTCGCAGTTTGCTTCATAGTCAATGCATGCAGTTAGACTTTAGGACTGTGGGTTTATCTATAGTTTTATTATAATGTATTTAAACCAACTTTTGTTTTAATCCGAACCTTATTAAAAAGGTTTATGGAACATAGTTTTTTTTAATATGGTTTATATTTGCGCTGAGATTTTAGCATAGGTTTAGGGCTTAGGAATTTTTCACGATAGTCTTATTATTTAAGTTTAATGCACTAGGTTGTCTCTTAATGCTAGGATTAGACCTTAGATTTTATGATTAGGTCTTAGAACCTAGGCTTAGATGTTTAGGGCTTAGATCATGTGTATAGGGTTTTAGACTTAGGTATTTAGGGTTTTAGATCTAGTTTGGCTTTTTAACCATAGACCTTTACATTGTAAGGTATTTCACCCTCTTTAACCTTCTCATCACACATGAAAACCATAACGTTGAAGGAATTTTCACTGGTGAAATTGATGGATTGGAGACTGAACTGGACATCGGATTTCTAGAACTAATTGGACCTCTCTGCTGAATTGTAATGAACAAGATCCTTCTGGATCAATCCTTTGAACTTGAAAGATTTTGGACCCTAAAATCTTGATTTTAAGCAGACAATAAGTGAGAATACAACTCCCTCACTTTCATCTTGACTTTGATGATATACAGCCATGCCTGATCGTCGACCTGGAACTGATGATTGACTTGATGCTTATCATGGCGCAATTTGTACCTGACTTGACTCAATGCTTATCGTGGCAGAGAAGAATGTAAGGCTTGATTGTAAGCTTGATGCACATAAGTTAAAAATTCATCCCACAACTTAGGATGTTTACTACAGTTACCTCGAAGAATATGTATCTCGATCCTGTTCACCATTTCTGTCTGTCCTTGAACCAAATCCATGCTGCCCCATGGTTGCAAAGGAACTGGAAGTGGCATGTGCAAAAAAATATTTTGATTGCTTGGCTTTCTTGTCGAACACATTACACATCCCTTTATGTACTTCACAATTGTTTCATACATGTGAGGCCAGTAACAATACCTTTTAATTTGCGCCATAGTCTTGCTTACGCCAAACTGTCCTGCAATCCGAGAAATATGAACTTGCCGAATAACCTGCACTTTTTCTGTCTGTGGTACACATAACTTAACCAGATGATATAACAACCTCTTATAAATATGATAATTGATTTCTTCTATCTGAGCATCATGAGTTAATGATTCATAATTTTCTTTGAAATTATCATCAGTACTATATTGTTCTACATAGCTCTCATGTTTCAATGAACTATTATGTAGTACTATTGAAGCATTCAAAGATGGTCTAGACATCATATCAACTACTTTACTTGTTACACCTTCCTTGTCCTTAATTAATAAGTGAATTTGCGGAAGAAATCCCATCCAACTGTAGTGAGATTGTTGCAACTTAGCATATGACTGAAAGTATTGAAGTAGCTGATAATCTATGTGAATCACTATTTCCATTGCATTATTACTAGCATATGTTTTCACTTCAAATCGTTGTTGATGATCTAATAATTCTGCGAAGTTTTTCTTCTTAAATGAATCAACAACTTTAAAATCGACACTTATTCCCCATGTCCTTTTTTGCTTATGAGCTAAAATTATGGGTGAATTGTATGGAGATGAACTGGGTTGCATTAATTCTTTTCCAATCTTCTTTGGAATTTGTTGCTTTATTTATTTATGCTCTGTAACTGATTTGTGATACATTCCATTATTAGGGGCATCATACATCAACTGCATCTCATGTGATATTTCCTTTTTATGAAGTAGATGTTTTGGTTCTTTAACTAGATCTTGAAATGAATCTACCTTTTTAACCAAATTACCTTCATATTGAAATTCACAACCTGAACAAGTATCATCAAGATCCTTATGTTTCTCTTTTATTGACATGAGTATGTATCTCTTTCTTCAACTAATTAAGTGCTTCATCTGATTAACATTGATTAAATTCAAGTGATTTTGAGTTTTATGTGCCCAAACGATGTACTTAATCCCATCTTTCTTGAGATGATACATATGTTCCTTCCTATAAAATATTGCATCACGGTCATAGAGATAAGGGCTACCTAAGACAATTCCACATATGTCTAACAATATCAAATCTAGATCCACTTCGTCGATATAGTTAGCTATGATTCAAAATTTTAACCGACACTGTTTGGTAACATGAATTTTACTTTGTTCTTTTAACCAACTGTTTGGTCAATTTAGTGTGTCCTAAATTGCTGCATTTAATTTGTCAATCCAGGATTCGTAAGCTGATGAAGTGCGGCGCACTATATGTGCAAGATAACCTATCTCTTAACTTTTTGTTGTTTTTGGTTTTCTAAGATGAAATGGAAATTCTAAAATGAAAACAAGTGTGGTTATGTTTGTTCAAGGAAATGATATCCTCTATAATTATTTACCAACTTGAAACTTAAAAAGGAATTCGAAAATTACAATGACAAAAATTGAAAGGAAATGAAAATATGCTGCTAAAATGAAAAGGTGCTGCTAGTCTAATAAATCAAAACAGTGAACTAGTGAGTCATGAACCAAACTATTCTTGCTGCTGTCTAAACACAAAATAAATTATGCTGAAAGAAATCCAAAAGCTGCAATAAAGTAAATCTAAATCAATTTACATCAACTTGTCTTCTGATCCCTCATCATTAGTCCAGCTATGATTTTCGGAAGTAACCATAAACAACTTGAGTAACTGATATCTAACTTGCAGAAAGTAAACTAATATCAAACCATATATTCATAATTCAATCCCTCACCATCAGTCCAACTGTGGCTTTCGGAGGTAATTGAAGATGTCATGCACAATTTAATATATCTAAATTTGCAGAAAGGAAACTAATACTAAACTACACATTTCATAATACAATCCCTCACCATCAGTCCAGCTGTGGCTTTCGGAGGCAACTGAAGATGTTATGAGCAGTTTAATATATCTAAATTTGCAAAAAGGAAACTAATACTAAACTACACATTTCATAATACAATCCCTCACCATCAGTCCAGCTGTGGCCTTCGGAGGCAACTGAGGATGTTATGAGCTATTTAATATATCTAAATTTGTAGAAAGGAAACTAATACTAAACTACACATTTCATAATACAATCCCTCACCATCAGTCAGGCATGGTTGGGAAACAGCGGGGATGCTATACAAGAAGCGTTTAATGTCTAAGTTGTAGAAAACTAATATCAAACTACACATTTCATAATACAATCTCTCACCATCAGTCCAGCTGTGGCTTTCGGGCTGTTGAGGATACTGTAGGCATTTTTAATATATCTGAATTTAACTACGGAAAATAAGAACAAAACTAAATTAAACAAAGCGATGCGGAAATTAACGCTTACGAAACTAAAGAAAAAACACATTAGCGACGAGCAATGTTAATTCCATGTCATTAGTCAAAAAGCTATGAAAATGCTGGGGGTATGTACACTATCTGTAACTTTTTGAGAGCAAAACCTTGGAAGTCGGTGATTAACAACATAAAACATGAAAGACGAAGTGAAATGGAAAGCAGGAAAGTTTATAAATAGAAATGAAAAAAAAATGAAATGTATAAACATGTGAATGGATTATGGCACAATGAGCTTTAAAGAAATGAAATAAGAACTATGCACTAATGCACAAAACCTTAGCTGAGCAGGGGCCCTCTACACCAGCCTTGGCAACGATCTTCAAGTACGAATTAAGTTGGAAAACAGAGTCTTCTTATATTAAAAATGCAGTCATAACAGTATGGTAGTATTACGGCACTAAGGCAGCGTAATTACATTACAGAGCAGACTAATAAAAGATAACAGAGACTAATCAAGACTAACTCTATATGCGTATGCAAACGCGTTATATATAACAAAAGAAATATAACTGTCTCCTAAAGTTTATGCTGGTGAAGAACACGTAGACCATTACGTCCACGGATCTAGGATCATGGCCGTGTTGCAAAGTAAATCTATGAGGAGTGTTGCTTGAATTCGGCTATGGAGCCATGTACAGATGTCGACTTGTCCTTCGCAAGCTCAGAAACGGCCATATGAACCTTTACGTGACACGGAACAGAGTCCTGTCACCGTAAGACTCTATGGTTGACTTCCATGTGGACGCCTTTGACCGCGGCTTCTTTAGATGAGTTTTCTCGAACCAATAGGACATGAACCATGTCCACATCATTCCTGACTTGCCCATGTGGCTCGTTTTCCCTGTAGACACCTGTAACATAGAGTTTCACAAAATAGCTGCGGAAAGTTGCAGCAGCTGTGGAAAGTGGCAAGATTCCGCAGCTAAAGGAACAAAATCTAAATCAAACAGCAGACACAAAAATATAGTTAAAAACCATGTTAGATGCCCTTTTGCAATTGATATACAATGATATTGATAGTTTGGGAGGTTTAGGTGAGTGAATAAGGTATAGAAAAATGTATGGAAAAGGTGCAAAATTGAGACTCAACATACCCCCACTGTGAAGGTGTTGCATGTCCTCATGCAACCAAAATTTTGATATTCCTTCCTTAGTTCATGTGCCTTGACACTTCAGCCAGCACATCCAATCCTCTCCTCCTCTTCCTTGGAGCTGCCAACATTCTGGGTTTCTTCATTAAGCACCTAAATTTGATATTAACCAGTGCTCTGCTCAACTTCTGGCACTTCCTTTTCAATTTCTTGTTCTTCTTCTGCCATATTCCCAGATGTAGCATGGTATTTTCATGGATGATTTTGTCCAGTTTGCCTTGTTCCTTCAATGTCTCATTTTCATTTTTGATGTGCCTATTTAAAAGCTCTAGCTCAAAGACTTCCTGTTTTAGTGATTGGACTAAATCATCCTGTACTGTATTAGGCTGAATGGACGAGGTACTAGGACCTGTAGCTGCCTTTTCCAAAGATTCTATATAGTCATATACTTCCTTCTGCTTGGGGTCTATTTCAGGAGTCATTTTTGTTGGGCTGTCCCCAAAATGCCGTGAAGGAGAGTTATCTTCAAAATCTGGCTGAGAAGGGCTCACATCAACATCTTGCTGAGAATAGGATGGAGTATGTTCAATATCTGATTGGGAATGAAATGAACCAGGTTCACTAATTGACTGAGATGGACTATGGTCAGCTGGGGACTGTTCAGATGTTTCCTCTCCCAAGTCAATGAAATGAGGACCCTTTATTTGCGTTTTCCTCAATTTCCCCTTAAGTCTGCTACTTCTTCTCACACGCTGTGGTGCACTATCCTTTTGTTTTTGTTTTCCTTTCTCTGTCTTCTTGGCCATAGAGGACTGTTTTTGAAGATAAACTAGTCTTTCAGATAACACTTCATTATCTTCTTCTTCAGAAGAAGGAGTTTTATGTATAGCCTCAATAGTTTTTCTCTCTTTTGGTGTTATTGGCTTCTTACCCTTGATTTCTTTCTTCTTCCTCTTTGACAGTCTCTCTTCCTTATCAGTTCTTTCAATTGTAGTAGTAGGAGTATTTTGAGTTTCATCAATTGTTCTTTTTCTCCTACTTCTTCTTGCTGTGCTACCTTCAGGAATTTCTTGAATAGGAGTAATTTGGGTTTCATCATTTATTCTTTTTCTTCTACTCCTTCTTGCTGTGCTACCTTCAGGAATTTCCTGAGGTTCCTCAAAGAAATTTCTAACCAGAAATTGTTCCCATGTGTCTTTCTTCTCCTTTAACTCCTTTTCAATCAAAATTTTTACAAGGCCGTGGTGATATAGATGGGGTTCTATATCTCCTAAATGTTTTTGAACAATCACTGACATTTTCTTCAAACTATTGAATAGAAAATATGGGAGATTGAGAGTTTGATTATCTAGAAAACTCATCAATAACCTGGTATGGTACATATACATGGACCCAAAACGGCCTTCACATGTAATGAATTTCTGAACAACTAGCAGCAAAGTAGCCCATTCCTCTTTCAATGCATGCACAGGAATTCCTCTTTTAAAAACAATTATGTCCATACCTTGATTTCGTAAGATTGTTCTCCATGCTTCATCACTGATGCTTTTATTTTTAAACCAACGCTCACCCTCTTGAAGAAGTTCCGTGGCTGTTGCTATAGATGCTTCATTGACTGCAAACTTAAGGTCTCCAATCTCTGCTTCCAAGCCATCAAACGACCTTGCGAATGCCTTCGTGACTTCTTTATGATAACCTCTGAATTTCTGGATAAACCGCAGCCAATTTGCTTTCTTTAATATCTCCTTTACTTGCGGATATCCCTCTATAAACTTCGGTCCTTCAGGCTCTGCTCTTAGCAATTTATCCATTTTTTCTTTCTGCTCTTCACAAATTTGCCTGCGTGAGGGTTCAAATGGAAATAGAACGGCTGAATGCACAGAGATAAGCGTAATGTCTGTGGGTAAATATCAGAGAGTGGGAATGAGCACAATGAACGAAATGGAGTGAGACAGAACAGAGTGGGGTTTCGTAAGCACGGCAGAGACATGCCAGAGAGATTAACAGAGTATAACACATCCGGCAGCGTTTTGAATTTTGGTGGCTGCACAATAAATATGGGCACGTTTCAACAACGGTTATGGATTTATGCGGCTGGAAGAGTTCGTGGTCAAATCAAATACGTCTCATTGTCACCGGTGGGATATTGGAACATGAGTGAAGATCGGGGGTTTAATGATGGAACCGTTTGAGAATGAATGCGAAAGGGTAATATGGAGATCGTGAGAGGTTACGGAATTGTCAATATAATCATTGCACATAATGGATGGAGCTCATGGTTCAGAACTATATAAAAATGTGTTTTTCAATGCTATTTGAAATAAATTTTATTCATACCTTTGGAATCTTTGCCTTTTCCTTGGTCTTCAACTAATTGCTCTTTATTGGCGTCTTGAATGCTCCATGTCTTCATTTTTTTTTTTGATCCTCTCACCTGCATTTTATTTCATGATTATGGAAATAACATCTGACTGTACATTCTTTTGAAAACAGAATTGTAGCTGCGGAATCTGCTTCTGGCTGCGGAAACTGGAGTCAGCTGCGGAAACAGATGTCAGCTGCGGAAACTGACACAACTATTACTTGAATGAATGGAGATTAACAGATGACAAATGACCAGATGGAAATGGTCATGGAAAAGATTTTTATTGATGAAATGGGTAAAATGAAGTGGAATGGAGTGAGATGAAGTGAAATGAAATGGAATGAAGTGGAATGAAATGGAGTGAGTGGTCACAAGGCTTGTGAAATGAAAGAGAGATTTTTTTTTGGAAAATATAGAGTGTTAGGTGTTCCTGATTTTCACCCTATATTTTCTGTATAAGACTGCCAATCAGTGATTGGTTTTCAGGCTTATACCCATTTTTATTTTTTTTTATGTCCTACTCTACTTGAAAAAGAAAATCTTGTTCAAGTATATGAGTACTTCCAATGGAACCATGTCTGTAACAAGATGATAGATAAACTCATATGCAGGTTTAAAAGACACTCTTTGATATGTACCAGTATATGAGATGCCAACTGTCTTGATTTAGATGATGTCAGAAGATATTGAATAATTGAGCATTGGAATCCAATGACTGAATTGAGCCAAGATTCAATGTAATATTGTCTTCCTTGTCTTTCCTCTATCATGAAATCGGAGATGTGATCTTCATTCATAGAATCTAGTGATAGGCATGCATGAGACTTTTCAATCTCCGGTTCCAATATCTCCTCTTTATCAATAGACATCCATGATTCTTGGACCTTATCTGAGTCTTCTTCTTCTATTTGTTGTTCTTCAATGACAGCTGGTGAATCATTTTGCAATACCTCAGATTTGTAAGTTGATTGAGGTGTTTTATTGTTGGGGATATGAAATGGTTGTGGAGGTAGTGGAGTGGGAATGAATTTTCGGAGTGCTTGTGTGGATGATAATGGGAAAGGTTGAATTGAGGTCAAATGAGGGTGATTTTGATGTTGTGGTGGAGGCGAATGGTATGAATAACATTGATGATGGTATTGAGGATAGAGAGGGAAACATTGAGGATATGGTGGATTTCCTTTATAGGGCCTTTGCCAACTTTGTTGCCAAGATTGGTTTTGAGGTTGAGATTGAGATGGCCAAGGTTTCCAAGGTTGATTTTGAGGTTGGGATTGATATGGCCAAGGTTTCCAAGATTGATTTTGAGGTTGGGATTGATATGGCCAAGGTTGCCAAGGCAAGGGTGTTTTCAAATTACCTTGAGGTTTTTGTGCATAACCTTGAAACTATGCATAAGGATATTGCATCATATTCGGTTGATGAGGCTGCCATAGTCCTCTTGGAGCTACATAACAAAGTTGCTCTTGTGCTTTATTTGCTCCATTATCCTTCTGGTAAATTTCCTTCAACCCTGGTAATGATGGGCAATCTTCAGTAGTATGTGATCCTGCACAAATTTTACACATGTTAATGTTATCAAGTGGACATTCATGCAAAGCATGTTTCTTTCTACATCTAGGGTAAAATATAAATGAAGAAGCTTTTTGCTTGTTTTGCATTCTTAGCATGTCAGTTTGTTCATTTAAATTACCAAGAATGTTTAGCAAATTGTTAGGTTCAGTTTGACTTACCAATTCTGATGCTGACTTACATACTTTTGCCATAAATGGACCTTGAGGGGACCTTACACACTTTTCTTTTCCTCTTGATATGTTCTTGCATAGTTCACAAATTTCTTGAAATGACAATCGATAAACATCTCCTTTTCCCACAAGATTAAGAAGATCAATCCATTCATCCTTTATAGCATTTAGTAAGAGAGTTTTTAATGCATCTGATCCTAAATTATGCAATTTAGATCTTTTGATATTATAAGTAAATCTCTCTACTAAATCTTCTAGGCTTTCATCCTCTTTTTGGTTCATGTTAAAGACTTCATTTCTAAGGTCATGGTGCATACAATAACCTTTATATTTTTCCAAAAATACTCTTTTCATATCATCCCATGTCCCTATAGAATTTGTTCCTAAAGTCATGAACCATCTAAGAGCTCTATCCTTCAATGTTGCTGGAAACAAATTCAATTTTTGCATGTGCAATGAGTATCCATATGATCTACAAATTATTTCAAATTCAAAAAGAAAGGTTTCCGGGTCTTCTGATCTCATACCTTTGAAGTTAGGAAGTACATATGGATGGATGTTCTTCATTTGAATATTGATATCAGTTTCTTGAATGGGAAATCCAAAAGGATCTTCCTCATTGTCATCATCTCCATCCATTTCTTCAACCTGCTTTATCACCTCTTCTTCTACCTGCAAAAATATGAATTCATGATGTGGATGTGTGGCTCTTACTGCACCACATGATATAGTGGGTGTGGTAGGTGATTGAAGTTTTTTTTTTTTTTTTTGTGGATGTAGGAAATCAGGATACCTAGTTACACTTCCCCGGCAACGGCGCCAAAATGTTTGGTCAATTTAGTGTGTCCTAAATTGCTGCATTTAATTTGTCAATCCGGGAATCGTAAGCTGATGAAGTGCGGCGCACTATATGTGCAAGATAACCTATCTCTTAACTTTTTGTCGTTTTTGGTTTTCTAAGGTGAAATGGAAATTCTAAGATGAAAACAAGTATGGTTATGTTTGTTCAAGGAAATGATATCCCCTATAATGATTTACCAACTTGAAACTTTAAAAAGAAATTTGAAATTTACAATGACAAGACTTGAAAGGAAATGAAAATGTGCTACTGAAATGAAAAGGTGCTGCTAATCTAATAAATCAAAATAGTGAACTAGTGAGCATGAAAACCAAACTATTCTTGCTGCTGACTAAACACAAAAGAAACTATGCTTAAGGAAATTCAAAATTGCAACAAAATAAATCTAAATCAGATTACATCAATTTATCTTCTGATCCTTCATCATTAGTCCAGCTATGATTTTCGGAAGTAATCATAAACAACTTGAGTAACTGATATTTAACTTGCAGAAAGTAAAATAATATCAAACCATACATTCATGATTCAATCCCTCACCATCAGTCCAGCTGTGGCTTTCGGAGGCAACTAAAGATGTCATGCACAATTTAATATATCTAAATTTGCGGAAAAGAAACTAATATTAAACTACACATTTCATAATGCAATCCCTCACCATCAGTCCAGCTGTGGCTTTCGGAGGCAACTGAAGATGCTATGAGCAGCTTAATATATCTAAATTTGCAGAAAAGAAACTAATACTAAACTACACATTTCATAATACAATCCCTCATCATCAGTCCAGCTGTGGCTTTCGGAGGCAACTGAAGATGCTATGAGCAGCTTAATATATCTAAATTTGCAGAAAAGAAACTAATACTAAAATACACATTTCATAATACAATCCCTCACCATCAGTCCAGCTGTGGCTTTCGGAGGCAACTGAAGATGCTATGAGCAGCTTAATATATCTAAATTTGCAGAAAAGAAAACTAATACTAAACTACACATTTCATAATACAATCCCTCACCATCAGTCCAGCTGTGGCTTTCGGAGGCAACTGAAGATGCTATGAGCAGTTTAATATATCTAAATTTAACTACTGAAGCAAATGAACAAAACTGAATTAAACAAAGCAATACTGAAATTAAACATAAACTAAGAAAAACACATTAGCAACAGAACAATGTTAATTCCATGTCATTAGTCAAAAAGCTATGAAAATGCCAGGGCTGCCTATCTATAACCTAAAACAAGAACACTGATCAGTGATTAACAACATAAAACATGAAAGACAGAAGTGAAATAGAAAGCATGAAAGTTTATAAACAGAAATGAAGCATATGTATCATGGAAAATGCAGTGTATAAACATGTGAATGGATTATGGCACAATGAGCTTTAAAGAAATGAAATAAGAACTATACACTAATGCACAAAACCTTAGCTGAGCAGGGGCCCTCTACACCAGCCTTGGCAACAATCTTCAAGTACGAATTAAGTTGGAAAACATAGTCTTCTTATATTAAAAATGCAGTCATAACAGTATGGTAGTATTACGGCACTAAGGCAACGTAATTACATTACAGAGTAGACTAATAAAAGATAACAGAGACTAATCGAGACTAACTCTATATGCGTATGCAAACGCGTTATATATAACAAAAGAAATATAACTGTCTCCTAAAGTTTATGCTGGTGAAGAACACGTAGACCATTACGTCCATGGATCTAGGATCATGGCCGTGTTGGAAAGTAAATCTATGAGAAGTGGATGCTTGAATTCGACTATGGAGCCATGTACAGATGTCGACTTGTCCTCCGCAAGCTCAGAAACGGCCATATGAACCTTTACGTGACACGGAACAGAGTCCTGTCACCGTAAGACTCTATGGTTGACTTCCATGTGGACGCCTTTGACCGTGGCTTCTTTAGATGAGTTTGCTTGAACCAATAGGACACGAACCATGTCCACATCATTCCTAACTTGCCCATGTGGCTCGTTTTCCCTGTAGACACCTGTAACATAGAGTTTCACAAAATAGCTGCGGAAAGTTACAACAGCTGCGGAAAGTGGAAAGATTCCGCAGCTAAATGAACAAAATCTAAATCAAACAACAGACACAAAAATATATTTAAAAACCATGTTAGATGCCCTTTTGCAATTGATATACAATGATATTGACAGTTTGGGAGGTTTAGGTGAGTGAATAAGGTATAGAAAAATGTATGGAAAAGGTGCAGAATTGAGACTCAACACCAACCTAGAGGATATGGTTTTGGATGATTATGTGTTTTCAAACCCAATTTTTTAACCAATGACTCAGAAATCAAATTTGTCTATGATCCCGTATCAAACAATGTATCTATCTTAGTATTCTTTGAAGTTACCCTTATATGAAATAATTCGATTCTTTTTCCTTCATTCAACTATGTGATATTTGAAGAAGGAGAAGTACTAGGTTTAGACATTTTACCTATTGTAACCATAGCAATGATTTTGCCCTCATCACTTGAATCCGATCCCAAGTCCAAGCCTTGCTGGATTGTTGTTTCAACCTTATTTTCACCCTTCTTCGTTTGGATTTTTTTTGGCTTTAGTTCCAGATGAAGTTTCCAACACCTAGCTTCATCATGGTCGATCGTTTGGAAATGTGTATAGGTAGGTCTTTCATCTTCCTTCTGAGTTGTGGTAGTCTTCTTTCCCTTTGAATTTCCCTTCTTTTTGTTGTCTTCGGTTTCCATCTGCTTGGATTTATTTGGTGTAAAATTGAATGGTCTACCACTTGATTCTGTTGGCAATATGATGCAGAGTGTTTTCCTTGATGGCAACCTACTTAATGAAGATGAAGACATGATATTGTTGGCATGTGTTGTCCTTGATGGCAATCCACCTGATGAAGTTATTCTTGACTTGATGGACTTGGTAAATGATGTAAATCTGATGTGATATGATGTTTGTTGGCAATATGATGCTGAGTGTTGTCCTTGATGACAACCGACTTGATAGAGTGTTGTTCTTGAATGGCAACCCACTTGATGAAGATGATGGCAACCTACCTGATGAAGTTGTGCTTGATAGAATATGTCTTGATGAACTTGTTAAATGATGTAAATCTGATGTATCTACAGTGAGTACAGAATGTAATGATGGAAGAATTGTCAGTATGTGTCAAAGCATGATGAAAAGGGTATGTCTCAAGGCATACACGGATTTGTCTAGGAGAAGTCGCGTATGCACGTGGGAAATAACGTTCCAAGTCGTGTATGGGAAAAAGCGCTCATAAAGTGCAAAACCAGGGGTAACCACCATGGTATTGACCCATTGTATTGGGTAATGATTCGTCTAAATGACCCCGTCCAGGAATACCATCGCACGTAATGTGGTTTTGGCTCATGGTATTGAAAAAGGGTAAACCTATATAAAGAGAAGAATTGCATTGTGCAAAACATGGGTGTGGAGCAAGATGTCTAAGCTTGAATGAATGCTTCTCTTTGAAGTATATCTGAATGGAAAGGGTTACAGTTGAATGATAGATCTGAATGCATGAAGCACCTATGAAGAAAATGATGAAGAAGGGAATCTAGATCTGAAATGTATTTGTATTTGCTACATCTGTTTATGGAATGATTAGATCTGAGATGAGGCGAACATCTGTCAGACGTAAAGGGTAAAATCTGTGTGATGTGTCTGTTCTGAAGAATTGCAATGACCTAAATGTCTGAAGAACCATACGCTAGTTTGCCGCAGAAGAGGCGTGTATATATGCGGCTTCGCTGAAGAGAAAGCACGTATGCGCAGTGAAATTAGCTCTGTAATATGTACAGAAGTATACACGGGTTTGTATGGTATAAGGTGCGTATATACGCAGGCTCAGTGAAAGGAAAGCGCGTATGCAAACTAGGGTTTGCTGAAGCATGGGGTATGAAATGTCTGATTTGTTCTGTTGTGTTACTGCTATCTGTATTCTACAGTTTTGAGTTGTCTGTATCAGTTTGGTTGTATGATTGAGCTTAAATGTGTGGAGTGGGTCCAGTCTGAAAATATGATGAAACGAGGCCTGCAAGTTGTGCTCTATTGAAGTTGTTTGGATCCAGTGTGAAAATTGATGAAACGTGGTCCATAGTGGTGCTGAGGGTTGTAGCCTTCAGTCAGGGGGTTGTAGCTCCCTTCCAGGTGAGGCTGGTAAACGAGATCAGGGGGTCAGAGCTCCCTTCCAGGAGAGGCTGGTAAACGAGTCAGGGGGTCGGTGCTCCCTTCCAGGAGAGGCTGGTAAACGAGCGCAGGTGGGTGCCTGCGTACTGGTATGATTCTGCGCCAGTACATATGTTGTAAGATGTTTTCTCTATAATAAAATATTGAAGGCTAAGCAACGACAGCGGTGGTTTTCTCCCGACTTGGGTTTCCACCTAAAATCCTGGTGTTCATGTGTGATGCTTATATGTGATGATTTATTCTGTTATTACTGCACATGTTTACTGTTAACTAAACATCAGAAGAATGAATGTTGCATATATCTAAGTAAAGATTTAATTACATAATATGATATCTGTGTATACGCGAGTTTAATGAAGGATATCCGCGTGTATACGCTAGTTGGCTTCATCAAAGTAGCGTATGGGTTTTGAAGTAAGGAAAAGTAAAAAAGTTTTGAATATGCCCTAAATACTGATTCACCCCCCCCCCCTCTCAGTATTTTTCCCAACAATTGGTATCAGAGCAGGTTCTTCTGCAGAAGCTTGATCACTTGAAGGAGATCCGTCGCAATGGGAAGTCTTGAAGGAGTAATGTCTATAAAGCCACCTCTATTCAATGGAAGCAATCTGATATTCTGGAAGGTACGAACAAAAGCATATCTGCAAAGTCTTGGTGCAGAAGTATGGGCAATCATGGAAGAAGGTTATCAGTATCCGGCAAGTATTCCTACTGATGCAGCAGAAAGGAAGAAATATGAAGTCAATGCCAAAGCAGTCAATGTTTTGTTAGGAAGCATGTCTGAACCAGAATTTGCTAAAGTGATGCGGCTAAATTCAGCAAAAGAAATATGGGACAAAATCATTCTGAGCTATGAAGGAGATACAAAGGTAAAAAGTGCAAAACTCCAAACTCTCAGAATTGAATATGAAAATTTAAGGATGCATAGTGATGAAAGTATTGCCAATTTCTTTCTTCGTCTAGATGATATTGTAAATCGAATGAGAAATTTGGGTGAAACCATAACCGATACTACTTTGGTGGAAAAAGTATTAAGATCCTTGACTTCAAAATTTGACTCTAAAGTTTCAGCTATCGAAGAAAGGCAACATCTGCAAACTCTTACTATGGTTCAATTACATGGTATTCTGACTACTTTTGAAATGAGACAAGGAGGTCCTTCTCAAATCAAAGAAGCTGCTTTTAAGGCGTCTGCAAAAGGAAAAGAAAAGGAAGTTGTCAAAGAATCCATCTATATATCCGAAGAAGAAGAAGCGAATTTTGTGAGAAAACTCCAACTAGGTACTGGAAAATTCAAAGGTAAGCTTCCCTTCAAATGTTTTGATTGTGGAAGAGTTGGTCACTATGCTGCTAAATGTCCTTATAGAGAAAATGTTGAGAATGCAGCAAGATGATGGAGCTTAGTGAAATGAAGTCGCCTTCACTAAGTGGGCCCGCAGGCAAATTCTGGCGCAAAGTCTATTTTTAGACTATGTCTATTTTTAGACATACGGAGCATGATTCGGGGATTCCAGTTGGAGATTCTTGAATTATGCGACATGTTGGTAAAAATAGATGAGACTCATATTTTTAGGTCACAGGCTATTTTTAGACTGCCTCTCCTAAAAATATGGAAGTCAAATATTATTTACCCTTAATAATATTTTGACTATAAACAGCAGTTTACTCTCTTGGAGCACTTCAGTTCGAGTCATGGAGGTGGCTCATGCAACTAACATAGGAATCACGTGGTTCCTAGGGTTTGATGGCATCTTGCATGGTTGACTTCAGTTGGACTTCAGTGGCAGAAGTTTTGGAGGAGTTAATGAGACAGATAGTGGAGTTGTGTTCTGTTTATTTTAGTTGAACTAGTTGAGATTAGTTTAACTAGCTAATAAATTAGTTATGAGTGGAGTGAATTAAATATTATTTAATTCACTAATTAGTAACTCATTATTCAACTCAAGAACACTTCAGTTCACTACAGTGCATGATCAGTTCAGTGGAGACCAGTGGAAGAGGTAGATGAAAGGGTGAGTAAAGCTATCAGTTGGTAGATTGGTTTTGCATGAGATTTGCATTACACTTGGAGGAATTGTCCATGACAATTGCACAGTCAAGGCAAGGGGATTCGAACCTTGAACCTCTTCATATACAGGCCATGATTGCGCAATAGAGGCAATTGGCGGGGAGTTTTGAACCTCAGACTTGTTCAAAACTGAGTCAGATTGTGAGTAACTTCATGAGAGAGTACTGAGTACTTGTGAGGAGTATTGTACTTGTTTGGTTACTTGATTTCTCCATTATAATATACACAATAGCTGCGGGGGTTTTCAGCTATAGGCTTTCCCCATACATACTGAGTTAATGTGTGATTGAATTGATGTGAGATTGCTTCTGTTATTTCCGCATGTGACAATTAATTGTAGAAGAAGGTTATGTGTTATGTATGCAATTCGAAATTGATATATGACCAGGTTAATCTTCAGTGAATAAGTGATTTATTCGGCTAATTTCTACATGGTATCGGAGCGAGATTAATTGTCGAGATCTATTACGGTGATTGCAAACTTATTTCCTCGGACAGAGTCTGCATGCGGGCCAGGTAGCCTCCGGAATATTCATCCTTCTTTGTAAGGTGAAAGATCTGGTGAATGCCCTTTGCAGTCAATCTCTGATTTGAAAATAATTTGTTTTCAAGTATAGATCGGAAGCGATAGAGCTTGGAGTTTGGAATTCGAATTTTGCAGAAGGTTGTTCTTCTTGGTGCCGGTGTTGAAAGATGTCTTCTTTCAATGGTTTGCGACTCAAATATGCTCTTGAAGGCAGTTCGAACTATGTTGCATGGAAGGATCGAATGGAAGCAGTGTTAGAAGATAATGGTCTGAAGGAGTTCGTGGATGCGGATGTCCCAAAGCCCACTGATGCAGCTTTGGTCGATGCATGGCAAAAGAAGATCGCGAAATGTCGAAGGATCCTGTTGGAGGGCGTCAAGGATCATATTGTATCCGGCCTTCATGGTAAGGCTACTCCATATTTAATGTGGAAAGCTTTGACGGATCTATTCCAGAGTAAGAGTGACCAAAGGAAGCTGGCGCTCAAAGATAAGCTCGGGAACATCAAGATGGAGAAAGGCGACAGTATCGCCAAATACCTCACGAAGTTCACTCAGTGCAGAGATGAGCTGGGAAGTGTGGGGGTGACTATCGAAGACGAGGACATGGTCGACCTGGCTCTCCTTGGTCTTCCGAAGGCTTGGCACTCATATCAAGATAGTTTCAATGGTCGGGAGAAGCTGCCAGGATGGGAGCGCCTTTGGGCGGATCTCATGCAGGAGGAGATAAGGAGGACTACTCGAGATGGATCTTCATCAAAGGGAGCTGATGAAGAAAACCGCGCTTTGGTGTCCAAAGAAAAGAAGGGGAAGGGTAAGAAAACCTCTCATTCTGGTGCTAAGGGCAAGAAGCAGGATATGGCGAAAGTGAAGTGTTTTCACTGCCATGATCACGGACATTATGCTACCAATTGTCCAAAGAAGAAGAAGAACAAGCAAGCGGGGAGATCTGCAGATGGAGAAGCTTTGGCTTCACAGTTCGAGCTTGACTTTTCACTGATTGCATGCTTGGTTTCAAGTGTGATGGGATCGGTGTGGTTCTTGGACGGCGGTGCGTCATTTCATATGACGGGAGATCGGGAGTTGTTCTCAGATCTGGAGGACAAGGATTTGGGTATGCACATCGAGATGGGCGATGACGGTAGATACAGTGCGACTGGTATCGGTACCGTATCCTTTCAGAGGGAGTCTGGTAAACCCTTTGTATTAAAGGATGTCATGCATGTACCCGGATTGAAGAAGAACCTGATTTCAGTAGCGATGTTGGAGGATAAGGGGTATGATGTGGTCTTCAGCGAAGGAAAAGCCTTCCTGCGCAGTAAGACTACTGGAGAGACTCGGAAGATAGGGGTTCAAACCAAGAACCTTTATCAGTTGCAGGTAGATGGCTGCGCAACTATGGCATGCAAGGCGGGAGAAGTGGTGAGCCGGGATGATGAGGGCGAACTGTGGCACAGGAGATTGGGCCACCTTCACCATGGAGCTTTGAAGATTCTGCAGCAGATTTCTACTAGACTTCCTAAGGGCACTCTTGCGCAGTCAGATCAGTGCAAGGGGTGTACTTTAGGGAAGTATGTGAAAGCCACCTTTCACGAGAAGGATAGTCGCGCCACGACCATCCTTGAGAGAGTTCACACAGACGTGTGTGGTCCTTTCTCAGTTGCTTCGACAGCAAAGCACAGGTATTATGTGATCTTTGTTGATGATTTCTCTCGAAATTGCTGGATCTTCTTCATGCAGAAGAAGAGCGATACATTCGCGAAGTTCTGTGAGTTTAAAGCACTGGTCGAGAAGGAGTCGGGGAAGAAGGTGATTGCGCTAAGGAGTGATAACGGTGGTGAATTCATCTCGGCTGAATTCAAGGAGTTCTGCAGCGCAGAAGGGATTCGGAGAGAGCTCATCGCACCCCATAACCCACAGCAGAACGGGGTGGCTGAGCGGAAGAACAGAACGATCGTGGGTGCTGCACGGGCGATGTTGCATGATCAGGGCCTACCCCTTCACTTGTGGGCTGAGGCATGCAATACAACAGTGTATGTGCAGAACCGTTGTCCTCACAAGGTTCTTGGCATGAGTACACCGGAGGAGGCTTATTCTGGCAAGAGGCCTGATATTTCCCATTTACAGATTTTTGGTTCTCCTGTCTACATGCATGTGACGAAGGATGCGAGAAGGAAGCTGGATCCAACTGCTGAGGTTGGAATATTTGTGGGGTACACTGATACACCTCACAACTATCGGGTGTATTTGTCAGACAGTCGCAAGACTGTTGTGCGACGGGATATAAAATTTCAGGAGGAGAAAGCCATGCAGTGTTCGCTTGAGAGGAAGCTACACTTGCATGCAGATGAGGAGCTGTTAGTTCCTAAGGAGGAGCTTCCGGATGTGGATTAGCCAGAAGAGGAGGTTCAGGAGGTGGAAAAACCCCACCCGAGGGCGGCGCCCAACCGCCGGAGGCGCATGCGCACTACGAAGGTGAGCGGGCGGCTGCAGAGCGAGGAGAAGGTTTGTAGGACCACCTACAGCACAGCGCAGACATAGACAGTCACCGGATCGGTACACTGGATACATGGCTCTTGTGAGTCAATGTGTTGTGACGGAGCCATCCTCTTTTGAGGAAGCTGTGGAGGAACCCGCATGGGTGTCCTAGAGGTTTTTGATGATGCTTGATGGTGCTGAATCCATTTCCACCGTCAAAATCATGATTCAAACACTGTTACTGTAAGATTTCTTAAACTTTTTTTGCCCGAATTCCAACCATTTTAGCAGTCCTGACAATTCCTCGGTCTCTTTAAACAACTCCTCCTCATTGTAAAAATCTTCTTCACTCTGGTACAATATTATATTTTTCTTTAGGCTTTTAGGATTCTAAAAGTATTGCTAAATTTTGTCGAAAATTATTCGATATGAAATCATGTAATTTCCATTAAAAGTAGCTATTTATGTTTTGCAGAGAAACCGGGTAAGATTTAGCTCTACGCAAGAGAATGAAGAGGTTTTCTGAGCAGTTCGCTTCGGCCGCATGTGCATTATTGCGAAAGTCAGAGAGATAGGAAGAGTTTGATAATGAAGTATGAAAGATTAGATCGTTAATCGTTGTAAATAATTATATTGTATTAGACCTTGTAGCAATTAGAATTATGTAATGTGAATCACGCTATCAGACTCTGATAGTGTTTTTGTTTCTGAGGACTTCGAAATTAATATGCATTTTCCAGTTATGTATTCGCTTTGACAATCTTTCCGAATTGTATGGTTTACAGCTTTATCAATTTCTCGTTCACACTTGAATTTTAGGTTTTGCTCTACTTTAAATTAAAAAGTTGGATAAAGTCAATATTCGTGAGAAAATTTCGGCGGAGGCGAGGCCGAGACAAAAGTTCTCCTCGATAAACTAAAAAGACATCCAACGGAAAATATGCGTAGCCCTTTTGCTCATTTGTTCTGTTGTTTAATTTAAGGGGAATAATTTATTTTACTGTTTCTTCACTTTTTTGCTTATACGCAAATGTTATTATGACAAGTTCACGTACGTTTCCATTATTTCCGACTGTTTTTTTTTCTCTTTCTTATCAACTGGTATAGACCGATCGAATTTATGTAGCTATAACTGACGTGTACATTCTCCATGTGTATATAATTCTGGAGTGATAGAATTAGTATAGATTTATCTAAAGCACGATGGATTAAATTTTTTATGTTGTAAATTTATTTTAAAATGAAAAAAATAATGTGTAATTTTTTACTGTTTAAATTATATTTTTGAATGTGGTAAATATTACATAACATGTATATTGAGTCATTTTATATTAATTCATGTTAAAATATTTTATTCATAGATCACATTGGATATTTTGTCTCTGTAAAATTATACTATTTAAGATAAACATCTAAATATTATATTTATTACTTAAATGAAAAAAAAATATCAACAAAATAACTAATTGTTTTGTTAATAATTTTTTAATTATTTATTTATGTAGTTATTTATTTTTTATTTTTTGTTTAACAAAAAAATTAAATGATAAAAAAATAAATATAAAAAATAAAAAATAATTTTATTATTTTTTGAAAATGTGGTTGTGGCTGGGAGGTTAATATCATATTGTTAGTATTAATTTTTAAGGCTGGTGGTATACTGGTCGTTCTACATGAATTGTATTCACATTTAATTTCTGTATATCATTCATCATATTTTGTATATTACGAATCATAGTATGGTAGATATTGTTCGCCCTACGATGGATAAAGCATGAAACATTAGTTTCCATACAATACTTTTAGAATGGAAATTTGATGAATGTCTTGTTATGCAGTTTAATGTTAAGGCCAATGGTGTATATGTCGTTCAATATGAATTGTATTCCTATCTAACTGTCTGTAAACCATTTTTCATGTAAGATGGTTTGTTTTGTATAGCAACAGACATATTGGTAGTTAAAGTATAGAGATTTAATTTTTATAAATTTTTTTTTATGAATATTTTGCATAGATTAATGTTAGGTTGGTGATATAAGTGATTTTATATGAATTGTTGGAATCAATGGAGAAAGCTAGATTTAAGTGTTTTTTGTGATAAGGATAGGACTGAGACTCTACTATTAGATCTCATATCATACTATCTAGAGAGTGGTTCAAACCACCCTTTTTTTGTGCAAGTCTATATGTACTAAGTTGTTCTCAATAAAGACAGTGCATTGTGTGGAGTGTTTGGGCACTCTCCATGTATCTCACTTGAGAGCCATTTAATTAAATAGATTATGGCTTTTTAATATGAACTATATTTGTATCACCAACGATAACATAACAGATATGTGTAAGGATACAATAAATGGGTAGATTGGTAGATAAAGTATGAAAGTTTAATTTTATTATGAATATTTTATAAATATTTTACTATGTAGATGATGGTGGTATTTTACTAGTTTTATATGAAGTGCATTTATATTTTAATAAAGATTGTAAATCACTTTTCACATAAGATAGTTTGTATATCACTCTTTAGATAAGATAGTTTGTATATTATTATGGAAAATTTTATAAATATCTTTTAATAGTTAAGTTGGTGGTATATAATTAGTTCCATAAAATTTTGAGAATTAGTTCAATTAGTCATTTTTGTTATTAAAATGTTTTAGATTCCATTACTTAATAATCACTTATCTCTACATCAATATACCATTGAAAAAACAAAATTTTATATAAATTATAGTTTTCAGATGATTTGTATATCACCAACTATAAGGACATAGATATAGCAAGATAGATATTGCTAGCCCTACTTAATAAAATGTTTTATGAATGTTTAGAGAGGTTAAGAGTATTTTATAAAATATTAAAATTAATTGATGAAGCTATTCCATCCTTAATTATTCATAATAATTCTTTCTTGTCTATTTAGGGAAAAAAAAAAATAATAATCGAAGACCATGTGATAGACCGGAATATTAGGTTCGTCTTTTCCGTTAAGAAATTTCAAATAAACTAGTGAAGGTATTCCATCTTCAATCACAAATCTCTCGATATCGATTAGAAACATAATAATGCTAAAAAAACTCTTAAACCATGTGATAGAATGGAATCTTATGTTTGTCCTTTCACATTACTATTATAGATATGAACACTTTGAATCTGAGCCACCACTAGTGATAATTTAATAGTCAAATTATTTGTAAAAAAGTATCTTGATGATTAAATGAGATTAAGAAATTCCAATAACTATAATAAAAGCGAGTGCATCTTACCGAACGTCAATTTAAAAAATAGATTTACTTTCAAATTTCTACCTGCTCTTTAATAACAACCCATCTTTTATTTTTGTTTATATAAAAGTTAAAATTCTGATTCGCCATTGTTAACAGATCCGCATCAGAAAAAGCAAATGGGAACAAAAGAGTGTTGATTTTTTCTCTTATTTAAATTAAGAAAAAAACAGAGAGGAATGAAAAGGTCCGTCAGCCGGTATAATAATTGAGACTGAATGTTTAACATTAAATATTCAAGTTGATTTTTTTTATTTATTTAAAACTAAAATGTCCTCTTATCCCAATAAAAAAGTCCAGTGCATATTTTTTTTAAATTGATTTAGTTTTATTTTTATAATAAAAACCGAGTTCTAATAATGGAGTTTTCAAGGACTTCTCAAGGAAATTAAAAATAAATAAACTCCACATTTTTTTTTTACTTTCTTTTATATTTTTGATTTTTTTAAATTTCAAAACATCATTTATGTTAATATAGATTTAGAGTACATAATTGAAACATTCAAGATTAACACGAATCAATGTTAAGCTCTATATATATATATATATATATATATATATATATATATATATATATATATTATGTGCCATTAAAGATAGAGAAAATTGCACAACTCTTTTATTTTGATTAACATACTAATAAAATAATTTGGCTATAAGAAACTTTTTATTCTTATTTTCTTTATATAATATAATATATAGAGAAAACATATTTATATATATATTTACATAGAATTTTTTATTATTAATATGTTTTTAAAACTATTATATCCATGTTAAATATCGAAGGAATTACAAAAATTTATACATATATAAAAGCTATTTTTCCTTTTTAGTCTTGCTAAGCCATCGAATGTTTCTGTCAAGATTAAATCATTACAACAATATTGATGATGATGGTGGTTACCGTCCATTAAGACCAATGCAGTCTATCGGACCTTAAGAGAGGAGAGAGAATCTAACTTTGATTCTTCAAAATCTTGTTTCTATGGTCAAAGAGAAGGTAAATAAGTGTTCCAAGATTGCTATAGGTGGGTTGGCTTAATAGGTCAAAAAGATAGGAAGTGTGGTAGATGGTAGGAAATTGAGAGCGAATGTGAATAAGAGTCGACGAGTCTAAAAGGAAGTTATTTTCATCTTCCACCTGCTTAGAATCGCAAGTTTGACATATTCTATCGTTCCAAGGGGTCTTGGGAATAGACGACTACCCCATCTCACTTTGAAGCTCATGGGAATTTGTTCTTATCTTAGTGATGCTCATTTTGTTCTTATTGTTGGACAACATAGAGAGATAATTCTGATTATCGAGGGTGGGGTCGATCACTTCCTTATATTATCTTAACTTCCGTTTTCACTCCAACTCCTCCCACAACTTGTCTTTAAACTTGAAGGTAATAGTATTTTTGATACTATCTTTTCTTCCCATATTGAGCTCCTCCTTAATTCACCAATGGTTGAGCCACGATTGGGCATCCTTATACCACCGATGCTTGAGGCGAAGGTGAGGGTTTTGACTACAATTAGAAGCAATTTTAGGGAGCCCTTTTTATTCCATGTTGTCAAGCTTCTTCTTATACAATAGATATGTAAACATAGTCATACTTTCAATGGGGAAAAAACCAGATTCGATCAAGAGGATAGGATAGGGAGTATTTCCCTTGATCTTAAGGTTGTAGGTTATGAATTGCTTTTGAATCATCTCAATCTTCCTACATGACTCTGTGGATATAATGCAACTCAAAACTTCACATCTGTATAAGACAATAGGGGTGACAAGGGTCTCAAAGAGGAACCTCTTTTTTCTCCAAATGTAAAGATCGACCAAATTACAATTTAATAGAGTCCATATAGGCTGAAAATATTTGAAAATGAATGGAATAACCTGTTGATGAGTTTTTTAACCCTAATTATTTTCAAGCTCATAATAAGCTTTCCAACCCCCAATAATCATTTTATAGATGCTATAATTCCAGTTGAGATGATGAGGGACATCAATGCCCAAATACTTATAAGAAGAAACGTGCTCTAAGCACTGGTTATTATACATGAAACTACCATGGGTGATCTTTATGGATTTAATGATCATGACTTTAGTCTTGTCGGTATTAATTGTCATACCCATCTTGGAGTAATATTCATGAAGAACTTGGAGCTTCTTGTCAAGGTCATCATGGATTTTTTCAGTAAGAACGATATCATCGACATAGAGAAGAATACTAATGAGAACACTAGCAAGCTCGGTGCCCTTACACCACGAAGATTCCGCACACTCCTCTAGCTTATCGATGTATATGAAAAAAAGGTAGGGGATAGTGGACACGCTTACTTAAATCCAATATTGTATTTAATCTCTTTAGACCAACTCTCGTTGGTCTTAAGATTGGCAGTTACAGTCTGGTAGAGACAGATCACAACAATCCTCAGCTGAGGAGGGACCATGACCTCTTTAAGTCTCTCTCAAAGTTTATCTTGAGGGACAATGTTGAAAACTTTTCTAAAGTCACATTCCTCCGCAATGATTATAAGATTCAGCATATGGTCAATAGTAAATTGATGTCTCCAAAAACCATCTTGTCCTGTAACTCTTTTTCCTTGGTTTTCAAGCCAAAGGCTAAGCTTCTTCTCCAAAATGAGCCCATAAAGCTTCGCCACAATATGGATAAGCATAATGGTCTTGTAGTTGGCTCGAGTCCTCTTGTCCCCATTTTTAAATATAGGTACAATAAGGCTTTGTGTCGAAAGTCAAGGAAAGCCATGCATTACAGCCAAATTGAGAAGCTTGTGGATATAAGGAATGATGATAGATCTTCTCATTTTAATGATCTCAGCTTGGTATCCTTCAATATCTTTAGCTTTCCCATTAGTAATCTTATTAATACCAGAGTCAATGTCGTCAAGAGAGAATACATCCTCTTTAATTGGATTGATTAAGGTGGTGCCCATAGTGTCTCGAGAGTCATACAACTTCTTAAGATAGTTGTCTTAGTTTTCTAAGGGGACAAAATGGTTATCTTTGGTTTTACGGACAAGAAAATTCTGGCAAAATATTTTGGGCGCGAATTTGGAAAGGTGGAGAAGATAATTCGGTGTTTTATTAATATATGGTATTTTCTTCCTCTTATTCATATTTTTGTACATATTGATATTCTGCAGCTTAATGATTTCATTAGGAGCATCTCTAATCACTTTCCTAGAAATTTTGCAATCTTTGTCATACCATCGATTAGAAGTTATATTAGACTAATTAAATGAAATATCATTAGAAAACTTGTTAATGGTGTTGGAAAGGATAGTAGTGAAATGGTAATAAATGTTATCAACCTTATTATTATAATTCATGGGGCCTAAATCCCTGTCTAAATCCCTTAAGAAGAGGTCGGTTTTACTTCTATCGAAGCGAATGTGTCTTTTACTGTCATTGGTCTCCTGCATGTGGGTGGTATGCATAACAAGATTGAGGGATAGAGACAGAGGTATGTGGCCAGATTCAGGCTCGAGTCAATTAAGAAGCTCACATTTTGTAATATGGGTAGAATGAGGATGTCAGAAACTGCATAATCCACGACACTGCTACCCAACGCATGGAAACATGTAATGTGACTCGAGAGGGGCCACTTGTTAATACCATTACAAATAATTAGGTGATCTGAATGTGGTCGAATAAAGTGCTTAGGTAGTTTGCTTAGTTTGTCCTTTAGATTGATTGTTAACTGAAGAAATATTTTAAGTGAAAGACGACATAAACCAGAAGCAAATAAATGATTAAATCACAACAATAATCAGAGAGAAGAAGAAGAAAATATTTTGATTATGGAGTTCATCCCTGGTGGACTACATCTCTGGGTCCACTTTCAAGTGGGCGTCCGTTTTATTAGGATTGATCTTGAGGAAATATATTTACATAGAAATGAATCAGAATGAATGTGTTCACAGGCACTTCTGGACTTTGTAAATAGAAATTACTCTCTCTTTCCTTTCCGATGCCTGTCTCTGCGCTCAATTTCGGCACCCGATGGTCGAGCAATGCTATAATCCAAACTGCCTATGTCCTGCTGAAGCTGAACTCCAAAACATCCATTTTCCCTTTGAATGAATTTTCCATGGTTTAACTAAGCTACATTTGAATCTCTGTTTAATCTATTTAGCAAGTGGTTGAGGAAAAATAGAGATGAGGGCTCGAATCCCTATCTTCCACATAAGCCTAGGAGATAAGGTTGTTGACGTTAGCGCATAATTAAATACAAAAACCCAAATTTAGACCTTATAATAAAACTTAGCCCCAAAATTTAGGCTAACCAGGTGGAGTTTCAATCCTTCGGTATGTGAACAGGCATTATGGATGGTTTGTTTCTGATGGTTATGGTTTCCCAACAGTCACGGTTTGACTTATCCGCCACCGCGTTCACATGTCATTTATACCCGATGGTCTCTGTGCATTTACAACTGTCAACATAAAGAACTCTGCTGCAGTCTATAGACCTGTCACAACTTCCGTCGTGGTTTTCTTCACAGTAAATGCATGCGGTTAGAATTTAGGACTGTGGGTTTATTTATAGTTTTATTATAATGTATTTAAACCAAATTTTGTTTTAATCCGAACCTTATTAAAAAGGTTTATGGAACATAGTTTTTTTTAATATGGTTTATATTTGCGCTGAGATTTTAGCATAGGTTTAGGGCTTAGGAATTTTTCACGATAGGCTTATTATTTAAGTTTAATGCACTAGGTTGTCTCTTAATGCTAGGATTAGACCTTAGATTTTATGATTAGGTATTAGAACCTAGGCTTAGATGTTTAGGGCTTAGATCATGTGTATAGGGTTTTAGACTTAGGTATTTAGGGTTTTAGATCTAGGTTGGATTTTTAACCATAGACCTTTACATTGTAAGGTATTTCACCCTCTTTAACCTTCTCATCACACATGAAAACCATAACGCTAAAGGACTTTTCACTGGTGAAATTGATGGATTGGAGACTAAACTGGACATCAGATTTCTAGAACTAATTGGACCTCTCTGCTGAATTGTAATGAACAAGATCCTCCTGGATCAATCCTCTGAACTTGAAAGCTTTTGGACCCTAAAATCTTGATTTTAAGCAGACAATAAGTGAGAATACAACTCCCTCACTTTCATCTTGACTTTGATGATATACAGACATGCCTGATCATCGACCTGAAACTGATGATTGACTTGATGCTTATCATGGTGCAATTTGTACCTGACTTGACTCAATGCTTATCGTGGCAGAGAAGAATGTAGGGATTGATTGTAAGCTTGATGCACATAAGTTAAAAATTCATCCCACAACTTAGGATGTTTACTGCAGTTACCTCGAAGAATATGTATCCCAGTCCTGTTCACCATTTCTGTCTGTCCTTGAACCAAATCCATGCTGCCCCATGGTTGCAAAGGAACTGGAAGTGGCATGTGCAAAAAAATATTTTGATTGCTTGGCTTTCTTGTCGAACACATTACACATCCCTTTATTTACTTCACACTTGTTTCATACATGTGAGGCCAGTAACAATACCTTTGAATTTGCGCCATAGTCTTGCTTACGCCAAACTGTCCTGCAATCCGAGAAATATGAACTTGCCGAATAACCTGCACTTTTTCTGTCTGTGGTACACATAACTTACCCAGATGATATAACAACCTGTCATAAATATGATAATTGATTTCTTCTATCTGAGCATCATGAGTTAATGATTCATAATTTTCTTTGAAATTATCATCAGTACTATACTGTTCTACATAGCTCTCATGTTTCAATGAACTATTATGTAGTACTACTGAAGCATTCAAAGATGGTCTAGACATCATATCAGCTACTTTACTTGTTACACCTTCCTTGTCCTTAATTAATAAGTGAATTTGCGGAAGAAATCCCATCCAACTGTAGTGAGATTGTTGCAACTTAGCATATGACTGAAAGTATTGAAGTAGATGATAATCTATGTGAATCACTATTTCCATTGCATTATTACTAGCATATGTTTTCACTTCAAATGGTTGTTGATGATCTAATAATTCTGCGAAGTTTTTCTTCTTAAATGAATCAACAACTTTAAAATCGACACTTATTCCCCATGTCCTTTTTTGCTTATGAGCTAAAATTATGGGTGAATTGTATGGAGATGAACTGGGTTGCATTAATTCTTTTCCAATCTTCTTTGGAATTTGTTGCTTTATTTATTTATGCTCTGTAACTGATTTGTGATACATTCCATTATTAGGGGCATCATACATCAACTGCATCTCATGTGATATTTCCTTTTTATGAAGTAGATGTTTTGGTTCTTTAACTAGATCTTGAAATGAATCTACCTTTTTAACCAAATTACCTTCATATTGAAATTCACAACCTGAACAAGTATCATCAAGATCCTTATGTTTCTCTTTTATTGACATGAGTATGTATCTCTTTCTTCAACTAATTAAGTGCTTCATCTGATTAACATTGATTAAATTCAAGTGATTTTGAGTTTTATGTGCCCAAACGATGTACTTAATCCCATCTTTCTTGAGATGATACATATGTTCCTTCCTATAAAATATTGCATCACGGTCATAGAGATAAGGGCTACCTAAGACAATTCCACATATGTCTAACAATATCAAATCTAGATCCACTTCGTCGATATAGTTAGCTATGATTCAAAATTTTAACCGACACTGTTTGGTAACATGAATTTTACTTTGTTCTTTTAACCAACTGTTTGGTCAATTTAGTGTGTCCTAAATTGCTGCATTTAATTTGTCAATCCAGGATTCGTAAGCTGATGAAGTGCGGCGCACTATATGTGCAAGATAACCTATCTCTTAACTTTTTGTTGTTTTTGGTTTTCTAAGATGAAATGGAAATTCTAAAATGAAAACAAGTGTGGTTATGTTTGTTCAAGGAAATTATATCCTCTATAATGATTTACCAACTTGAAACTTAAAAAGGAATTCGAAAATTACAATGACAAAACTTGAAAGGAAATGAAAATATGTTGCCGAAATGAAAAGGTGCTGCTAGTCTAATAAATCAAAACAGTGAACTAGTGAGCATGAAACCAAACTATTCTTGCTGCTGTCTAAACACAAAATAAATTAGGCTGAAAGAAATCCAAAATTTGCAATAAAGTAAATCTAAATCAATTTACATCAACTTGTCTTCTGATCCCTCATCATTAGTCCAGCTATGATTTTCGGAAGTAACCATAAACAACTTGAGTAACTGATATCTAACTTGCAGAAAGTAAACTAATATCAAACCATATATTCATAATTCAATCCCTCACCATCAGTCCAACTGTGGCTTTCGGAGGTAATTGAAGATGTCATGCACAATTTAATATATCTAAATTTGCAGAAAGGAAACTAATACTAAACTACACATTTCATAATACAATCCCTCACCATCAGTCCAGCTGTGGCTTTCGGAGGCAACTGAAGATGTTATGAGCAGTTTAATATATCTAAATTTGCAAAAAGGAAACTAATACTAAACTACACATTTCATAATACAATCCCTCACCATCAGTCCAGCTGTGGCCTTCGGAGGCAACTGAGGATGTTATGAGCTATTTAATATATCTAAATTTGTAGAAAGGAAACTAATACTAAACTACACATTTCATAATACAATCCCTCACCATCAGTCCAGCTGTGGATTTCGGAGGCAACTGAGGATGCTATGAGCAGTTTAATATATCTAAATTTGTAGAAAGGAAACTAATACTAAACTACACATTTCATAATACAATCCCTCACCATCAGTCCAGCTGTGGCTTTCGGAGGCAACTGAGGATGCTATGAGCATTTTAATATATCTAAATTTAACTACTGAAGCAAATGAACAAAACTAAATTAAACAAAGCAGTACTGAAATTAAACAGAAACTAAGAAAAACACATTAGCAGCAGAACAATGTTAATTCCATGTCATTAGTCAAAAAGCTATGAAAATGCCCGGGCTGCCTATCTATAACCTGAAACAAGAGCACTGATCAGTGATTAACAACATAAAGCATGAAAGACAGAAGTGAAATGGAAAGCAGGAAAGTTTATAAACAGAAATGAAAAAAAAATGAAATGTATAAACATGTGAATGGATTATGGCACAATGAGCTTTAAAGAAATGAAATAAGAACTATACACTAATGCACAAAACCTTAGCTGAGCAGGGGCCCTCTACACCAGCCTTGGCAATGATCTTCAAGTACGAATTAAGTTGGAAAACAAAGTCTTCTTATATTAAAATGCAGTCATAACAGTAAGGTAGTATTACGGCACTAAGGCAACGTAATTACATTACAGAGCAGACTAATAAAAGATAACAGAGACTAATCAAGACTAACTCTATATGCGTATGCAAACGCGTTATATATAACAAAAGAAATATAACTGTCTCCTAAAGTTTATGCTGGTGAAGAACACGTAGACCATTACGTCCACGGATCTAGGATCATGGCCGTGTTGCAAAGTAAATCTATGAGGAGTGTTGCTTGAATTCGGCTATGGAGCCATGTACAGATGTCGACTTGTCCTTCGCAAGCTCAGAAACGGCCATATGAACCTTTACGTGACACGGAACAGAGTCCTGTCACCGTAAGACTCTATGGTTGACTTCCATGTGGACGCCTTTGACCGCGGCTTCTTTAGATGAGTTTGCTCGAACCAATAGGACATGAACCATGTCCACATCATTCCTGACTTGCCCATGTGGCTCGTTTTCCCTGTAGACACCTGTAACATAGAGTTTCACAAAATAGCTGCGGAAAGTTGCAGCAGCTGTGGAAAGTGGCAAGATTCCGCAGCTAAAGGAACAAAATCTAAATCAAACAGCAGACACAAAAATATAGTTAAAAACCATGTTAGATGCCCTTTTGCAATTGATATACAATGATATTGATAGTTTGGGAGGTTTAGGTGAGTGAATAAGGTATAGAAAAATGTATGGAAAAGGTGCAAAATTGAGACTCAACATACCCCCACTGTGAAGGTGTTGCATGTCCTCATGCAACCAAAATTTTGATATTCCTTCCTTAGTTCATGTGCCTTGACACTTCAGCCAGCACATCCAATCCTCTCCTCCTCTTCCTTGGAGCTGCCAACATTCTGGGTTTCTTCATTAAGCACCTAAATTTGATATTAACCAGTGCTCTGCTCAACTTCTGGCACTTCCTTTTCAATTTCTTGTTCTTCTTCTGCCATATTCCCAGATGTAGCATGGTATTTTCATGGATGATTTTGTCCAGTTTGCCTTGTTCCTTCAATGTCTCATTTTCATTTTTGATGTGCCTATTTAAAAGCTCTAGCTCAAAGACTTCCTGTTTTAGTGATTGGACTAAATCATCCTGTACTGTATTAGGCTGAATGGACGAGGTACTAGGACCTGTAGCTGCCTTTTCCAAAGATTCTATATAGTCATATACTTCCTTCTGCTTGGGGTCTATTTCAGGAGTCATTTTTGTTGGGCTGTCCCCAAAATGCCGTGAAGGAGAGTTATCTTCAAAATCTGGCTGAGAAGGGCTCACATCAACATCTTGCTGAGAATAGGATGGAGTATGTTCAATATCTGATTGGGAATGAAATGAACCAGGTTCACTAATTGACTGAGATGGACTATGGTCAGCTGGGGACTGTTCAGATGTTTCCTCTCCCAAGTCAATGAAATGAGGACCCTTTATTTGCGTTTTCCTCAATTTCCCCTTAAGTCTGCTACTTCTTCTCACACGCTGTGGTGCACTATCCTTTTGTTTTTGTTTTCCTTTCTCTGTCTTCTTGGCCATAGAGGACTGTTTTTGAAGATAAACTAGTCTTTCAGATAACACTTCATTATCTTCTTCTTCAGAAGAAGGAGTTTTATGTATAGCCTCAATAGTTTTTCTCTCTTTTGGTGTTATTGGCTTCTTACCCTTGATTTCTTTCTTCTTCCTCTTTGACAGTCTCTCTTCCTTATCAGTTCTTTCAATTGTAGTAGTAGGAGTATTTTGAGTTTCATCAATTGTTCTTTTTCTCCTACTTCTTCTTGCTGTGCTACCTTCAGGAATTTCTTGAATAGGAGTAATTTGGGTTTCATCATTTATTCTTTTTCTTCTACTCCTTCTTGCTGTGCTACCTTCAGGAATTTCCTGAGGTTCCTCAAAGAAATTTCTAACCAGAAATTGTTCCCATGTGTCTTTCTTCTCCTTTAACTCCTTTTCAATCAAAATTTTTACAAGGCCGTGGTGATATAGATGGGGTTCTATATCTCCTAAATGTTTTTGAACAATCACTGACATTTTCTTCAAACTATTGAATAGAAAATATGGGAGATTGAGAGTTTGATTATCTAGAAAACTCATCAATAACCTGGTATGGTACATATACATGGACCCAAAACGGCCTTCACATGTAATGAATTTCTGAACAACTAGCAGCAAAGTAGCCCATTCCTCTTTCAATGCATGCACAGGAATTCCTCTTTTAAAAACAGTTATGTCCATACCTTGATTTCGTAAGATTGTTCTCCATGCTTCATCACTGATGCTTTTATTTTTAAACCAACGCTCACCCTCTTGAAGAAGTTCCGTGGTTGTTGCTATAGATGCTTCATTGACCGCAAACTTAAGGTCTCCAATCTCTGCTTCCAAGCCATCAAACGACCTTGCGAATGCCTTCGTGACTTCTTTATGATAACCTCTGAATTTCTGGATAAACCGCAGCCAATTTGCTTTCTTTAATATCTCCTTTACTTGCGGATATCCCTCTATAAACTTCGGTCCTTCAGGCTCTGCTCTTAGCAATTTATCCATTTTTTCTTTCTGCTCTTCACAAATTTGCCTGCGTGAGGGTTCAAATGGAAATAGAACGGCTGAATGCACAGAGATAAGCGTAATGTCTGTGGGTAAATATCAGAGAGTGGGAATGAGCACAATGAACGAAATGGAGTGAGACAGAACAGAGTGGGGTTTCGTAAGCACGGCAGAGACATGCCAGAGAGATTAACAGAGTATAACACATCCGGCAGCGTTTTGAATTTTGGTGGCTGCACAATAAATATGGGCACGTTTCAACAACGGTTATGGATTTATGCGGCTGGAAGAGTTCGTGGTCAAATCAAATACGTCTCATTGTCACCGGTGGGATATTGGAACATGAGTGAAGATCGGGGGTTTAATGATGGAACCGTTTGAGAATGAATGCGAAAGGGTAATATGGAGATCGTGAGAGGTTACGGAATTGTCAATATAATCATTGCACATAATGGATAGAGCTTTATGGTTCAGAACTATATAAAAATGTGTTTTTCAATGCTATTTGAAATAAATTTTATTCATACCTTTGGAATCTTTGCCTTTTCCTTGGTCTTCAACTAATTGCTCTTTATTGGCGTCTTGAATGCTCCATGTCTTCATTTTTTTTTTTGATCCTCTCACCTGCATTTTATTTCATGATTATGGAAATAACATCTGACTGTACATTCTTTTGAAAACAGAATTGTAGCTGCGGAATCTGCTTCTGGCTGCGGAAACTGGAGTCAGCTGCGGAAACAGATGTCAGCTGCGGAAACTGACACAACTATTACTTGAATGAATGGAGATTAACAGATGACAAATGACCAGATGGAAATGGTCATGGAAAAGATTTTTATTGATGAAATGGGTAAAATGAAGTGGAATGGAGTGAGATGAAGTGAAATGAAATGGAATGAAGTGGAATGAAATGGAGTGAGTGGTCACAAGGCTTGTGAAATGAAAGAGAGATTTTTTTTTGGAAAATATAGAGTGTTAGGTGTTCCTGATTTTCACCCTATATTTTCTGTATAAGACTGCCAATCAGTGATTGGTTTTCAGGCTTATACCCATTTTTATTTTTTTTTATGTCCTACTCTACTTGAAAAAGAAAATCTTGTTCAAGTATATGAGTACTTCCAATGGAACCATGTCTGTAACAAGATGATAGATAAACTCATATGCAGGTTTAAAAGACACTCTTTGATATGTACCAGTATATGAGATGCCAACTGTCTTGATTTAGATGATGTCAGAAGATATTGAATAATTGAGCATTGGAATCCAATGACTGAATTGAGCCAAGATTCAATGTAATATTGTCTTCCTTGTCTTTCCTCTATCATGAAATCGGAGATGTGATCTTCATTCATAGAATCTAGTGATAGGCATGCATGAGACTTTTCAATCTCCGGTTCCAATATCTCCTCTTTATCAATAGACATCCATGATTCTTGGACCTTATCTGAGTCTTCTTCTTCTATTTGTTGTTCTTCAATGACAGCTGGTGAATCATTTTGCAATACCTCAGATTTGTAAGTTGATTGAGGTGTTTTATTGTTGGGGATATGAAATGGTTGTGGAGGTAGTGGAGTGGGAATGAATTTTCGGAGTGCTTGTGTGGATGATAATGGGAAAGGTTGAATTGAGGTCAAATGAGGGTGATTTTGATGTTGTGGTGGAGGCGAATGGTATGAATAACATTGATGATGGTATTGAGGATAGAGAGGGAAACATTGAGGATATGGTGGATTTCCTTTATAGGGCCTTTGCCAACTTTGTTGCCAAGATTGGTTTTGAGGTTGAGATTGAGATGGCCAAGGTTTCCAAGGTTGATTTTGAGGTTGGGATTGATATGGCCAAGGTTTCCAAGATTGATTTTGAGGTTGGGATTGATATGGCCAAGGTTGCCAAGGCAAGGGTGTTTTCAAATTACCTTGAGGTTTTTGTGCATAACCTTGAAACTATGCATAAGGATATTGCATCATATTCGGTTGATGAGGCTGCCATAGTCCTCTTGGAGCTACATAACAAAGTTGCTCTTGTGCTTTATTTGCTCCATTATCCTTCTGGTAAATTTCCTTCAACCCTGGTAATGATGGGCAATCTTCAGTAGTATGTGATCCTGCACAAATTTTACACATGTTAATGTTATCAAGTGGACATTCATGCAAAGCATGTTTCTTTCTACATCTAGGGTAAAATATAAATGAAGAAGCTTTTTGCTTGTTTTGCATTCTTAGCATGTCAGTTTGTTCATTTAAATTACCAAGAATGTTTAGCAAATTGTTAGGTTCAGTTTGACTTACCAATTCTGATGCTGACTTACATACTTTTGCCATAAATGGACCTTGAGGGGACCTTACACACTTTTCTTTTCCTCTTGATATGTTCTTGCATAGTTCACAAATTTCTTGAAATGACAATCGATAAACATCTCCTTTTCCCACAAGATTAAGAAGATCAATCCATTCATCCTTTATAACATTTAGTAGGAGAGTTTTTAATGCATCTGATCCTAAATTATGCAATTTAGATCTTTTGATATTATAAGTAAATCTCTCTACTAAATCTTCTAGGCTTTCATCCTCTTTTTGGTTCATGTTAAAGACTTCATTTCTAAGGTCATGGTGCATGCAATAACCTTTATATTTTTCCAAAAATACTCTTTTCATATCATCCCATGTCCTTATAGAATTTGTTCCTAAAGTCATGAACCATCTAAGAGCTCTATCCTTCAATGTTACCGGAAACAAATTCAATTTTTTCATGTGCAATGAGTAGCCATAAGATCTACAAATTATTTCAAATTCAAAAAGAAAGGTTTCTGGGTCTTCTGATCTCATACCTTTGAAGTTAGGAAGTACAGATGGATGGATGTTCTTCATTTGAATATTGATATCAGTTTCTTGAATGGGAAATCCAAAAGGATATTCCTCATTGTCATCATCTCCATCCATTTCTTCAACCTGCTTTATCACCCCTTCTTCTACCTGCAAAAATATGAATTCATGATGTGGATGTGTGGCTCTTACTGCACCACATGATATAGTGGATGTGGTAGGTGATTGAAGTTTTTGTTTTTGTGTTTTTGTGTTTTTTTTTTTTGAATGTAAGAAATAAGGCTACCTAGTTACACTTCCCCGGCAACGTCGCCAAAATGTTTGGTCAATTTAGTGTGTCCTAAATTGCTGCATTTAATTTATCAATCCGGGATTTGTAAGCTGATAAAGTGCGGTGCACTATATGTGCAAGATAACCTATTTCTTAACTTTTTGTCGTTTTTGGTTTTCTAAGATGAAATGGAAATTCTAAAATGAAAACAAGTATGGTTATGTTTGTTCAAGGAAATGATATCCTCTATAATGATTTACCAACTTGAAACTTTAAAAAGGAATTTGAAATTTACAATGACAAAAATTGAAAGGAAATGAAAATATGCTGCTGAAATGAAAAGGTGCTGCTAGTCTAATGAATCAAAATAGTGAACTATTGAGCATGAAAGCCAAACTATCCTTGATGCTGTCTAAACACAAAAGAAATTATGCTGAAAGAAATCCAAAAGTTGCAACAAAGTTAATCTAATCAATTTACATCAACTTGTCTTCCGATCTCTTCATCATTAGTCCAAATGGCGATTTTCGAAGTAAATTCATAAACAATTGAGTAATCGATATCTAACTTGTAGAAAGTAAACTAATATCAAATCATACATCCATAATTCAATCCCTCACCATCAGTCCAGCTGTGGCTTTCGGAGGTAATTGAAGATGTCATGCACAATTTAATATATCTAAATTTGCAGAAATGAAACTAATACCAAACTACACATTTCATAATACAATCCCTCACCATCAGTCCAGCTGTGGCTTTCGGAGGCAACTAAATATGTTATGAGCAGTTCAATATATCTAAATTTGCCGAAAGAAAACTAATACTAAATCATACATTTCATAATACAATCCCTCACCATCACCCAGCTAGGCTTTTGAGGCAATCGAAGATACATGAGTACCAATATATCTAAATTTGCAGAAATGAAACTAATACCAAACTACACATTTCATAATACAATCCCTCACCATCAGTCCAGATGTGTCTTTTGGAGGCAACTGAAGATGTTATGAGCAGTTTAATATATCTAAATTTAATTACTGAAGCAAATGAGCAAAACTGAATTAAACAAAGCAGTACTGAAATTAAACAGAAACTAACAAAAACAAATTTGCAGCAGAATAATGTTAATTCCATGTCATTAGTCAAAAAGCTATGAAAATGCCCGGGCTTCCTATCTATAACCTGAAATAAGAACACTGATCAGTGATTAATAACATAAAACATGAAAGACAAAAGTGAAATGGAAAGCATGAAAGTTTATCAACAGAAATGAAGCATATATACCATGAAAGATGCAATGTATAAACATGTGAATGGATTATGGCACAATGAGCTTTAAAGAAATGAAATAAGAACTACATAACAATGCACATAACCCCACTTTGTTATAGGCCCTCATACCAGCTCTTGGCAACAATCTTCCAAGTTCTATCCGTTCGAAAACAAAGTCTTCTTATATTAAAACAGTAGCTAACAGTAAGGTAGCATTACTACCAAAGGCGTTGTGAATACAGCAACAGTAGCAAGATTAATAAGATAACAAAGACTAATATCGACTCACTCTATATGCGTATGCAAACGCGTTATATATAACAAAAGAACATAAATCGTTCTCAAAGTTTATGCTCGTGGAGAACACGTAGACTACGTTCACCCGATTCAGGATCGCGCTTGTTGCAAAGTAAATCTATGAGTAGTGGATGCTTGAATTCGGCTATGGAGCCATGTACAGATGTCGACTTGTCCTACGCAAGCTCAGAAACGGCCATATGAACCTTCACGTGACACGAAACAGAGTCCTGTCACCGTGAGACTCCATGGTTGAACTCCATGTGGACGCCTTTGACCGCGACTTCTTTAGATGAGTTTGCTCGAACCAATAGGACACGAACCATGTCCACATCATTTCTGACTTTCCCATGTGGCTCATTTTTCCTGTAGACACCTGTAACATAGAGTTTCACAAAATGGCTGTGGAAAGTTGCAGCAGCTGCGGAAAGTGGCAAGATTCCGCAACTAAATGAACAAAATCTAAATCAAATAGAAAACACAAAAATATAATTAAAAACCGTGTTAGATGCTCTTTTGCAAATGATATTGACAACTTGGGAGGTTTAGGTGAGTGAAAAAGGTATAGAAAAGTGTATGGAAAAGATGCGGAATTGAGACTCAACAAAGGCTCAAGATAACAAATAAAATATTCTAAAAGATTACCGAACTCTGCTCTGGTCACGTTGCCACTAGACTATTTAGAATTCCTTGTAGCGGAGTCTTGCCCGGTTGGCCTACTTCGCGTACTACCTCGATAAAACCTGATGCACAATGCAATAATGTCATCAGATTGTTCCTGATAGATGTCCATTTTTCCCATTATATTAATTGTTTCTACCCATTCTTCTTTCATTCCCTTCATCATTGTTGCTTTTAAGATATATTTAGAGAGTGTAGTATATGGAGATCTTTGCAAGTTATATTGAAACCTTTCAACATATTCTTCTAATGTCTCATTGTCCCTTGTATACATATTGAATATTTCGTCTTTTAATTCTCAAGTCCGATAGTAGTCTTGATATTTGTTAAGAAAAGAGTTTTTCATTTGATCCCAACTATTAATGGTTCCTCCACTGAGCCCCATAAACCAATGTAATGCTATCCCTTTCAAAGTAGAGGGGACTAATTTCAGTTTCTAAGGGTCAATGGTGTAGTAATATCCCCTACATAAGATATAAAATTCAAATAAGAATGCATCTGGATATTCTGAGGTCAACCCATGGAAGGTGGGGATGTTTTGTAATGGAATGGCTTTCATAGGGGCATTTGCGGCCGAATCAACAATGGGATACTCCAATGTTGATGTCTGCCTATAGTTTTGGTTGTTTTCCATTTGATCAAAGATATGCCAATAATATTCAGGGATTTCTTGTTATGGGGGAATAATCTGAGTGGAATTAGGGAGTGGATGCGGAGGAAGCCTTACAACACTTCCATGATCTGGGATGCTAGGTGTCTCTGTCTCAACCACTCTCTCAGGGGATCCAGGCTCTGGAGTTCTTACTTGTACTGCACTTTAGGTTTCTCCCTCTCCTTCCTGCAAATTGGAAGAACCTCCCTCTCATGAAGGGTCAAGACTTACGTGCTCAGCAGTCTAAAGGCTTTGTTCAGACCCTTCTGTTTCACTGTGAATCTTGGTGTGGGCTGCAGATGGTGAGGTTTCTACCTCAGGGAGTGTAGTAGGACTCTGAGTAGGAATGGTTTTGGGTCCTATAGATGTCTTGGATTCATCCTTCTTAATGATTTCATCTATATATATTGTTCTTCCAAGGACCACCGATCCTTTGGGTTTTGTGGATTTAAGTGGGGGATTTTGATATAATTCTATATTTTTCTTCCTAGTCATAAAACAAGAACACCTATCCTACTAACCTCTACACAATTGCTGAGAAGAGGGCTGGAGAGCAAGCGTTTTTCTTGCTGGTATGTAGGTTCTTACCTCTCATTTTCAATACCCAATTATTTCATAGCAAAAGGAAAAAAAAATAAAGGACATCACTCTTAAACACTCTCCCCAGCAATGACGCCAAAATGTTGGGTCATAAAGGTGACTGTTTAAAGGTAACGTCAATTCTTTTAATTAATTATCAACCTAGGGCAAGTCTTGTTATTTCAAGTGTAAGCACAGTATGTGCAAGTGACATCGGGGGACAACTACTCTAAATTGTCATAAGGAATATTGTCTAATTCTCGAATTTTAATCAAATCAACTTGGAATTGAATTATGGAATGCTTCTAACTATTCAAGGGAGCTAACTCTATTCTAAGCCTCTGCAGAAATAACTACTCAGTACTTAAAGGAATAAACTGCAATTGAACAACATGCTTTGATGAATTGAACAACAACCATAACAAATTGAACAACAACTCTAATAAATTGAACAACAATAAATTATTTTAAATTTTGCAATGGAATTCTCTTTTAATCAAATAATGATGTCCTTATGAATTAAACATCAACCATATGCTCATAATGATGATAAAAAGATCCAAACATTAACTATATGCATAATTGAACAACAATCGTGCTAAAACTAATCGAACAATTATAAAAGCATGGATTTCAGATAAGAGGACATGAATGGTAAATTAGTTTGATGAAAAAGGAATCTGCAGCATCTCACGTTCACAATTAGCTAATTAAACGATATATTATGAAACACAATAGATAACTGGAAACACAAATTCAGTAAATAAACTTATAGCGTAGAAGTAGCAGAAGAACCCCCAGGGCTGGGCCCAAAGCCACCAGAAGCCTACTGCTAAGGAATACTCAGAGGTTGTCTATTCAAGAAATGAAAAATTCTTTATTAATCCACAGAGCAATACATTAGTACAACTTAACGATTTTGTCCCAATATGTCTATTACAGGAAAATATATTACAGTCTACCCATCTTGTTATTCTTTGGCTTTTTATAGTTTAAAGACGAATTCAAAAGTAGTAATGGATCCTTCTCATTATGGGACCCTGCTGCTTCGTGGCTAATGTTTAAGTACTCCTAGCATGGACATGCCTCTCCATCTTCCGCCGATCTGTAGGATTCAATATGATTCTGTTTGCCTTCCTTGTCAGCTGTCTTTTGGTCATCAACATTTCGGCTGTTTTTCTTCCCTATCAATAAAGATAGTGACAAGTCAGTTCTTACGTTATTAAACACTCCTTTTACCATTAGTTCACTCTTCCTTGTCTTTACATTATTTTTATTTACTTTATTTCTAAGATGAAGGGAAAATACATAAAAGTACATGAAAAATCATGGTAAATATAGGGTGAAACATACCTTCTTCTTCGCCCAAAACACACCATGGCTATTCATAAATGGCAAGGCAAGGTTGAATAACACTATCACACCTGGAAAAACCCATGTTGATGATAGAAAAAGAACCAAAACCACACATTCATGTACCATGCATGCCAAAACTAGCACGGAAATCATATACAAAAATCGATACATGTAAATAATTTTGTTGTAGCTACTTGATGATACTCTTCCTTTATTGATTTTTTCTTCCATTTTCCTTCTTAGTCCTTCCTTTTCCTTTCTCTATCCAATGCTAGAATTTTCCAACAAAACTGTAAGTGTCAGAGAGTGAGAGAATAGAGAGATATCTCCAAAATTGAATTGAAAAAAAGGTACCAACTGATCCTCATAAGATTTTTTATTAATGAGGCCTTTATTTTATTCATTTTCCATTATTTTCCTTCATTTTCCTCCTCACCTAAAACCTGTGACCTTTCACCTTCATTTTCTCCTAATTTCCATTATTTTCATAAACAAAATGCCAAAAATGCTATTTTTCCTTTCCAAAGCCTTTGCCAATTTCCTTAGCCATAATAAACGAGATGAACACCCACACTAGGATGGTTTGTAAAAAATTCAGCTTGGAATAAGTGTCCCATAACCATGGTTATTATTTTTCCTTTATTAAATTTATTTACATGGAATTTTGACCAAGGTTGTTAGAGAACCCCCCCCCCCCCCCCTACTTGGGGGAACATCGTCCTCGGTGCTCAATGACACCTACAACTAATAAAGACTACCGAAAGAAAAACATACTTCGCATGGAGTTTTATAACTTAGCTTGTTGCAATATTTACAATGATCAATGTGCTGAGAAGAAAACCAACATGACAACATATCAACATGACAACCATAATTACATGACACCCATACCACTTATTGGAGATTTATAACATGGATCATGGTGATATTTACATCCATATACATATATAAATATACCAAAAAAATACCAAAAAAATTTCTCAACCAATGAATAGAGTAGGATACATAGCCCACATTTGATCTATCCTCTCCCTTGTAGCTTCATCAGGCCCAAAGTGCTTCCACTACACTTTAACCTTGTAATATACCAAAATGGAAAAGACAGGAATATAGAACGAAATGCTGGAAATAGTAGTGAATAACATTACACCAACATGTGTGAAAAACATGGAGCCATTTTATTATATAAACCAGCAGTAAATAAGTACAATAAAAATGGGCACAACTCAAATATACTAAGCCTCCCATGAATACATATGCCAAGACATGAAATGTTGCTACATACCAGAATGATAGAGAACAAGTACATCGCAGTATCAATGGATAAAATACTACTGGAAATGTACAATAATGTATATTTTCTAATATATGGCTCACAAAGTGCTGAGAGTAGAGATCTAGGCTCCCAAACACATTTCCAAGACAACCCAGAAAGGGTTTCCGGAAATATACAAAATATGGATTAGTGATCTAAAGCCCTAGGGATGAAGAATCACTAAAATTGAAGCACATAGAAGGAGGTGGACGAAACTGATGTAAAACTGAATGGAACTCCTCCAATAGACTCTTCAAGTGAAAGGTTGATCCCTTCATTGAAAAGAAAACACCCCAAATGAGGCACTGAAATCTCCCCTGCAACTGCTTAATAAAATAATGTAGTCTAAGACTGAAACTGCACTGTATGGGATGATGGTGAATTGGCCTGGTGCCAAAATATGAAATGAAGCCCAAGGATCTTCCTTGCTGGCCTCCCAATGGAAGGAATGCTTCCTCCACTGAAAACTAGCTCAGAAATGGCCCTATCAAACCCTCCACTACTGTACGCTGCAACACAACACAACTCTAAACAGAAACTGTGCTGTAAAAGAAAGTTGTAGCTTGGCCTAATGCCAAAATGTGGAAATATTTCTCAATGACCTCTCCTGAGTGGGCACTCGAAGTCGTCCGAGGATGAGGGTGGGATTCCCGCTTGGGAACACCCTTGTGCTAAAAAACACTGCAGTCTCCGCTAAACAATTGAATAGAGCAACAAGTCATAACAGACCATAAACAAAATAAGAATCCAAAAAATTCCTTCCATGGCTACCATTCCCTTCCTTATATTCTTGGTGAGCTTCCTCACCTTGGGCCCCACACATTAAAGCCACTACTTCCATGCAAAGAATCTCCCTCCAAAACTGCGTTGTCTCTCATTGAATATCCACTCCCTCCATACCAGCGTTGTTGATTTGGTCAAGGTTGACCCATTCCACAAGCTTCATCCCCTATTCACACATAAGGGTGATTTATCCAGCTACTTTGATGACTCTTATTCACATTATGAGTGAATTTATTCCTACTAAAGAGATTTATGGGTATCCCTACCCACTTATTCTTCTATCTAAAGGACAAAAGAATAAATTAATATTCAAATTAGCTGCATGCTAATTTTGGAATATAATAGTCCTCCCCTCCCAAATATTTCTTTTCGTTAAGCAACTGCAAGGATAGAACTAAAAAGCCTCCTCTCCTCTTCTTGTAGCATCCTCATATGATAAACTACGCCAATGAACTAGATGCTCTCTCATCAATCTGTCCCATAGTTTCTCCTCCCAAGTGTACAAGTTAGCCTTTACTAAAAAATCCAAATGGCTATCATCATGGAGAAGTGGGATATCCATGGAGGCAACTATATGCTGTTTGGAGGCTTTCTTGAGGCATGGAATATGAAAAATATTGGGAACCTCCATTCCCATGTGAAGCTCCAATCTCTAAGCTATCATCCACACAAAATGAATCACCCTCCAGAATGGTAATTAATAGAAAAAATCCTCCCAAATTCTCATGAGAGGCATCTCTGAAGTGCTCAAGTTAACCATATGGCTCACCCCATAAGGAAACAATACGTCAAATGTAGCAATCATGGATTGCCCAATCTTCTCCCTGAAGCATGAAGCATAAGAAATGTGGAGAATCTCATTCCAAATGGGCATACCCAATCCATGTGTCATCCCTCTAATCATGCCCACAATAATGATAAGGACATCATCAACATATGGGATCATAATTAGAGTCATACTAGCTACCATATATAAGACTGAAGAAGGATAATGGTCCCTCAAGTGCAACCAGTGTAGTTTTACACCTAATTGCATCAAAATATGGTAGGATGAGTGGTTTCCCACACACTTGCTTGCTGCCCCAATCCTCTCACATGCTTGGAGATGGTGAATGATGTGTAGTGTCAATTGATCACACCCTGAATAAGATATCATCTCCCCGAAGTCTCCTAGGGATTGGCCATCCTCATCACTACTTATGGCCCCAATTAGACCATGAAGACTATAAGAAAGAGTGCCCCCTATTGGAGCAATTACCTTTGCATGGATGGAAAGGGAATACAAATACATAGTGAGTGAATCATGATGCACATAAACACAACCCTTACCATGTACCTTGAACAAGCTGGTGAAATTGCTCATAGATGGGCCTCTTCTCATTTTTGATGAGAAAGGAAGTGGTTGTGATAAATCAGCCAAAGAGTTATGTCTCTCCTCCATCTCCAAAAAATCCATGCATCTCCTAATATGATGGTGCATCTCCTCCTGGAAGCCTTCCCAAGTGAATATCTCCATGATAGTATGATATGCCCTCATGAAATCAGTGTTGCTGGACAGAAAAACCCCATATGATGCATGTGAAGCCTTCATCTTGTGCTTGGAGATCCAATTCAAGAAGATCATAACCTCGTAGTAGATGTCTCCATCCACCACTCCCTCACTCACATATCTTACCTGCCCACCAAGTGCATCATATGTGAAGTGATCCTGGGAACACCCCATCAATAGCTCCAAACTCCTAGGTGACAATGATGTTGGTCTTTGTGATAAGGCTCCCATAATCTCATAACCCCTACTTTGACATGCCAAATTCCAAAGTTATCTTCCATGATGCTGCCATATGTGGAAGACTCCTCCCCATGTGGAAGTGTCCCCTGACTCTCCAAAGCTAAGGAGTAGCCCCTTTGAACCATGATTGTGCCATCCTCTACTCCTGAATCACCATGCAAGGTATGGGAGAAAATCAGGCCATACTCTTGCAAGAGTAACCAGAGAAAATATATCTCTTACTTCCTCCTCACATCTCCATCATAGAGAACATGGAGTGAAAACATTATGATTGACATAAAAAATGTAACATCACCCCAATACAACCAAAATTTGTAATTTTCCCAATTTTTAGCCTCAAGCTAAAAGGAAAATTATAGTTAGTAGTATTTTATTTAGTTAAATAAAATGGGTAAGGAGACTCCATAATCCTTGAGAAGGAAGAAATAACACTCCTTGTGTGAAAGGAGGAATAATAAAGTAGCTGATTTGAGCACCACATGGTGTGAACAGGACTAGGTCATGCTTGATCTAGACATTTTGACCAAGTCCACATGCACTGTCTAGATACAATGTATCTCCTTGATGGACTGCGCAATTTTAGAGGAAGACCACATGCATGAGTTGGAAGGCACATGTGGATGGGACCCATGGTGGAGAGGAGCACTTGCTATATAAGGAGAGGAGGAGAGCCATTGTTCTCCATGCTTGATTATTATCTGCTTGGTCTGTTGAGACTACGCTCCTCTTGCTACTTAGCAAGAGTGCAGTGCTGCATAGCACTAGGGTGTTCCTAGTCAGGAATCCCTGCTTCATCCTCAGGGAAGGAGAGGTTCTAGAGCTGCATTTCCTCATTCCGACATTTGGCCAAAGCTACCTCCTTCAGTCACAACGTTATTCCTGGAGCAGGATAATTTTGTGCTGCAGGGTGCGGCAATAGAGGATCTATTGAGTTATTCCTTGGATTTTTTTTCAGTGGAGGGCTTAGCTATTCATTGGAGGATCAGTGAGGAGGAATCCTGGGCTTATTTTCATATCATTGGCATCAAGCCAACCATCCATCTTCCCTCACAGCGCAGTCTCTAGCTAGAACTATGTTATTTTGTAGGCAGTTGCTGGGAGGGTTATTAGAGCTCATCAGGAGGAGTGTTTCTAAGTAAAGGGATCAGCCCTTTTCTTGAGAAAATTATCAGAGAAGGACATTATTATTTCAGATCTGAAATAGCCTCATTCTTATTTTGATTCAGTTTCAGTGACAAGTTATTTGTCACATTGTACATTTTCCGGCATTTCTAGCAATCTCTCCTAGATTGGCTAGAAATCTTGTATTGGAGCCCATTCTTCTATTCTTGGGAATTTATTGTATATTTCAGCCATATTTCATGTATATTCATCTATATCAGCATCTACTCTAATATAGGCAGCGCTGTCACTGCTCTCCGACATTTTGTGCAGTGGCAGCAACTCATGTATTTCATATCTTGATCATTGGAGGTTGATTCCGGTAGCTTGAGTGGCTTGTCCCTCAAGATATTTCTGTATATTGTAGCTTATATATTATTAAAAATTATGGCTGTATTATATTCCATTTATTGATATGTATATATTTTCAGAGTTTCATGATTGTGTTCATGTATTACTGTAGGCTCTCTATTTGAGGAGTTTCCTAAGGGACCTAGTTTGGGGAGATCTGAATAACCCATCTAGGGTAATTTATTTGGGCTCAAATTATGGGAGAGAAGTGTTTAATGAGTTAAAAAGGGGATCCAAGTCCCCCTTCAGCTTATTTTTACATTTCCTTCCTTATACAGCGTCCTTGAGGACCATATTGCAGAAATTCCCGAAAAAGTAACATTACAGTGGTATCGAAGCATCAATCTTGGCTCAGCCTGTGCAACCCAAGATAATAAGCCTTTATAAGGAGAAGCTCCTCATTTAGAAGAGGATATGTACAGAGAAAAGAAGAAAAGAGGAATGATGGAAGAGGAGGTTTCCCTTCTTCTTTTCCAGACCCTAGAGGGTATCATCGAAGACCTTGAAGAGAAAGAAAGGGAAAACTGGGAAGATTTTCTTAGAGAATTTGTGGATGAAGCAAGCCCTATTTGTGACCATGTTGGGTGTGAGCATTCAGCCACACATGCAGATCCACAACACAGTTCATTGCCCACTTGCACTGCAGGGAGGACGGAGGAAGAAGATGAGGCCATTGGAGGAGCAGCACTGCAGCTCAAAGGTATGGCTCATGATTTTTGGTTTGAAAATTCGGTTTCACATTGTCATGCAACTGTAAAAACATATGATGAACTCACTAAGGGTTTGGTGAAGAAATTTGATGGAATTCAATGTGAATCATCATGTATCATAGCTTCAAACACTTTGCATGCATTGGAAGGAAACATGAAACAAACTCCACTTCACATTTATAGAGGGGAGAAAATTGGAATGATGACTTGTTAGAGGCAAGAACCCCATTTTATGAAGGGCACTCTTGCATTTGTGATAACATGGAGATCCCTCTTTCAGAGGAAAACCGAAATCCATGGTCTCTCATTGAAGGGGAGACATACTCACATATTGGTGAAGAGAATGTGCATAGAAGAACCCACTGCACTGTATCTTTGGAGGAAGATCCATCACCACATGGAGATCAGAGGGGAGCCATTGCTTCCATGGGAGGAGTCCTTGTTTCTATGCAAGGGATCCCAAGAGATACTACGTGTGGGGACCCAGTCACAAATCCTGAGCAGCATATAATAGCATTGGAGGATTGTGAGATGGAGGAGGAAGAGAAGGGTCAACATCAAGGGTTGATACACCCTTATCTATTCAGGAAATTCTTTGCACAAGAGAAGGAGACTGTACAGCGCAGTGAAGAGAGGGACAAATCAGTCCACTTATACATACAATCCACTTCTGAACTTGATGTCTCACTATATGGAGGAATTCCACCGGGAAGGCCACCTGATCTAGAGTTGATGAGGGGCATCTTGTCATTTGGTTCACCACTCTTGCATTCTGGAGAGGTGAATAAATTGGAGGAGTCCAACACAGTGCAGAGAGTTTGGGACAAACCCAAGGAGGAGGGAGACACTCTCATTTTTAGTATCACCCACTCTCATCAGTTATAATAAACTGACAGAGTTTGCTGCAGGGATGGAGGATGGCATCTTCATGATGCAGGATGACTGCTCCACAGATTTTATGGGGAAGAGGATACTTCCTTTGAGGGAGGACTCTTTCATACATATGAGTGGATGGAGGCCACTCATGCTTACTTTGACCCAGCTTGAGAGATTCCTTTTGGATGACAACTTCTCATGGGAGGCCAACTTCCAAAGGACACCATCACTATTTGAGCATGAGAAACTGCATGATGGGCATGGCAGCATTTTGGAGGATGACTTTGGCATGGGGGATGTCAAAGTAGCAGGCAACAACGTGAGGGGAGCTTCACATGCTAGATCACCAGCACTGTCTATGAGGAGGATTGATCCATATTGGAGGTCTCAGCTTCTGGTAGAGTACTCCAAGGATCTTGGTGCATGCATGGTTCTTGATGAACTGGGGGGAGATGACAGATACATGGTGGATGATATGGTCATCTATTTTTATGGAAGAATCTTCTTGACTAGGACATCTAGTCTCAAGGAGAAACTATTACATGCAGCACATGAGGACTTCCTAGCTATGCACCTTGATGCATATCTTAGTTTGTTAGAGGAGTTCACTTGGGAGGGCATCCAGAAGGATATATATCAACATATAGAGAGATGCATAACCTGGATGGTGATAGACAAGATGGCACAACCACCTTCCTACTCATTGAAAGTGAGGAAGCTTTTCCAGTTGAGCCATTTCAGCTCAATGTGTCAAGTACATGGTAGAGGAGGTATAGTTTCACATTATGTTTTATACTTATTTACTTTACATGAGAAGCATATTGTATCGAGAAGGATCATCCCTTCTTGCATTTTGTATGATGTACTTGCAGCTACTTGTAGCAATGATTTTGGCTACCTTAATGGTGGTTTGTGGGGGAAGCCACATGACTCTTGGTGTGCACCATTAACACCACATTGTACACTCATGTTCACATCTTATGAGATGACTATGGAAGCAAACAAATGACTAGTAAAGCACTTGTTATATATTTTTTTGAGGCAGGCATGGAATGCACTACGCTGGTTCCTCATGTGGAACTATGATTCACTCTCCGGTTGCCATGTGGCAGCTTGTTTTCATTGTATTTTGCTTCCATATGTTGCTGATGTTTGTATACTCATGGGAGTCTTTGGTTGGAGAGTGGGCTTGGAGTTGAGGATGCCCATTGGGAGTATGATTCTCCCCTTTTTACATGTTTTGTGTTTCAGGAGAAACAATGGGCACACCATGATTTCCATATCACTACTTTTCTCTCCATGTAGGAGGAGATATTGGGAGAAAATGCGTTATTGGAGGAGGCACTTCATGGTTGATTCATTTTGTGGGGAGGCTTGGGCCAATTTTAGAGGCCATGAAATTTCAGCCCAATATCAGCAACCCCCTCACACTTATCATAAATGGAGGGAGAAACTACTTGGATGGGAAAACCTAAACTCTCCATTCAGCCCCAACATGTTGCATAGATCTGGGGTTGAGGACTGCTTTGTTGAGCGACCTTGGATGGATCATTTCATTTGGATGATTGCATGGGTGAAGGAGTCACTAATTGGGAATAATAATTCCCATGTTTTTCATCACTCCTACCTTGAGGAGGCCATTGGACAACAAGGAGATTTCCACTTGCATTCTCTATTACCTCATGATGTATACTTTGGTTATACACACTTGGAGGGATACATGGAGGACATATTTATTGCATAATTTGATGATCTATGGTGGGGTATATTGATGAGGAGGCCACAAGAAGAGGGGGAGGAATTTTCTCTAGTTTGCAGTTGCTTGGGGACAAGCAAAATTTCAATGGGGAGGACTGTAATGTTCCCAATTTTTAGCCTCAAGCTAAAAGGAACATTATAGTTAGTAGTATTTTATTTAGTTAAATAAAATGGGTAAGGAGACCCCATAATCCTTGAGAAGGAAGAAATAACACTCATTTTGTGAAAGGAGGAATAATAAAGAAACTAATTTGAGCACCACATGGTGTGAACATGACTGGATCATGCTTAATCTAGACATTTTGACCAAGTCCACATGCATTGTCTAGATACAATGTATCTCATTGATGGACTGTGTAGTTTTAGAGGAAGACCACATGCATGAGTTGGAAGGCACATGTGGATGGGATCCATGGTGGAGAGGAGCACTTACTATATAAGGAGAGAAGGAGAGCCATTGTTCTTCATGCTTGATTATTATCTGCTTGGTTTGTTGAGACTACGCTCCTCTTGCTGCTTAGCAAGAGTGCAGTGCTGCATAGCACTAGGGTATTCCTGGTCGGGAATCCCTGCCTCACCCTTAGGGAAGGAGAGGGTCTAGAGCTTCATTTCCTCATTCTGGAATTTGGAAAAATCTACCTCCTTCAATAACAACGTTATTCCTGGAGCAGGATAATTTTGTGCTGCAGGGTGCAGCAACAGAGGATCTCTTGAGTTATTCCTTAGCTTCTTTTTCAATGGAGAGCTCAGATATTAATTATAGGATCAGTGAGGAGGACTCCCAGGCTTATTTTCATATCATTGGCATCAGGCCAACCATCCATCTTCCCTCACAGCGCAGTCTCTAGCTAGAACTGCGTTATTTTGCAGGCAGTTGCTAGGAGGGTTATTAGAGCTCATCATGAGGAGTGTTTCTGAGTAAAGGGATCAGCCCTGTGCTTGAAAACATTATTATAGGAGGGCATGAGTATTTCAGATCTTCCATAGCCTCATTCTTATTTTGATTCAGTTGCAGTGACAAGTTATTTGTCACATTGTACATTTTCCGGCATTTCTAGCAATCTCTCCTAGATTGGCTAGAAATCTTGTATTGCAGCCCATTCTTCTATTATTGGGAATTTCTTGTATATTTCAGCTATATTTCATGTATATTAATATATAGCAGCAGCTAATCTAATATAGGCAGCGTTGTCACTGCTCTCTGGCATTTTGTGCAGTTGCAGCAACTCATATATTTCATATCTTGATCATTGGAGGTTGATTCTGGTAGCTTGAGTGGCTTGTCCCTCAATATATTTTTGTATATTGTAGCTGATATATTAATAAAAATTATGGCTGTATTATATTCCATTTATTGATATGTACAGATTTACAGAGTTTCATGATTGTGTTCATGTATTGCTGAAGGCTCTCTATTTGAGCAGTTTCCTAAGGGACCTAGTTTGGGGAGATCTGAATAACCCATCTAGGGTCATTTCTTTGGGCTCAACTTCTAGGAGAGAAGTTTTTAATGAGTTAACAAGGGGATCCAAGTCCCCCTTTAGCTTATTTTTACATTTCCTTCCTTATACAACATCCTTGAGGACCATATTGTAGAAATTCCCGAAAAAGGAACATTACAAAATCCTTGCTGCCACATGATGCAAGTGTCATGCCATGTCCCAACCAATAAAATACCATTTGAAATAGGATATTTCACATGATGGCCAAACTCTTTCAAGAGTAGCCAACACAGCCATGCCTCCTGCTGCCCTGTGTCATAGATCTATAAGTGGCTCACCAACCCCTTTCTCATCATCATCACCCATCCATCCAACTGTGGGTGTCTCATATCATGATCGAAATTGGTATCCCTCCAATGGAGAATACCATCCTCCCAAATCAGATCATTATATTTGCACTTCATGGGATGTTGAAGGGAAACCTCCTGGAGATCTCCAAATGTAGATCACTCATCAATGACCAAGTTGAACCCATAAGGATCTAAATATGTTGTAGGAAAAAAAATTTCATTGAGATGTGAAGTTCTCATCAAGAAGGATCTATCATAATAATGGGAGATGTCATCCATCATAATATGTCCTCCATCAACCATCTGCCTATCCACTACTACACAAGTGTAATGGTCATCAGAATGTCCTAATAATAGTTGTCCCCCCAACTCATCACTGCTGCTCAATGACATCACTTTTGATCTCCATGATGGTGCATCTGCTGTCTCAAGATCATGCACAATGCTGAACATACAGTTCTGCATTGGATTGCTTAGGATTATGCTCATCATATCTGCCAAAAATATACACTCCAACCCAAAGTGTTGTGTTCATCTCATAAATGAGATACTAGGATGACTATATATCTCCTCCTTGAACCAATCAAGGGTCCTTTGTGCAGTGATAGTCTGCTGCTCCAAATCAGCATTGTGTTTTGACCCTAGGTCATGGAATTTCCCTGATGGCATGTTCCCACAATCCTCCATATGATGTGCTGAAATAATAGGAAGTGGAAATGTTTGCATACCTTGGTTAAGATTGGGAAAATCTTGTACAACTACAAGGGTTCCTCCTACCGGTGTAATGACTCCTCCAACTACTGGTGATGATGATGGTTTCTCCTCTACTGCTGCACCAGTGCTAGTATAAGTCTCCTCCTCCTCATGCATCTCCTGAATAATGCATGGGACTCTAAGTGTTAAGAGATCGGGACCACTTTGCAAGGGTGTAAGTGTTCCTTCTCCTGATTCAAGTACTCCTACAGCAAGTGGTGGTGGAAGTTGATTTTCCTCTAGTTTATTCTTATCAAACTTCTTGATCAACCTTTGAGTAAAATCTATATAAGCAATTACTCTTGCATGTTTCAAATGGCTGAACCACCAAATTTTTGCTTCTCCCTAAAGGTGCAACACTGCAATCTCAAAAACTTCTCTTTCTACTACTAGATGTAGCAGGAAGAATGCATCTAAATGTTTTCTCCAAGCCCTTGCTGTGCATGTGGTTGACCCATCAAAATTACACAATAGGAATATATTGTGTCTTCCTCTTCTATTGCTGCAAGGTCTCATCTCTTCTTTGAGTTGAATGAAATGTGGGAGAGTTATATTCTCCTTGAAAGCCCTTGATTGAGACTTGTACTCAGATAGATAATCACTTAGAATATCATGATCTATTTTTCCTCCATATCCATGTATTTCACCTTCCTCTTCAAAGAAAGTGGACATAGTAGATTTATTTGGAGCTCTATGCAATATCAGTTTCTTCTACTGCTGATAGGAAGTGCATGGACCTTCCTCATCTTGAAACCCTCTTGAGGTCTCATCGCATCTCTCCATTCTCATTTGCTTGACCTCCTTAGAGAGGTCCTTCATAGATCTGAAAAGATATGAGACAAAACTCATTCCTTCCCTATTTGTAGATCTCTTTTTCTTTTTATGATTCTTCTTCTTATTCTTTTGATAGCATATTGGAAAAAACTCACAAGCTGAGCCAAAATTATGCTTTGATACCACTGTAATATTACAAAATGGAAAAGACAGGAATATAGAACAAAGTGCTAGAAATAGCAGTGAATAAAATTACACCAACATGTGTGACAAACATGGAGCCATTTTATTATATAAACCAGTAGCAAATAAGTACAATAAAAATGGGCACAACTCAAATAATAAAGGCAAACAAGCCTCCCATGAATACATATGCCAAAACATGAAATGTTGCTACATAGTAGAATGCTGGAGAACAAGTAAAACACAGTCTCAATGGATAAAATGCTACTGGAAATGTACAATAATGTAGATCTACTAATATATGGCTCACAAAGTTTCGAGAGTAGAGATCTAAGCTCCCAAACACATTTCCAAGACAACCTGGAAAGGGTTTCCAAAACATACAAATATGGATTAGTGATCTAAAGCCCTAGGGCTAAAGAATCACTACAACTGAAGCACATAGAAAGAGGTGGATGAAACTAATGTACAACTGAATGGCACTCTTCCAATAGACCCTTCAAGTGAAAGGCTGATCCCTTCACTGAAAAGAAAACACCCCAAATGAGGCACTGAAATATCCCCTGCAAATTCTCAATAAAATAATGTAGTGTAAGACTGAAACTGCGCTATAGGGGATGATGGTGACCTAACCTGGTGCCAAAATATGAAATTAAGCCTAAGGAACTTCCTTTATAACCTCCCAATGGAAGTAATGCCTCCTCCACTGAAAACTAGCTCAAACATGGCCCTATCAAACCCTCCACTACTGCACCCTGCAACACAACACAACTCTAAATAGAAAATGCGTTGTAGAAGAAAGTTGTAGCTTAGCCTGATGCCGTAATGGGGAAATAATTCTCAATGACCTCTCCTGAGTGGGAACTCAAAGTCCCCTGAGGATGAGGGTGGGATTCCCGCTCGGGAACACCCTTGTGCTAAACAGCACTGCAGTCTTCGCTAAACAGCTGAAGAGAGAAACAAGTCATAACAGACCATAAATAAAATAATAATCCAAAAAATTCTTTCCATTGCTTCCATTCCCTTCCTTATATGCTTGGTGATATTCCTCACTTTGGGACCCACACATTAAAGCCACTACTTCCATTCAAATAATCTCCCTCCAAAACAACGTTGTCTCTCATTGAATGTCCACTCCCTCCATACCAGCGCTGTTGATTTGGTCAAGGTTGACCCATTCCACAAGCTTCATCCCCTACTCACACATAAGGGTGCTTTATCCAACTACTTTGATGACTCTTATTCACATTATGAGTGAATTTATTCCTTCTAATTATATTTATGGGTCTCCCTACCCACTTATTCTTATATCTAAAGGAAAAAAGAAAAAAATAATATTCCAATTAGCTACATGCTAATTTTGGAATATTACAAGCCTCTTTGATTGCACGGTTTCGGAGCATGAGAATATTTCTATGAAAAATACACTAAGGTTTCAGATGGAATTCTCCTTCTATCTCCACTTGCAATACATACCGGTCAATCACATGATCAACATATTTAACATAATTCTTAAGAAATGACACATGGAAAACATCATGGACTTTCATTGTCGGAGGGAGTGCAAGTCGATCGACTACTGGTCTAATCCTTTCAAGAATATTGAAAGGTCCAAAAAATTAAGGTGCCATATTAGCACATGATCTAATCCTCAAGGATCTCTTCTTGGGATTGATGCGTAAGTACACATGTGCCCAAACCTGAAACTCCTTAAACAATATGTTTCGATCTACATAAATTTCCTGCCTATCATGTGGTGCTTTCAGATTCTTCTTGATTATTTGAATTTCTTGTTCCATCTATTCCAACATATCTTGTCCTATTAATACCCTATTTACTGTATCACTCCAACTGATGGGAGTATTACAGCTCCAACCATACAATGCTTTGAACAGACTCATCCTCAGTGATTCCTGATAACCATTATTGTAATAAAATTAAACCAACAGAACGTACTCCTCACATATCCTCTGCTGATGCATCACATACATCCTCAACATGTCCTCCAATATCCTGCTGACCCTCTCTGTGTGTCCAAATTTCTGCGGATGATAAGCTGTGCTTAAGGCGAACTCTCTCCCCAAACTTGCAAACAACTCTTTCCATAATCTAGAAGTGAACTTAACATCCCTGTATGACGCAATCCTCTTCGAGACACCATGTAGCCTCTCCCCAATGAATAGTGTGCTACACGTCATCATGCGAATACGTGAGCTTAAGTGGAATGAATTTTCCTTTTCAACCTTTCAACCTGACGGCTGGAGAGAATCATGTTGCCCTGAGTAATAACTTGGGTAAACTTGTGGCAGAAGATCCCATGAAAGCTGTTATCCCACATCCACTTTAGGAGTGGAATTGGTTGTGGCCATCTGTTAGCCACCTATAAAATTTGTTATAGCAAAAGGTGGCTAAGACTTGTTGAGCCTTCAAGGAACAAATTTTATTGCTAAAAATTGTTGGCTCTTGAAGACTTTTCTAGGCCTCATGCCTCTGTCTAAAATCTTCATTGATGTTCCTATTTTATGCTCAAAAATTCTGCTAATTTCATGAGAAGAAACTGTTGTAAAACCACCATTCTTCCTCTCCCCCTCTTCCAAAATTACTCTATTTGCCTCTTTTCTTCAGAAATTCCTGTTTTCACATTTCTTTTTCCTCAAGAAATTACTTTATATGTTAAATGACCACTTTAGCTTTCACTTAACTCTCTGAAAACTATTGACAATTGTACTTTAAAAAACAAAGTTTTATTCCTATGGACTTAAGCCCCTTGGGCTAGGTCCTAACCACTTCCCCCACATGCCTACACCCGGAAACCAGGTGCTAAGCCCCTCTCGGCGCTTATCGCATCGCACAAATTCAAAGTGTGCAAGTCTTTTTCCATCATCTAAAAGTTCCGATGCGATTAGCCTTTTCGTGTTTAAAACCCCCGATCGTATTGTCGTTTCCATATAATCCATTCCTAATCTGTTTTTCTTTTGTAAAGTCTTAAAACCCATTTTTCCAAAGTTTAAACTAAAAAACCAAAGTCACATGTTGAATATTTAAAATGGGTAGATTGAAAGACCATCTGCAAAATCTAACTAGAGTAAAATTCAATGTGGATTAAAAGACTCAGATCAAATCTCCACATTAGCTTTGTATGTATATACCATGTAATTCAGCTTTTCAGATTTGAAACTTTGAATAATCCCTCCTGATTCATTTTTCCTTTGTAAAACCCAAAACCCATTATCCAACTGATTACGCATCTGTAATCACATGCAATATTTTTACAGAGATTAGCAGACCATTGCTACAACAAAACGGAGAAAATTAAGGATCAAGACCCGCATCCAAAGTTCCGATGCGATTGGGTCTTATGTATTATAATTCCACCCCACCACTGTTTCATATGACTTATGCCCGAGACCGAGTGTTGAAGTCCCAAGTGCTGAAATCGCATCGCAAGTTTTCAGAATGGGTAGATTAAAAAGACCAGGCCCGCAGCCCCGATTGCGATTGGCCTTTGTTTTACTTAAGCCCCAGGCCCATCACATTCCATATAACTATAGGCCCCGCAATCGGGCGCCTATCCTCTTTATAAATATCTCCACCCCGATTCGCTAAGACCTTTGTTGTTTGTTAAAACTTTGGGTTTTATATGTTATAAAGGTTTTCCGCCGCTCCACTCTAAAACTAATCCCCACCGTTGATCATACGCCGATCAAATGGCCAGCGCTCCGTCGCTTCGGCGATTTCAATCGCATCGGAAAGTTACATCGCATGCTTTGTTTTCCCCCTCTGATCGGCTAGTCCCCTGATTCGTTCTCCACCGTTGATCTACTCCTTAGATCGACGGTCTGCGCTTCGTCGCATCGCTTATTTCAATCGCATGCACTTGCTTGCCACCCCCGATTGCGATCCTCCGATTAGATCTAGACCATCCACGTGTCTAGATCGGACGGTCCAAAATCACTCTGCCTTATTCTTCTCCCCGCTCTCCTTTTGCCTCTTCTACGCACGCTCTTTCCCACCTTTT